>OW240913.1:148257689-148304095 GCA_933207985.1 Pelobates cultripes | reverse complement strand
TAGTATTCTTTATACAATATACGCCGATGATAATCAAGATGTCAGGTTAAAATCAATCAAAGAAGCTGAGCAAATAGGCTGAGAATGTTTTATAGATAGGTGATCTCATTAGCCGCTGTGGATCACACGGTCTCCAGTGGTGGTCATTTTGGGAGGGAGGATAAACAATGTCAATGGATTACAGAAAAATAGTCCTCCGTGTTTCGTTCTATATGAACTTCCTCAGGGACCACAATTAAAACAATAACAATGTATCAATGCACAGTACATAGATAAACATATCCTAAAAAATCCCCCCTCCCTGTGTCCTTAAATAGGGCTAATCCCTAGAGTCCATTGGTGGATCCAGTGGGTGTGTAAATCCTCTTTATTCTTGATTGGAGGGATAATCTTCCTGTATCAGCTGTCTTTCGTTTTCCAATTTCTGTGGTTTGTAATTCGCGCCCTTTTCGGCAGATACCGGAAGTGATCATTTTTGCCGAAGCCGGAAGTGACGTCGTGGGAACGTCCGTATTCCACATGTGTTCCATCAATAGCATCTCTATGACAACCGGATGTAATCAGCTTATTCAGAGATTGTATGAATCAAGACGAACTAATTGAAGCCCCACATTCTACTAAAGAAGAAAGTGTTAATCATACATAAGATTTAAACACCTTCATAAATTATTTACATATATACAAAATGTTATCCTCATTTATCACTAATCAAATCACATAATTAGTATTAATCCCTACATATAAACAAGCGATTATAATGCCTCAATGTATTATCAAAAAAATAGCCAAAAAAGCTTCATAATATAAGGTGATCGTATGTGATAATCGTCATCTAAATTGACCATGTATTTTTTTTGTTAAACTTTATAAAGACTTAGTAGAAATAAACACAATATTTACTCCATTGTATATCACCATGTATAAACTATGACAAACTAAAAAATTATTTACAATCACTATTCAGTGTATCTACCACATTCTATGTGTCCTCTTCATATACATCTTTAGAACAAACCTATTTAACACCTTAAAGTAGTCCATTACTATGGTTAAAAAATAAATAGTGAATTATAGCTCAAAAGATGATGTGCAGTAAATTACTTCTCATACAATCTCTGTTTAGTATATCTATCAAATTTTTCATTGTGCGTTCCCTATACGCCCTTGGGACAAACCCATTAATTACATTAGAGCAATTTATTATTATAATTTGATCATACAAAAAAATGAATCATAACATATAAAGTAAAGGATAGCTGCTTTATATTCAATATATATTTAAATCCTCTTTCCAAATGGGGATTGACCCTCAACTGTAGAAAAAGCCCCACAATGGAGGTAAACACACATGCCTTTATTATCAATTCTAAATCTTGTTTAGGCTTGTTAATCTAAAAAACAGATTAAATCAATATCTATATTCAGACCCTTAGGTGTAAGAGTCTGCAATTTATGTATCCAGAACATCTCTCTTTGGGCTAATCTTTGAACTCTGTCACCCTCACGCCAAAAAGGGGGAACTCGTTCGATTCCCCAACATCTAAAATTTTTGAATGAAAAAAAGGGGCATGATATACAATGGGATGGAACTGAGTGTGTCATCAATCTCCTTCTGATATTATTAAGATGTTCTAATAGATGAACCTTCAATATCATCTTAGTCCATCCCACATATGGCATGCGACACGGACATTGTAACAAATACACCACAAAGTCTGTGTGGCAACTAATGTTATCTTTAAGTAAAAAAGTCTCCCCCGTAATTAAACTAGAGAATGAATGTGTGTTTTTAATAGATACCGTGGCACAGGTTTTGCAAGTACCACAGCCTCGAAATGAGCCTGAACGAGCAGGGGTAGAAACTGATGGTGGTTTGATGGCATAACTAGGTGCCAACATATCCTCCAATTTTTATTCCTTTTATAGATCACTATGGGATTATCCGGTAGATGTACCCCCAAAACGGGGTCTTGTAACAGAATAGGCCAAGAACTTTGAAGGCTTCTCTTAATTTTGTTATGATCAATATTGAAATGGGTGATAAATGCTGAACGGAAGCTGTCCCTAGTTCTTAGGGCACATAATCTATTCTCAAAAATTCTATTCGCCAATTCGACAAATCTCTTTCTCTAATCTCTTTCCATTGTATCCTCCATCTATAAGCGTCTTTTTAACATGTAGTGATTGGGCAAAAAAGTCTTGTTTATCTGAACAATTCCATTTAAGACAGGTAAACTGGCTTTTGTCAATCCCCCTGAGCCAGGGTTCATGATGGCCACTCTTGCGGTGGACAAACCCATTACCATCAGTGGGTTTAAAGAAGCATTTACTCCTAACCTGTCCCAAATCATGGGACAAACAGAGATCGAGAAAATTAATCTCATCCTTGTTCCAGGTGGGAGTAAATACCAAATGGTACTCATTATCATTCAGAAAATTAACATATTCTTGAAATAAAACAGAAGATAATAATAACATCGTCAAATAACGCCACCATAGGACCAAGTTCGCCCTCATGCCCAGACCACACAAATAACTCCTCCCATCTCCTCATGTATGTATTGGCATAGCTGGGGGCGAACTTGGTCCCCATGGTGGTCCCCGTGATTTGCAGAAAATAATTACCATTAAAAAAGAAATAATTGTGATACAAAATAAATTGAACAGAAGAAAAAACAAAATCCTTCATATCTATTGGTAACTCCAAATCTTGCTCCATAAAGTAATCAACCGCCTCCAGACCCAATTTGTGACTAATCACTGAGTACAGAGAGGTCACATCAAGTTTGGCCCAACTGTACTCAGGGTCCCATTCAATATTCTCCATTTCTTGGAGAAAAGACTTAATATCTTTTACATATGAAGGTGCCCCCTGGGCATATTTCTGTAATCGAGAATCAACATAAGCCGACAAATTAGCAGTCAGTGAATTGATACCACTAATTATGGGTCGCCCAGGGGGATTAGGGAGACGTTTGTGTGTTTTAGGAAGAAAATAAAATATTGGAATAATTGGGTTTTTCTGATATAAAAAATCATAATTTTTCTGTGAGATAGTACCTCTTTCTCTAGCCAAGATTACTCGAAGCTCTATATTAAATTGGCTGGTCAGATCACATTTAAGTACACTATATGTGTCTCTATCCCCTAAGATATGGGCTCCTTCTTGGAGATAATATGTAGTAGTCATTACCACTATCCCCCCCCCCCCTTTATCTGCCTCCCTAATTATCAAATCATCTCGATCCATCAGTAGTTTGAGTGTCTTCTCTTCCTCTTTGCTTAAATTTTGGAGGCAATTATTCCTATTCCTATTGATATTCTTAGTCACATTGCGGAATTGTTGATCTACCATGTGTTTGAAAGTTTCTAAAAAAGAACCCTTACTATATGTAGGAAAGAAATTAGACTTTGGGTGGAATCTATAATCAACATTAGTTTCCTCACCAACAATCTCAGTCTCAGGTGGATGTAATAGAAAATGCCTTTTTATAGTTAGAGAACGGATAAACTTTTTGAGATCAATATATAATTCAAAGTCATTGGCCTTTCTGTTTGGGGCAAATTTCAAACCCCTTGATAGCAAATTAATCTCCTCATCTGAAAGTGAGGTTGGAGTTAAATTAAAAATCCATATGTTCAGTTCCTTCTCATTTAATAGACACACATTCAATTAAGTTGTTCCTAGTCCTCTGTCCGGATTCTCTTTACTGGAGAATCCTGACACAGTCGCAAAACGGTTGGGATGTTCCCAGGTCTCTGCCCTGGGACGGAAATAATTGGTTATGATTTTTTCCTTGGGACCTCTTGATTTCCCCTGAAAATTTATAGTGGGATCATTATATTGAGGTACGTGATCATCTAGATTATCTCTGCCCCTAAATGTTTGTGTATAGGGCCTGGTGACTTCCCCTCTCGGAGGTGATAAACTGTTATTTTTATTCCTAACCATTTGTACCTCAGACCTCCTTGTTTCTCCTCTCGAAGGTAATGGACCCCTGTGTCCCCTTGGGGATCTTCCATTATTCAATGTCCTATGTATATTCCCACCATAGTTACTACGTGCGTCCCATAAGTCTGGGGACCTAGGGGGATCTTCCCTATTGGGCATTTTATATGATTTATTTACAGAGTATTGACGACCTCTCCGTGTATCTCTAGAACGTGAATTAATCATAGCCCTCCCCCCCGGAGATCCAGGTACAGCTCTCCTATAAATAGAGGGGCGTCTTTTCCTACGGGACAATCTGTTTTTTTGTTTCAAAAGTATTGAGTGATTTGTCTTCCTTATCTCCATTGTATTTTCTATTTTTAGTTTCAGCAATTTTTTCATCCAATTTTTTAATGTTATTCTGTAGGGACTCCTCTCTTTCTTTATACTCCCTACTACTCACATCAATAGTGGGATTGGTGTCTAGAGTAATTAATTCAGCCTCCAATTCATTCTGTATTTTCTTTGAATATCTAATGATTAATTGAATAAGCTGGAAAGAAACAGTTAGAGAGAATGGCATCCCATTCCTCTAAAAATAAATTATCCTCAAACCCAAAAGCAGGTGTTTTATCAGTTCTAAGGCCCCGTGGTATAAGGCCTTCCTTCAAATAATTTTCTAAATATGCTACTTCCCACCATTTTTTGGTTTCGGCAGAGAGTAATTTTTCTTTTTTCCTAAACAATTTATCCAATCCCTTAAACGGTTGAGGTTTATCCCACTCCTGAAACATGGCCTCAAACTTTCTTCTTCGATTAGATTGTAAATCTGATAAAAAATTCATACTAGTGGCCATGTTATCAGAATAACAGGTATGTGTGTTTCAAGAAAAATGGGTTACAAACAATAGCTAACAAATATATCTCAAACGATATACAAAAAATTAAATAGTATAATAAGCAATAATACTTAGCTTATAAAAACGTGTAACAGCCTCCCTAGGTCGCTACCCAAAAAGCGACCTATATCATATATGGTAAACCAAAACAGAGAAGATTCGGGATATGGCTGTGTAAATCTACAGAAAAAACATAAAACAAAACATAGTGTAATATTGTTATAAAACACAGTATTCTGTGCGCAGCAATCTTTTTCACTCACAAGATATAGACGGTATAATCGCTCTTAGGGTGCCTCCCCCGATGTACTTCTTATCACCTCTGGATCCATATTCCACCAAAAAACATCCACAGGTCAGGGTTCAATAATAAAAAATGTATTCAATAAAAAGTATAGTCACCAATTCAGCATAGGATATGGATTACAGAAAAATAGTCCTACGTGTTTCGTTCTATATGAACTTCCTCAGGGACCACAATTAAAACAATAACAATGTATCAATACACAGTAAAAAATCCTAAAAAAATCCCCCCTCCCTGTGTCCTTAAATAGGGCTTATCCATAGAGTCCATTGGTGGATCCAGTGGGTGTGTAAATCCTCTTTATTCTTGATTGGAGGGATAATCTTCCTGTATCAGCTGTCTTTCGGTTTCCAATCTCTGTGGCTTGTAACTCGCACCCTTTTTGGCAGATACCGGAAATGATCACAGAAATTGGCTTGTAATGTGTGTTTGTGTGTTTGTGTGTTTCTTTAAAAAAAAAAAAAAATGTTTTAAAAGGGAATACACAAGTTGGCAGGCAACATGTATTGCCAATCAAAAATGGACCAATAAAGTAATAAGCCAATTTAAGTAAAGATGCAAATTTTTACATGAAAGACAAACTCTACACTCAGCTTCTTTTGGAGCTATGTAAGATTTTATGACCCTTCACTTGGAAAGTCTTGAGCTTAACCACATTTTATCCACAACTGGAATGCCCTTGTAGAACACAGTGGCCAGGCTGAAAGAGTGTGGACATAATTAATCATGAATGGAATAAGCAAGGATGAAGCATGTTTCTGGTGAACATAACCAAGGCTAACAGGTTAGCCCAATTGTGGAGATACGTGAAGTCCAGCCCCAAAGACTTGTTGACACTCTGTGTAGACTAATTAGACAGGGTTTTAAGCTGAGAAAATAAAAATAGTAATATATCAGCCATAGTTAAGAATGTTCTATCCTTAGTTTTGCGAATATATGTCTCAATACCACTTTATGTAAAATAATTTTTTGAGTAAGTAGAGGAATATTTTTGTTACATATCTCATACCCCCACTTGCTTCAATAAACTCTGGAAACACGGAGGCAGAGCCAGCGCCCGAGCAAGCCAGACGCTCATCACTGCAGCTCCGAGTGTTATCCGGAATTAACCATTCCGAACCGCGATATACTGCCCCACTGTGCCTAAAAAGAGATTCCCGGGCTCTGTGCATCATGAAGAAGAAAAGCCAAAAACAGCGCGCACATCCGGGGTCCGGCTCCAGAGATATTGGAGCTTTTCTCTGTGCGACCGTAGAATTCCAAGATGGCGTCCAAAGCCCATACCTCGCAGTCCTCTGACGAGGACAGTACTTATGCCGAGCCTAACCCACAGAGCTTGGCAAGACATACACACCAGAGGCCTCTGGACATGGGAGTCTCTGCACCTTTCACCAAGGCCAATATAAAGGCCCTGATGCAGAACATTAAGTAAATTTTTCATGTGAACATGGCACTGGTGCGAGAGGATGTTGCCACACTCACCAACCATGTAGCAGAGGTAGAAGAAAGCATGGGATGCGCAAAGCGAGCGCAAAACGCCACAGACCCTGCACTGAGCTGCCTGAGAAAGCAATGTGCTGACCAGCAAGCACAATTGGCCAGCATGGAAGATAAAAATAAGGCAAGGAATCTGAGGGTCCAGGGTGTATCAGAGACAATCTCTGGCACTGAATTGCCACATTTTTGACGCTGCGGCAAGCCAAGCAGGTGATAATTGATTCATGCTTCAGACTCACCAGGGCAAATACAGTGCCCCGAGAAGGAACTAGTGATGTGCTGATCAAATTTGTGTGGGACTCTGACCATGGTATCCTCATGGCGGGCCACAAGAGGCTCCACCACAGTGCCATTTGAAGGAGTCCAATTGTCATTATACAGAGACTCCTCAAGACACACCATAATATCGAGAAAGTCCTTCTGGCAGGTTACCAAACTACTCCACGAGCAAGCCATTCCTTACAAGTGGGGCCCACACCGACTACAGGTGGACAAAGCAGGCAAAATGTACAAGCTATCACATGCCTCTGAGATATTGACCTTGCTTCCGTCGCTGGGTCTACCAGCACTGACGGCGCAGGAGACACCTCATCCAACTTGGTAAGATAGCTGTTTTCGGGGCCGCTCCCCCTTTGTGTCCAGAGGAACGGCCCCAAAAACAGCTGACTTACCTACCTGTTGCAGTTTGCAAGAGTTCTCAATGTTCCCTATGATGTTGCAAAATCCTTTACCATTGGCTCTGTAAGCTGCCAATTAATTTCCCATGTTCAGTTATTCCCCCTTCCCCTTACTCTGGAGTTGCAAGGCAACCCTTTTTGGCTTAACATAGGCCTTTTTCCGCATACTCAGAAAGTGACCCAGGCCTTCCCATCCAGCTATGGCATAAAGCCAACAAAGAGTCAAGCTACAGAAGGCTCCCTGCCAGCTAACTACTTGCCTAGAGCTGCCCAATGTTTACTGTAAATGCAGCATCTCACTACGATGCCTATGGGCACTAACCACTACTTATATGCACCCCCCAGGCCCACCTAGATCAAGCAAAAGTGGGCTGAACAGTTCATTTAAAAAAATTAAATTGGGTTGTTCTCCTATTTGTATTAACATTTGTTCTTATGACTTATATTATGCCTTCATTTTAATGGCAAATACATGTGACTATGTTATCAAGATGTTGTACCCACAAAAAATAAAGAATTAAAAAAAAAAATAAGAATTCTGGAAACATTATTGTGATTTCTGGAAAAATTTCAAAAAATAATAAACAGTATATAACCGATAAAGACCAATACAAACAACTATTAGGCGAGGGACAGATAAGATATAATCTTCTGGAAACCTAAAGCCTTTGACTTGTGATAGAGACTTCAAACCACAATGACCAAGGTAAGTGACATGATAACAATAGGAATAGGAATAAAGATGGTATAAAGCTGTTATGAAAAGCATTTAAATCCACAACTCCAGCTACAACAACAACAACAACAACAACAAATAACCTTAATTTAGAAAATTAAAAAGCCTCTGAAAAAGAATAGAACACATTACCCATTAAACTTAGTACATTCTGTGCTCTCCCAGTAACAATAGGGTTTAATGCCAGTATGTCTTGCAGTGTTAGTGTGATAAGGATTGAACCTCTGCTAGAACCAAGAAGATTAATATATTAATAGACTCCTGGGACTTCTCTTTGTCAGAAGCAGCCAGATTTAGTGTATCCAAACAGACAAATCAGAAGTGCTCAAATTGAGCTTGGTCAAATCCATTTGAAATAATATGGTCAAAATTCCACATTCCTGGGATATTAAGGAATGGCCCACAGAGTCTGAAGAGACCCTAATAGAGTTCCCACCAATCCTCTGTATGTCTGACAACACAGTGTAATCAGACACCAGTCCCAGCACTGAGTGATCAATGCCTGTGATCAGATACACAAAGAGATTATGTCACAGAGCTCAGCTACATAACACAGGGTGAGTAACAGTGCAGAGATTTAACAGTTACACTATACAGGATGCAGGGGATACACTAGTAATGTCATGAGGCATCTACTGACAATACGAGATTCATGGAGGCTGAAACTTAACTCTTGCTGGATTGTGGTAAATTAAAAAAGAAAAAGTAAAAAAAAGGGGTAAAAATATGTAAATAAATAAATATTATTTTAAAAACGCCTTGCCCTTAGAAAAAAATTCTAAGTTTTTTTTTTAATCTTATGTATTAAAAATGTGGGTACCTGTTTTTTTTTTTTGGGGGGGGGCACTATAAAACATACAATCACTGGATGTAAAATGTTGATGATGGTACATTTGGAACACTAATGCATTCCTTGTAATATGGAACTTAAAAATTAATTAAAATGATATTACTACAGGTAATTGACCTCTGACAACAAAGTTAAATGTAATACACACCTTTGCATTTATGCACATCCAGACAAGAAATATGTTTGGACACATTTGTCACACCACTGACTTTCTGTGTTTTTTAGTACAGAAGTAGTTTAGTTATTATCTGAAGTCCAAACAAATTAAATCTGTATGGATGACATGCATTTCTCTCAGGATAATGTTTTTGGACATTTAGGGTTTTAAGTTGAATTTTTATTTAGCCATGTGGCAAGAAATATAATCATCTTACAAACAAAAGAGTCTTAAACATAAGGTTTAACAATAATGTTTCAGTAATTTTCAATATAAATGAAAATAATGAAATATTCTATATTCATAGATCTTTGATTTCTTAAACAGTTCAGTAGTATTATAGAATCATTGAACTATTAAGTGTTATTTCTGATTTGCATGATCTTATCTCACCTCTGCATGAAGACTTCGTATGCGGATTTATCATCACAATGTACACCTAGAATTCCTTTACAATGGATATGTTCAGAGGACCGTTTTTCAAGTTCATTTCACAGTAGTAAAAGATGCAGCACATTGAGTTCTAAAAGACCATGAAAAGCCATTGATGGTATTTGTAATTACTTTATATCACACTCTATATATTTCACTGTGTAATTTCACAGAGGAAACTTTGATTGCACAGATGTCTTATATGTTTTCTTCTCCTGAAAATAAATCCATTCGTTATTAAACACAGAGCAGAATAATCAAAATGACAGATTACTTACGGGACATCTTGAATACCGGATACAGTTCTAGGGAAAAAAGCCTGAAGAAGAATTATATGAAGTAATATCATCATCTCCATATAATGTTTTCCACAAACTAATTATAGTTCTTTTGGTGGATACCTGAAATTTAAAATAACAATGGTTACTAAAATATGATTCTTAAGCTGAAATGATCAGACCCTGTGAGTGAGAATCAAAGTAAAAAACCCATATTCAATCACTAACTGAACGGAGCGAACACAGTCACAGCTTTGCTTGAGATTTCTTATTGTATCTACACTTGTAAACAATATAAGAAAATGTGTTTCAGAACAAGAGGATAGTTAAATAAGAAAAAAACAACGCAATCCTCAAAATACAGGAATGTTACTGAAACTCTATATTTCAACTTTTGCAATCTTAAAGATTATTATTTCCCCTTTTTATACAAGACAACTGCCCATATTTTTTAAGTATTATCCAGAGTTCTGGTCTGTAACACGTCCAGTTATATACACATATTAAAAAATACACAGGACTTAACAGGGCCAGTACCGCCATATGTGATTAAATTTATTTCCTCATAGATTTTACTTAAAGCAGTCAAGTACCACCTGAATAGAAGGTGGAGTTGTAAATTTTTACAAAAATGCTATAGATACCTTGGCTTCTATAAAAATATTTCATGTTATGAACTTAAAGGGGCACGACAAAACAAGGAAACATATCTAATAAATAAACCTTAAATTGGAGAGAGAAATCCAAACCTGCTCCTGAACCTAGGAATAGAAAGAGGTAAGCAATGAAGCAATCAGCAAATCACAAAATGTATAGAGGAGGGAGCCAATATAATGCATACTCTCCAGCATGAGGGAGATGAGCCAGAGTAAATATTAGATAATCTCTGCAGTAGCAGATACCATTTCATCAACTGTTTTTTGTGCCTTTCAATGGGATAATCATTTAGATGCCCCCAGTATATGGGAGATTGCATACCTAACTCTTGTTCCCAACTTAACATGAATGGAAGTTCTGTAGCAGCAGCTCGTTAGCCAAAATTTGATAACTAACAGAGAAAGACATTTCAACAATAGTGTGAGGGCTAGCCAATTTTTGAAGCAGGAACAAGAGAAAAGAGGGCTTCCCAGACACTGCTGGCACATGGTAGAACTCCACTTTAGACTTGCTGGAAAGCATTTTAGAAAAGCAGATGGAAAGCTATAGTCCATCTTTCCACTGCTACATTTGCTCCACACTGTGGCGTAAGGATTGGACAAAAATAGTGCAGCTAGTGCCAGTTGCTATTCCATTTAGGAATGTGAAATAAACTTTGAGTCACAGTAATTACAGTTTGGAAAAGATCATTCTCTTGTTCACTCACCTCATAAAAAAGATGGATACTTGAGGTGTCATCATCTGGTAGCTGTGATTCAATTGGCCACTCACCTCTCCCATCATAGTTTTTTTCTAAATTAGTAAAAGCATTCTAAAATCTATAGGTGAGTAAAAATGGTCAAATTAATTTTCTCCTACTGTTGCTATTGCTGCAGCTCCCCATTTTTATGGGGTGAGTGGGGGGTCAAATGGATACTGTCTTCTTCCTTTCAGTTTTGTATAAATCCACAGTTTTCAACTTCAGAAATTACTTCTACACAACATTTATTACTACAAAATAGCAAAAGGAAGATTATAATCAATAACTGTAAAACTAAGTTTCTCACTTTCTATTTTTTTTAATCCAGACATATAATAATTTAAATTTTGTCCACTCTGAAATGGCATTGCAAAAATGGCTGATATTACATAGCCATTAGACAAGACAATGTTGTAGCAATTTTTTCACGGTTTTAGGCACCATTTTTCTTGCATTTTTGGCGGTCCAAATTGCATTTCCACATTTTTTTCAGTATCAAAATTTGGCTTAGCCAAATAGTGGCTGTTGAGAATAATACACTTTGCCTATACTGACCCAGGGCTCAAGCTTCAGATGACTGGCTGGCTAATCTGTTTAAAATTGGCTTACATGTCAGCTATTTGAAATAATATACTTTATCTATATCCAATGCTTAGTGAATACACCCCTAGACAAGAACTGTAGACCATTGTGTAACAACTAACAGGTGTTTTATCCTGTATGTTTCTGCTGTTGGCCTTATTTCCTGTTTTTCTCCCTTTGATCATAACTGCATAGTAATGTATGAATGAATGAGTAGAAAATATCTTTAATTCTTAGAGAGCATACCTATTAATTTGTAGTGCGTAGTTATAGTGAAACGTAGCTTTGTGCAAGACCCGAACATGAAGATACACCTGCAAGCTCGCTATAGGTTAGATTGGATAATGCTTGTAACGACCACCCCTGTTTCCTCTTAAACATAACCAGTTACACAGTCCATTAAATGTAAGAAGTCACTCTGAACCTTGTCTTGTCTCATTCATTGGGGCTTCACACCAGTTGGTTTGGGGATGAGGAGAAATACAGAGAGCTACAAATTGATACAAAAGGCCATGGCAAGGGAAAAGGCCTGACAGAGAAAATTCCTCACTATCAGTGGCATAGACCAAAATTTGCCATTTTAACAATGAAAACTGTTGCTGAAGTGATTCAGAAGAGCCTCATTATTTTGCCCTGCACAAGTTTAATATTTATTTAATATATAATATATAAATGTTGATTTTTTTCACTGGTCCTGATTTATAGATATACTTTATACCTGTTACTCACTTCTCAGTTTATCTGTGAATAAAGTCAACATTCATAGGGTTAGTCACTAGATAATTCAAAGTGAATTCAAAGTGAATTTCAAATTCTAGGTCAAAATAGCCAACTAGAAAAAATCCTCTAAATCAGCTGTGCTGTCTGTTCAGCTACACTGGCCTAACATCTAAAATTCACTTTGAATTTGAAGTGACTGGCCCCCAGCCATCAATTATCCTTTTTCCCATCTATCATCTCTTCCTTGGCGTTGTGGTCGGAATTCAGGATCATGGCTAGAACATGCTCAGCCTTCGCAAATATTGGTTGCTTAGTGATTCAGATTCATTTCAGCTCAATGTTTGTGATTTTGACTGATCCGATCGGCACAAACTTGGACAAGTTGCAGTTTGGACTGAAATTAATCACCAAGTCTACGTATTTCAACTGTGCTTAACAGAATACAGGAGATATTTCATTCAAGCAGGAAGTATGTATTACAAATAAAACATATGATGTAATTTCATATGAAAAATAGTTTTTACTTCTGGTGATATATTTATCATTATTGATGCTTTGATTAAATTTTTTAATGCTGCATATGATATCTATGATATCTCACTTTTTATACTAAATAAGCATTCAGAATATTATTTTGTAACTTTTGATTTCGCTGCTACACTAAGAATTCCAGTAAGGTTTACAACAATACAAAATCATTATTCCACTCTATTTCCTTATCCATTAATTTTTCAAATAATGATCTTTCTTTCAAAGATTATTGCTTTTTTTTTAGGCACTAGAAACCCGAGTAGTGTGCTAAAAGAGGACTACTTTTAAAAACAATAAGATGAAAGGGAATTACGGTGCTAGACAAAGTCTGCACTGAAATCCCCCTGAGGTTACAGAGATATCCAGGGGCATGAACCCCAAATGACAATTCTAACAAAAATAAAGGACTAGAGTGGAATGACCACCCCTCCAGACAACAGACAGGTGGGTATTCACTCCACAAACAGATATCTCTTCAGAATTAAAACTTCATATATACATGGTGTGACGAGACCAATCTCGCGACATTGCATTGGAGAAGCCTGGTTGCTCGCCTGTTGCCTTTGGATTATGGCCCCATGTTAAAAGTCTTTTTTTTCATATCCAATATTCACCCAGATCGGACCAGGGGTTCGGGAGTTAGGTGGAGGGTGTAATTTGACTGACCGCACACGAGGTGGTATCCAAAAAGGGTTCCATGTGTCTTGGCTCTGCGGTTGGTCTCCGTTCGGGATGTGAAATACACACAAAAAACTGCCATCCACGATTAATATCACATTCGTATGAATCCCCTCGTTCGGTACTTTGAACTTACTGAACGGGGGGCTGATTAGCCTTCCCGTTCAGGAGCTACGGAGCTCTGGAGGTTTCTGCAGTGATCGGGTAATTGAGTGTCCGATTTGAGTTCCAGACACTCGACGACCAAACACCGCTGAGCCTTTCGTGCGTAAGTTGGCCGCCGCCACATGTTCATATGCCGAACGGCGGCCACCCAGATACATACATAAAGTACCTATTAACCTGTGGTTAGAGAGAAGTGACACACTTCACTCTGAGGTGGTCTATTGGTTTGGTAGTTTCCATTCGTATGGAATACGGATGGAAACTACCGAACAATCACACAAATCCTACTTACAATTTAACTATACAGAAGAAATAACACACAAATTGCAGTATCATCATAGTCTTTAAGGACAGCCATAGTACCATCCGCTACATAGTAAATTAAATTAAAGCTTATCTCTAACCCAGAGTAAAGGTACCATACATAAATACATGCTCAGTACTTCTTACTGGGGTACATTTATACCATGGGACTGTGGCACACTATATACAAATGTATTACTTTGAACAATGCCCTGTGGATTCTGGACAAGTGGGTCGGTTTTCTACTTCCATAAAGGAATTTATTTCTAAAACCTCTGATATATGGGGCTCATATGTGTATGGGGAACTGTCTGTAATATGGTGTTTGACATGGACGTTACCCACGTTCCTTGACCATACCGTATGAGTCCTCTAATGAGGGGCAATGTTTCATGTGCTCCAACATTTAATGTAACATACTCAAGTGGGGGCTCTGGATGTTAACTCTACTTTCCTTATGCGGGGGAAATTTATTTCTGATTGACACATTCCCTGTCCTCATTTCCCATTGTGGTTCTATACACACTAGAAACTGCTTTGTTTCCATCCATCCATGGTCCATCCAACCATCCATGAACTGAGTAAGAAAAACAAAAATGGTTGGAGTCACATGCAGGACTATTCCAGACACTTAATATACATGTATATTTGAATGTAAGCAGTATAATTCCATGCAATCACTATACATGTATAACTGTAGGCAAGCAATATGACTCCACATAGTTATGACCTGTGTACAACTGAGAAAAACGATCATCAAGAGGTATCTTATCCAAGCTTATATATCTATTAAGCTGTTGGGTGTATTTTCCTGGGCATTACTGTGAAGAGGTTAATACAGGTTTTGGATTGCTAACCCATTATTTGCAGTGTCATTTGCAAAGCATAGTTCCTTTCTATGCACGTCTATTGAAGTACTTAAAGGGTGGAACGGATTCGCGACAAACCCCGCCCCCATTACGCCTCAAAGAGATTGATTGGTTAATTTGTGCTGGGAGGTGTGAGATGGAATGGACCCAAGCTCCTGTCAGTCTGCAGGCTAGGGTGAAGGCTTTTTCTCTGACAGGACACTTAGTTATGCAGTCCTGGCACTCAAGGGACCAACCTACTTGTATTTTATTATTTTTATACAGGGAGTGCAGAATTATTAGGCAAGTATTATTTTTGAGGATTAATTTTATTATTGAACAACAACCATGTTCTCAATGAACCCAAAAAACTCATTAATATCAAAGCTGAATATTTTTGGAAGTAGTTTTTAGTTTGTTTTTAGTTATAGCTATTTTAGGGGGATATCTGTGTGTGCAGGTGACTATTACTGTGCCTAATTATTAGTCAACTTAACAAAAAACAAATATATACCCATTTCAATTATTTATTATTACCAGTGAAACCAATATAACATCTCAACATTCACAAATATACATTTCTGACATTCAAAAACAAAACAAAAACAAATCAGTGACCAATATAGCCACCTTTCTTTGCAAGGACACTCAAAAAGCCTGCCATCCATGGATTCTGTCAGTGTTTTGATCTGTTCACCATCAACATTGCGTGCAGCAGCAACCACAGCCTCCCAGACACTGTTCAGAGAGGTGTACTGTTTTCCCTCCTTGTAAATCTCACATTTGATGATGGACCACAGGTTCTCAATGGGGTTCAGATCAGGTGAACAAGGAGGCCATGTCATTAGATTTTCTTCTTTTATACCCTTTCTTGCCAGCCACGCTGTGGAGTACTTGGACGCGTGTGATGGAGCATTGTCCTGCATGAAAATCATGTTTTTCTTGAAGGATGCAGACTTCTTCCTGTACCACTGCTTGAAGAAGGTGTCTTCCAGGAACTGGCAGTAGGACTGGGAGTTGAGCTTGACTCCATCCTCAACCCGAAAAGGCCCCACAAGCTCATCTTTGATGATACCAGCCCAAACCAGTACTCCACCTCCACCTTGCTGGCGCCTGAGTCGGACTGGAGCTCTCTGCCCTTTACCAATCCAGCCACGGGCCCATCCATCTGGCCCATCAAGACTCACTCATTTCATCAGTCCATAAAACCTTAGAAAAATCAGTCTTGAGATATTTCTTGGCCCAGTCTTGACGTTTCAGCTTGTGTGTCTTGTTCAGTGGTGGTCGTCTTTCAGCCTTTCTTACCTTGGCCATGTCTCTGAGTATTGCACACCTTGTGCTTTTGGGCACTCCAGTGATGTTGCAGCTCTGAAATATGGCCAAACTGGTGGCAAGTGGCATCGTGGCAGCTGCACGCTTGACTTTTCTCAGTTCATGGGCAGTTATTTTGCGCCTTGGTTTTTCCACATGCTTCTTGCGACCCTGTTGACTATTTTGAATGAAACGCTTGATTGTTCGATGATCACGCTTCAGAAGCTTTGCAATTTTAAGAGTGCTGCATCCCTCTGCAAGATATCTCACTATTTTGACTTTTCTGAGCCTGTCAAGTCCTTCTTTTGACCCATTTTGCCAAAGGAAAGGAAGTTGCCTAATAATTATGCACACCTGATATAGGGTGTTGATGTCATTAGACCACACCCCTTCTCATTACAGAGATGCACATCACCTAATATGCTTAATTGGTAGTAGGCTTTCGAGCCTATACAGCTTGGAGTAAGACAACATGTATAAAGAGGATGATGTGGTCAAAATACTCATTTGCCTAATAATTCTGCACTCCCTGTATACAGCCTACTATAGTTGCACCAGATACCCATCAGATTGCTATTGTATTACATGGCAGTTGATTAGACGGACTGCCCCACTGCTGTACCAAGAGTTAGCAAGTTTTTGTATCTAATTTTATTCCATTCTATTTATGTATGGTACCTTTACTCTGGGTTAGAGATAAGCTTTAATTTAATTTACTATCTAGAGCATTAAGAAGGTTCATCTGAATATAGAGATATTCACGGATGATAGCATTTACAGGCGGGCGATTTGGGGTTGCTCTGAATCTTTTAATCTAGCCCTATTAGAATCCTGCAGGCAATGTGAGGTGATCACAGATTGAACCCTTTCCATTTATAAGATGGCAACTCCTCTCTAATTTAATTCTATCTTCCTTTATCACTACCCCATAGCAGCAGGGGCCCTGGGCAGCCGACACAGCTCACACGCAGGGGCAAGGAATACAGCAGGAGACCTGCACTGAGATTTGGGGGCGGAGCCAGATCGGCCATGGGGGCGGAGCCAATCCGGATGTGGGGGCGGAGCTAAATGCAGCCTCATCCTGCTGCACACAGAGGGGAAGCAGGAAGGAGTCCCTGCTTCCCCAACTACAGTAGGGACTGAATCCACTCCTCCTCCAGCCCAAGCTGACTGTAAGTTAGAGAGCGTGTTCTGTGTGTAACTGTGATTGTGACTGTCTTTGACTGTGTGTGTGCTGTGTGTAACTGTGATTGTGACTGTCTTTGACTGTGTGTGTGATTGCCTGCTTGGGTGTGTGTGTGACTGCCTGTGATTGTCTACCTGTGATTGTCTGTGTGATTGTCTGTGTGACTATGTGTGTGTGACTGTCTGACTGATTGTGTGTGACTGTCTGTGATTATGTTATGTGTATGTATGACTGTCTGCCTGTGATTGTGTGTGTCACTGTGTGTGTGACTGTTTGCCTGTGATTGTGTGTGTCACTGTGTGTGTGTGTGTCACTGTGTGTGTGACTGTTTGCCTGTGATTGTCTGTGTTACTGTGTGTGTGTGTGTGTGACAGTCTGACTGTGATTGTGTGTGTCACTGTGTGCGTGTGTCACTGTGTGTGTGACTGTTTGCCTGTGATTGTGTGTGTCACTGTCTGTGTGTGTCACTGTGTGTGTGTGACTGTTTGCCTGTGATTAAGTGTTCTTGCATAGCAAGACCACTTAATGTTATCTCACATATATATTATTATTATTCTTATTATAGCAAAATTTGCCACCCTAACTCCTCCCACAGTTTTTACACTACATAGACAAAAATTTACCAAAACGTGCAGATTGTTCCCGATCGGATTGCTATTACTTTATGGAACGTTTCGCCGAATGGTTCACGGAATATCGTCGTTCTTGTGGCGAAATTTGTCCCATAGGAATGAATGGCAAAGCTAGAGTGGGAGCTTGCAAAAGCTGAAAAATCAGGACATGATTTCTAAACTGCCACCACTCCCTTATTTTCAGGCCCACCTACACAAATCTTATATCAAAACGTTCAGCTATCCCTGCTGCCACTAAACATGTCAACGGCTAAGCCATAGTCCTGATAGTTTTCACAATATAATCATTTGTTTGCAACTAACGCCGTCCATTGACTTTCATTGAAACTTCACTCTGCAAAGCTCAAATTTGAAGTGCAATTTCTAAACTGCGACTGTGCCTTCAATTTTAATACTTCAGAGACATACTATGCATCAAAATGTAGGTCTGGGTCTTGTGATTCTCACAATATAAAGCTCTTCACTGTAGGAGTTATAGTTTTTAAGATACGACCGTTTGAAGATGGCAACCACCAAAATACTCTGACCTGTGTCAAGCTGCAGCAGCAAGTGATGTCATAGACAGGGCCTTTTGAACACCTGCTAATGTTTTTATAAATGTATGGTTTAATGTAACTGTGCAACAACGTTGCAATTAAATGTGCTATATAAATGATAACAGTTACTCAGCCCACTCCAGTTGTAGACTACTGGTGGAGGCAAGAACACTTCACACAATTTCCCCAGAAATTGTAGCTTTTCTAGTTGTCTGTGTTACTCTGTGTGTGTGTGTGTGACTGTCTGCCTGTGATTGTGGGTGTGTGTGAGTGACTGTCTGTGACTGTGTGTGTGTGACTGTCTGCCTGTGATTGTGTGTGTGACTGTCTGTGACTGTGTTCTGTGTATGTGTGACTGTCTGTGATTGTGTGTGTGACTGTCTGTGAATCTGTGTATGTGTGACTGTCTGCCTGTTTGATTGCCTGCGTATTTGACTGTCTGACTGTAACTGTGTGTGAGTGACTGTGTGTGGGACTGTGTGCATCTGACTGTGTCTGACGGTCTTCATCCTGCAGTGTGCCGGCAGCCAGGATATGATGTCATCGCGGCCTCGCCGTCATTACAGGGCGTGCGATGGACCTGTGCAGAAAGAGCACAGAGATCCCAGCAGCAACTACTGACCACCAGGGACTGAGGATCCACTCCAGCCCTTCTAGAGCAAGGTAGGGAGGCTGGGTGGACCTCTTAATTATTAAATGTGTGTATGTATGTAATGTTTGTGTGTGTATGTGATTGTATGTGTGTGGGTCAGTGATTGTGCTTGTGTATATCTGTGATTATGTGTGTGATTGTGTGTATCTCTGCGTATGTGTTTAGTAGATAGCTCCCTTATTTCCTGTCCTCAAATATTGCAATCCCACATAAGGATAACAAATAAGGGATATGATCTTTGAAGTTTCCTTTGAAGTCTAAAAGGAAAAGGGATGATGTTTTTTTCAAGATCTTCAGACATTATGTTGATGAAATTAACTCCTGGCAGACACATTAATTCAACAACAAGGTTGTAAATATTCCTAGTGTATAAATGAAGGTAAATGGTGATTTATATATTAAATTATATTACGCAAAGCATATAAAAATAAGAAACCATTTTGTTAGTGTTACACCTATAATTCTTTGCAGTGGTAAAAATTTTAGGTAACAGAAGCCCAAATGGATCCATAGCTGACTTAGAGATGTTTCCAGTTTAGCATTTTGTACCTGAAATTTGAAATTCACTTTGAACTCACTATACATTCCTGACAATCTGATTTTATGAAATAAAATTGTAAGTTTTTTAAAGCAACATTATACGATTTTAGATTAAATTAAATGTTTCCTTTTTTTTAATAATAAAGGGCCAATTAACGCTTAGTTTGACCTGGTGTCATTACAATGCTACCAGATGACATGCCATAAGATTGATGCATGTTCTTGTGTTGGTTTTTCAAAATTCTAATCTGCCTATCAACCATACTGGAGATTTTGTTAAACATTTTTGCGTAAATGTAAAGTATATACATGTTTAGTTATACTATTGGGAACTATATTAAATCTTGTATATTTTTGTGAATGCTTGCATGTTTGTGTATCTCCTTGTTCACATGCATCTGTCTTTGAAGTAGATCATTGCTTCTTACTTTTATAACACCAAAAAAACTCGCATATTTATTACAGAATACAGAAAGTCTAGCATTTTGTTTTATATCGCATACTGCAGTGATGGAGTGTAAAACTCTGTTTCTTCTTTTAAAATATATTATAGGCCACAGTAAGTGTACTTTATTTACTTAACTAAAATAATACCAAAGAAATAGATGAATAATATTGTTTAACTTCCTTTGATATTTAAGTTTTGAAAATATTTATCGTTCATGCCTCTTTTGGGGATTCACTTTGGAAATACATGTATAAGAATTATTGTACGTTAGTTTTAAATCTTTCTATTTCATCATGTTCTACTCAGCTATCATACCTCTTGGGTGTGATAAAAAATAAAAGAAGTGTTACTTCTTTGTTAAGAACTTTGCTTTTTGATAATATATACACTCATAAATAATCCAATTTTTACTTCTTTAATGCACCAATGTTTGTATAAGTGCTACAACATCTAAAACTTCATTTTTGTGTATATAATTAATTTTGAATTGTCACCATTACCATATAAATATGAAATATGATCTTGCTTTCTGTTATTTATTAATGTATTCAGGCTATTTCTCTTGTTATTTGTTCATAGGAAAATAATGGACATATCTCAGTACAGAAATATTTAAGCAAGAAGCACAATATTTCACTAAACGTAACAAACCTATATGTCACTTTTGTTTTTTGGAGATTTGCAAAATGGTTATAAAAAACACCATACAGACATACACACACACACATAAAGTTAGAGACAAGGAAACAGTGTTGTAATTAAATATATATGTATTGTATAATTATAATACTTGTTGGCACAGTGACATGATGCTGCCTTTAGCATGTCATTGCAGCCATGTTGCCTCTTTGGACACACACTAATACATACACACACTGATAAATACATACACCCTTTGACACATGCACACATATACGCACTCATACATACACCCTCTGACACACGCACACACATTTATTCCAGACACACTCAATGATGCAACTGCCAGAAAGACAAACACACACGGACATACAATGCAATACACAGACCCCACATTCTCAGGCACACACAGATACACAATGTCAGAGGCATATATAAACACAGATGCCAAAATACACTGTAAGACACATACACACATATGCACACTGTTAGACCCACATACTGTCAGACATACTGTCAGAAACACACACTTGCATTGGTGGTGTATTGGTGATAGTGGGCATTGAAAGCTCCTGCAGCCATCAGACAGTCTTACAGCACTTTCTACTTCCCTGCTCCATTGCGATGTAAGCATAGCTTCACATTTTGATGGTACAGATTAATTAGTATGCTGAGAGACTGTCTGTTGCTGCCAGTCTCATAGAACACTTACTTCCCCTGCAAGCTCCCTAGCAGCCACCCTTTGATTATCTTCTCTAATTATCCCCTACCATCAGCTACCATCTATTTGCCTTATTTGCTGGGAGGGTGTCTTTTCTGTCCCCAGTAGCTGCAGCAGGTTCCCAGACTAAATTTACTTAGTGTGGAGGATGTGATGTCAAGTTATATCCTCTTAGCATTCTTAATGAACACAGACTAACACAGAGAGATGCTGCAATCCTCTCTCTCTTTCATAGCCTCCCCATCTGGAATCCAGCACCGGCATGGAGGAGAGCTGCATACAGAGAGCTACCTGATGTTCACAGCATTTTGGCTCCAAGTGCCACAGCCATGTGAGTGTCTAGATAGTAATAATGGCATAGTTTGCAAACAATGTATTTAATTTGCAATTATTCAAACCATGTATACATGATTGCAGAGTATGGCTGCGTACTCTGGCAATCATGTATACACAAGTGCCGGCGTGTAGGTGTTAATCCACAAATAAACTGCTTCAATGTACACTGTACAAATGGAGAGCACTAAAGAAGTCAATTAAAAAACTTACAAGAAAATGGTGGTAACCCTTAAATATATAGCACTACAAAAGCCTCATACTGTCAGGAGAGTCATTACATGTTTATTAATTAAGCCCTTATCATTACCTTTACTGAATAAAAATGCCCAATACTATGTCATTTTATAATTTAATAGACATGTGCACCAGTGAAATTTACGTTTTGCACAAATGAATTAGTACTAAATAGAAATGTAATTACTCTATTCCCGAATTTCGTCAGTAAAATGAAATTCGGTAAAAAGTAATTTGTTTTCGCCTATTAAAAAAAAAAAGCAAGGAGGGAGCTAAATCCTTAAATATTAACAATTACTACCCTCCCTGTATAAAAACCTATGAGGGTCACTATGACCCCAATATTAATAAAAGGGAGGTTAAATCCTCCCGCATTCCCCTACTTATGGCCTGTCACGAGTAGGGGCATGTTGCCTAAATAGCAAGCAGCCTGTGGCTGCTCGCTCTCATTTAACCCCTTAGTGACCAGACCGTTTTTCAATTTTCTTAATGTTAAGGACCAGGGCTCTTTTTACATTTCTCCAGTGTTTGTGTTTAGCTGTAATTTTACTACCCACATATTATATACTGTTTTTCTTGCCAATAAATGGTCTTTAAAAAGATACCATTATTTTCATCATATCATATAATTTACTAGAAAACAAAATGTATAAAATATGATGGAAATTCTTTTAAAAAATACTCTTTTTCTAACTTTGACCCCCAAAATCTGTTACACATCTACAGCCGCCAAAAAACATCCATGCTAAATAGTTTCTAAATCTTGTCCTGAGTTTATAAATACCCAATGTTAACATGTTATTAGCTTGTTTGGAAAGTTATAGGGCCATAAATTCAAGTAGCACTTTGCTATTTCCAAATAAAAAAAATTCAAAAAACATTGTAACACTGATATCTGTCAGGAATCCCTGAATAACCCTTCACATTTATATATTTTTTTAAAAGAAGACAACCTAAGGTATTGAACTTGGGATATTTTGACTCTTTTCATGAAGCCATTTTACCACCAATCTATGCCATATAATAATTGGTGATTTTTTTTGACACATAGCAATTTAAAAATGTATGTATGGAGAACTTTAAGGGTTACTGCCAAAGAACATCAATATGTGTTCAGAAACATCTCCTGAGTACGGTGATACCACCCATGTATAGGTGTGTCGGGTTCTCTGGGGGCTAAAATACCTTATTTGGAGGGTGCACATTCCAGTTTTCCAACTTGGAATTTCCACAGCTGGTCATCATGCACCCATGTTCAATTTGGGACATTTTTGAAGACGACCAATGTAATTTACCCCCATCAAACCATATATTTTTGAAGCGTAGATGCCCTAGGGTTTTTCAGATGGGTTTCTTTTAACACTTTCCATGTTCTAATTCTACCACCAGTCTTTGTCAAACTTTTAACATCCTAATGCTTGCTCTTATGAGAATATTCCAATCTTTGATGCACTGGTGCGAAACTGATCCGTGGGCCCCTCCCTCTTCCCCCCACTCCCTCCCCCAGACAGACACACACACACACACACAAACACATACATACAGACACACATACATACATACATAGACACACACATACACACAGATACAGACACACACACACACACAATACACACATACATACAGACAGACTGACACACACACAGACAGGTACACACACATTCAAAGACACATACACACAAACAGACACGCACACATACATACAGACACACAGACAGACAAACACACATACACACATACATACAGACAGACACACACACACGACACACAAACATACAAAGACACATACACACACATTCAAAGACACATACACACAAACAGACAGGCACACATACATACATACATACAAACAGACAGGTACACATACATACAGATAGACAGACAGACACACACACACACACACACAGACAGGCACACACACATACAAAGACACATACCTACAAGCAGACAGGCACACATACATACACCCTGTTTCAAATTATTATGCAAATTCTAGTTTAACTCATGGATGGCATTGTGTCAGGGCTCTTTTGATCACTGAAAACAATCTCGGACACCTGTGATAATTAGATTGCCAGTTGAGACCAATTTAAGGAAAAACTACTAAAGGAGGGTGTTCCACATTATTAAGCAGAGCACCATTTTCATGCAATATGGTGAAGAAAAAGGATGGTTGGTAGACAGCCACCCTGTTCCAACAAGGCTGTGACGTCAGCAAGGCGGTGGTGGAGTCCTGTTTTGGGCTGGAATCATGGGAAGAGAGCTAGTCTGCCCCTTTAGAGCCCCCGAAGGTGTAAAGATGACCTCTGCAAAGTATGTGAAGTTTCTGACTGACCACTTTTTTCCCTGGTACAGAAGGAAGAACTATGCTTTCCGTAATAAAATCATATCCATGCATGACAATGCACCATCTCATGCTGCAAAGAATACCTCTGCATCAATGGCTGCTATGGGGATAAAATGAGAGAAAGTGTGGCCTCCATCCTCCTCTGACTTCAATCCTAATGAGAACCTTTGGAGCTTCCTCAAGCAAAAGATCTATGAGGGTGGGAGGCAGTTTACATCCAAACAGCAGCTCTGGGAGGCTATTCTGACATCTTGCAAACAAATTCAAGCAGAAACTGTCCAAAAACACACAAGTTCAATGGATGCAAAACCTGTGAAGCTGCTAAATAAGGGCTCCTATTTTAAAATGTAACGTAACCTGTTAAAATGTTTAAAATGTAAAAAAAAAATGTTATTATAAGTTTAATTGAAATAGCTTTTGATTTCAGTAAACATGCTGCAAACACCACAAATGATAATTCCCAGTTCTTTACAACCTATAAAGTGTTTTGAAACTTACTGTGCGTAATAATTTGGAACAGTGCATTGTAAAATTTTAATGTTTTAAAAAAATACTGTTTTAAAATTTGAATTGTACTCTTAATAGTTGATAACGTGAGAATTGTGCTGACTGTTATTTATATCAATTATTTAGGTAAATGAGAAAAATATAATTTGCAGAATAATTTGGAACAGGGTGTACATACATACATACATACATACATACAGACACATACATACAGTCAGAGACACACACACACACACATACAGACACACATGCATACATACAAACAGACAGACACACACACATACAGACAGACACATACATACATACATGCAAACAGACAGGCACACATACATACAGGCAGACAGACACACACACACACATACAGACAGACACACACACACACACACACATAACAGAATCTAAATCTCCAGCATTCTTGCAATTTTGTAAATGCTTTGAGTTGGCAAGCAGACCTGGGAAAACTCCTCTGTAAAGTTTCATACTATCGAATAAGGCATTTCACAGTGTATACCATCCTGACAACTGTTATAACTTTTTAGGTGATATGCATTTATTGCTGGGCTTATCTTTTGGATCTTAGTACTATTGTAACACCTGCTAATGAACCTTCATGTTCAGACAATCTGTACTTATGCTTTTCATGTTGCTATAAGCATCGCTATACTTTATTGCAACATTAATAAGTTACTTAGTCTAGTTATAATCTGTATATCGCCCTACAACATGAAACTTTAATTCACAGTGAAGATATCCCTTCCTATGGTCTGTCTACATTGACATTCTGTCTATGGCATTTTGTCTACTTATTTAATACTTATTTTATGTTTCATATATAATCTCTTTCAAATTCCCTTATCATACATTTAGGATTTTGCAAGTAATTGTTGTCTATTCCAAAATGTGTCTTTTCACTTTTTATATTCCATTATTAAAAGTTATGTTTTAAGAATAATCTAGACATAGGACAGTGTGTTATTGGAACAAACAAGAAATAATAGTCTCTTGATAGTATTCATTTTAGTCATTAGTCTTTTGTTTTCAGTTAACAGATTGAATGATGATAGATGCTTATTCTGCATGTTTCCATGACCAGCTGCTCTGGGTGATAGACCTCAGTTTAAGTCTCTAAAGTCCTAGCGAGATTTACCTGCAGTAGATAAGGACCCTTTATGGGAATGCAGGAGTCTATATATGGTCAGTTCAAAATT
The DNA here is from genome assembly GCA_933207985.1 of Pelobates cultripes. NCBI lineage: Eukaryota > Metazoa > Chordata > Amphibia > Anura > Pelobatidae > Pelobates > Pelobates cultripes. The sequence goes on along the minus strand of OW240913.1, from coordinate 148,277,814 downwards.
ATATGCTTAACCTGACCTATCAAGGATATTCAAATAGCCCCCATCAGTGTAAACCCACTGAGTGAACACACAATCACTTGATCAACAGCCCACATCTGATTTAATACTCTATCAGTCTCGAGTTTCTAGCATAATGCATAGAAATGACTGGATTGTGGAGACAGGTCCCCCTATTCTGCTAGAATTACTTAAGGCTAACATACGTTACAATCCCAGCATTTTATGAGTCAGTCAGACCATTCTTCTCTCATGCACCTCAGCCAGATGGGTGGATGGGGGTGTTGGCAACGCCGGACACCCACTGGCCCAAAGTTGTTCCCTAGCTCACAAGGGCGCTATGTATATACTTTGTTTGGTTAATGTTATTCATATTTTGTATTTTTTTTCTCTGCATGGCTCATATTACTGGTCATCTGAGTTGCCCCGCGGTCGACTCCTGATGGCTGACATATCCAGCACTCCTTCTTATTTGCGTGTGATCACTAACTCAGAGATCAAGAATGCCAGTGCAATGCCCCAGTGATTCATAGGGTCGGAGTCAGATGTGCGAAACTTACGTTTAAGATAAGTAAGCAAAGTGACCTTTTACATTTCTGATATCCCTAAAGATATTCTCTCTTAATGTAAAGGGACTTAATAGCCCAAACAAGCGTAGGCTAACCTTTAAGGATATCATTGCATCAAAGGCAGCAGTGATATGTCTCCAGGAGGCTTACCTGTGCAAACATAATCCTTCATCATTTAAATCACCTAAATACCCTCAAATTTACCATTCATACTCCTCCAGCAAATCTAAAGGGGTCTCCATTCTGATCCACAGACATTGGGCTTTCCAGTTAGAAAAACAGTATGTAGACCACAAAGGGAGACTGCTTATACTAGAGGGCACATTAAATGGCATTATATCTCAATAAATGGCATTATATCACAATAGCGATCATAATCACATAACAATAAACCACCTCACCCCAATCTCGAATTCTCAGCCAACACCTACAAACTCTATTGCAAACTCATGACCTATTGGACACCTGGAGGTGCCTATATCCTTCTGCTAAAGATTTCACATTCTTCTGCCCAGCGTACACGACCTACTCACGTATCGATATGTGTTTGGTGGATAAGGCAACAATACCCAATTTAACCAGTGCATCGGAGGGGATGCGGACGTGGTCCGATCACGCCCCTTTAGCTGTAGAAATCATCACCCCTAACCCTGCTCATGGTAGAGGCAAGTGGAGACTCAGCAAGTCTCTTTTGGAACCACCGGAGAACATAACAAGACTCAGTTTGGCGATCACTAACTACTTTAAAGACAATGGCCCCACAGACACCCTATTCTGCACACAATGGTTAGCACACAAAGCAACAGTAAGGCGTCATCTTATCCAAATGGGATCCCTCACTAAACGCAAAGGGGGTGAAAACAAATTGAGCCTGCTTGCGGAAAATTAGGTTTTAGAATCTCAAAATAAACAGAAATCATCTAAACGCCTCTGGAACAAAATCAAACACAACAAAAACTCCACACACTTAAGCTGCATGTCACAGAATATGAGATCCCTGAAACAAACCTATTACCACCTTGGGAGCAAGGCAGGCAAGCTTCTAGCACGTAAACTAAAGCATAAAATCAATCAGACTAAAATACCTTATTTGACTGGTCAGAATGGAAACCGAATATACAACCCTCAGGACATAGTTGAAGAATTGTGCAAATATTACACCACGCTTTACAATTTGAGTCTTGACACAAGGCTACCCCAGCCCTCCAAAAGTGATATAGACTTCTTCCTTGAACAAACCCCACTGCCACAACTGACTGACGACCAAAGAAATATACCGGACAGCCCCTTCACAGAAGATGAAGTCCGTGAGGTTATCAGATCCCTTCCTAAGCACAAAGCACCTGGTCCTGACGGCTTACAAATTACTACCACATTAAACTACAAAGTTTTTTTACTACCATACCTTACAACACTATTTAACAACATTAAATCCTCAGAAACGGTCCCACAAGAAATGTTAGAGGCTAACATAGTCACCCTCCCTAAACCGAATAAACCTTCTAATCTCTGCACAAACCTGAAACCAATATCACTATTAAATGCGAACATCAAGATGTATGCAAAGCTGTTGGCCACTCGTACCAAACCGATGCTACTTCACCTAATCTCCCCAGAACATGCTGGCTTTGTGCCGGGTAAGCAGGTGGTACACGCTACTTCATTGACCTCATAGAATAGGCAAAACATAGTGAACAGAAATGGATAGTACTTGCGCTGGATGCTGAAAAAGCGATTGACCTCCTAAACTGGTCCTACATGGAATCAACCCTATCCAGACTGGGCTTTTTTCCAGCCTTTGTTTGTAGCATCCAAGCCCTGTACACCTGCCCAACTGTGCAAATCTTTAATTCGGGATTTACTTCCTCAGCATTCCTTATCACAAATCACAAATCACAAGGCTGCCCACTTTCCCCTATAATCTTTATACTATGTCTAGAACCATTAGTGAGGCAAATTAAAAATTCCCCAAACATTAGGGGATCATCTACCCCAGCAGGAGAACAGAAACTGGCCCACTTCACTGATGATATTTTACTCTTTCTTACTCTACCAATAACTTCAGTACCTCATTTAACCCCTTAGTGACCAAGGATGTATAAGGTACTTCCAACAAAAAATGTCCTTGGTGATTTTCATGGTGATGACATGGCCCTGGAGGGCTGAGGTGGCCTGAGCTGCTGAGGTCTCCAGCAGTCCCCCTGGACCATGATTGCCATGGATCACCGGTCCAAGTAAATCCAGGGCTCCTAAATCACCAGTAAAAGTGCAGTTTTTGTGTAAAAGAAAATGTGAAAAACAAATAAAAACACACATTCACATTCCTGGGCATTTGGTCTCAAAAGGCAATACAGACCCAGCAAACCAGTCTGGCAAACTGAATTGGGCAAGCACTATATTTACCCTGTACCAATTCAAAACACCATAAAACCTGTACGTGGGGGGGTATTGTTATACTCGGGAGACTTCACTGAACACAAATATAAGTATGATAAATCAGTAAAACTTATGACGATGAAATCACCAGTAAAAGTGCAGTTTTGTGTTATAAAAAATGCGAAAAACAAATATGAATCCAAACTTTGGCAAGCGTTTGTGGCTAAGTGGCTACTAAAAAAGACTGGACATACCCCATTTTGAATACCGTGGGTTGTCTACTTTTAGAAATAGTATGCCATGATGGGGTTAATTTTCATTCCTGGGCTCCTATACAGTCTCAAAGGCAACATAGGCCAAGCAAACCAATCTGGCAACTTTCAATGTGCAAACATGGAAAAGGGGAAAGCACTACATTTGACCCCTGTAAGTGTGCAAAAAACCCAATAAAATCTGTACATTGGGGGCACTGTTGTACTCGGAAGATGTTGCTGAACACATATTGGGGTGTTCTTTGGCAGTAACACATAACAGTAACTGAGAATCCATGCCTAAAGTACATTGTGAGAGAAAAATAACACAAACAAATGACTACCCAAAAGGTTGACAAAGACTGGTGGTAGAATTAGTGCATGGAAAGTGTTAAAATACCACCATCTGAAATACCCTAGGGTGTCTACATTTCAGAAATATATGGTTTGATGGGGTAAATTACATTGGCGGGCTTCAAAAATGTCCCAAATAGGACATGGGTGCATGATGACCAGCTGAGAAAATTCCAAATTGGAAAACTGGAATGCACCCCCTCCATATAAGGTATTTTAGCCCCCAGAGAACCCAACACAAGTATACATGGGGTGGGGTGGGAGGGGGGGTAATACTGTACTCAGGAGATGTTGCTTAATACATATTGATATTCTTTGGCAGTAACCCTTAAAGTTCTCCATCCATGCATTCTTAAATTGCTATGTGTGTCAAAAAACCCCACCAATTATTATATGGCATAGATTGGTGGTAAAATGGCTGCATGAAAAGAGTCAAAATACCTTAGGTTGTCTTCTTTTAAAAAAATATATACATGTGAAGGGTTATTTAGGGATTCCTGACAGATATTGTTACAATGTAATTTTGAAAAAAATGGTTTGGAAATAGCAAAAAAAGCTAAGAACATGTTAACTTTGGGCATTTCTAAACTCAGGACAAAATGTTTAAATTATTTAGCCCGGGTGTTTTTTGGCGGTTGTAGATGCTTAACAGATTTTGGGAGATTTTTGAAGTTAGAAAAGATGTGTTTTTTAAAATGATTTAATCATATTTTATAATTTATTTTATAGTACATTAAATATGATGAAAATAATTGGTATTTTTAGAAAGACAATTTAATAGCGAGAAAAACAGTATATAATATGTGTGGGTACAGTAATAAGTATGAGGAAAATTACAGCTAAACACAAACACCGCATAAACAGCCCTGGTCCTTAACGGTAAGGAAATTGAAAAACGGTCTGGTCACTAAGGTGTTAAATGATCTTTTGGTGAAACATGGAGCAGTCTCTTTTTATAAAAATAATATGTCTAAAACTCAGGCATTACCTATAGGAATCTCCCATGAGGACAAGTTGACTTTGGATTCTTACTCATATGATTGGGGCAAAAAATCTAACTCATATTTAGGTATTAAACTTACAAAAGCCACTCATCTTCTTACACAAGAAAACCATTAAACAATCATACATACATTACAGTTACAGATGGACAAATGGGATGGGTTGGAGGTGTCATGGCTGGGACAGGTGAACTCGATAAAGATGATGGTGCTTTCACACATATTATATCTATCTTGAACACTGCCCATAGCTGTACCGAACTCCTTAGTAAAAAAATTTCAATCTATAGTGAATGCACATAACTGAAAAAAAAAAGGCCAAGGACTCATATACTACCGCCTTATGTGGTCACCACATATAAAAGGAGGACAGGGCATCCCCGATATTCGCACATACTACAGGGCATCCGTATTGTCACTGGGCATGCGCATTATGTCAGGTGATATACAACCTATATGGCTTACATTAAAAAATGCGTGTCTCCAATCCCAAAGGTTAGAACACTTACTGTGGGCATCGATACAACCCTGGTCTGTCCCAAGCTGCAAACTATCCACATCCTGTTTTCTGTTAAAAAGCTGGCAAACCTGGACCCCAGCATTCCTTGACCCCAAAAGATTAATGGCAATGGCCCAGCTTTTAACTTCTTTGTCAGGTGCCCTAAATCTAGAGGCTTGGCGCCAGGGAGGTGCTACCTGGGTTATTGATTTATGTACAGATACTGGGATTAAACAATTCCCACAACTACAGGAAGAATTTCTCCTCTCGACTAGGGAACTGTTCATGTACCTGCGTATTCAAAATATCCTTTTGTCTAAACACCTACTCTATGTAGACATCCCCAAGCGCTCTTTATTTGGCAAACAATGTCTTAAGCTCCCAAAAACCGCCAAACCATTGTCTCTCTGCTATACCACATTAATGGAAGAACACACTAGGGTCAAACTACCAAATATGGAGGCATGGGAGGTAGATCTGGGGAAATCATTCCACCTCAACAGCTGGCATACTGCTTTCTTATTAACTAAGCATTCATTAAAAAGCATCTCTTTATGGGAGGCATACAGTCAAATATTATTAAGATGGTATCTGGTTCCGCAGAGGTTATCCCGCATATACTCGGGGGATTGATTCCAGATGCTGGAGATGCGAGGTGTAAACAGGATCTCTGTTATACATATTTTTGGATTGCGCAGCTCTGCATGTTCTGTGACTACAAATTAGAAATTTGATCAAAATGATAACCAAAGTAGAGGTGCCACTAGTGCCGGAATGCCTTCTAGAACACATAATACCCAATCTGGCAGAAGAACCGCACAGGGTGGTCATTATGAATTTCCTCACGGCTACCAAGTCTAGCATAGCATCACATTGGAAGAGTACAACCTTGCCATCCTTACAAGATATTTCACACAAAGTAGAGAATGTTTGCCAACATGAACTAATGGCGCACAAAGTACTCAGCATACTGAGTAAACATACACAAATGTGGACCAGCTGGACAGATGCTAGAATCGAAAATATCACTGGCACATAACGACAGGTAATCTGATAACACTTCCTGCTTTAGTAGATGAGTGGAATCCCTCAATGACAGCTAGATCTACATGTGTCTGATGCTAATGCGAGGAACAGTGCAGAGAATATAGTGTGCTGGATTAGTTAAGAACTCACGTTTATTACTTTCTGTAATATTTATTTCTTTATTTTGTTACATATGGTCTAAACAAAAAAAAAAAAGGCTTCTCTATATCATGGGATAGGGCACATGCATACACAGATCGACGATGCGTCCAAGAAGCGAGACAGTCAATGCAACCTAAGTGGTATCATCCCTTACACTGCTACTAACATAAGTGCCTGAAGTGAAGGGATGCAACAGTTCATTCTGCTCCATACTCATAGTGTATGTTTACTGTGTTCTATAGCATCCTCATTTTATATCTTATTGTAAGAACAATGTACTAGAAGCTTTTTTGCTCACTTGACCCAATGTATTGTTTCTTAATATGTATGAAAACCTCAATTAAAACAATATATTTAAAAAAAAATCTTTGTCTTAAAATTATAGACCTGTGAGCTTAAAGGACCACTTTAGGCACCCAGATCACTTCAGCTCAATTAAGTGGTCTGAGTGCCAGGTTCCTCTAGTTTTAACCCTGCAGCTGAAAACATAGCAGTTTCAGCCTCTAATGACTGTCTCACTGACAGTCGCTAAAGGAGCTTCCGTGATTCTTGTTCTTGGGTAGAACATTGACTTAAGGATAGAGTACTACGAGTTGCCATTAATTGTACATTTTCAAGCTGGACAAAAGTGGCAAGTGGTGTCACTCAGGGTTCTGTTTTGGGACTGCTTCTATTTAACATATTTATAAATGATCCTAAAATAGGCATTGCAAGTCATGTTTTAGTGTTTGCAGATAACACAAAACTTTGTAAAGTAATACAGTGTGAGCAGGATATTGCTTTGCTGCAGAGAGATTTAGATAAATTGGGGGACTGGGTACTAAAATGGCAGATTAAATTTAATGTTGAGAAATGCAAAGTTATGCACTACGGTGTAAAGAAAGTGTGGGTATACCAATATATACCAATCTATTTAGTGGTGCCCAGAGTTTGTTTTGCCTCCCTAATGACATTGGGTTGTTTCATGTCATGATGAAAAATATAGGGCTTTAAAGCTATCAGGACCCCCTGGAAAATTTGGTATGCAGAGTTAAATGCCCACTTTTATCAATGACACCATCTATCAATGAAATACATTAATACCTGGGAATCTCCTATGTTAGTGTGGCAATATTTAGTGGCCCTGGGCTGACTGATGAGCTGTATGCAGTGTTCAAAGTGAGCACAACATACAGCTCTTTAAATCACTGCAGCTGAATAACTTTATTCAATCTATCATAGAATCTAAGAGGATTCTTAGATTAATTGCTAGGAAGGGAAGGTGTGGCTAAGAGGTTGGAGTTATACTGCAGAAAAATGCAAAGCATCTTTTTTTTCCGTTTTTTTAAGCAAAACTAAAGAGATTTGAACAGGGATAAAATCAAAACCTATCAAAAGCAATCACATGCACATGAACCAAGACATATTGGTTTCCAGAATGTTCCTTTAAAGCCTTCATGACTTTGTACATCCCATGCCATCCTTCAAATCGACCTTGTTCAGCCACAGTGATTATCAAAGAATCCAATGGGATTCCAAGATTCACTGCTAGAGTGGGACACCAATGGGGTATGAATGGTGTCTCCCAGCATGCCTCCTGCCAGTAGTGACCAGTGCTGGCCTGTGCCGGCTGCCTACCACAAATCAATGTGTAATTAGCAGGGACAACTTGCAAGAGTTTCCCTTTCATGCTGTGACCGTATGGAGGGCTCTGTACTGTGTATACTGTACTGTGTATACAGGGAAATCTCTCTGATGTCAACAAAGAGACTGATGTCAACAGAGGGAATCATTCTAAGTTAATATTAGGGTTAACACTTGGGTTAGTATAGCTTTGGGATTAATGGATGTTAAGGATTAGTGTTAGGGTTAATTTTAGTGGTGGACTAAGGTTATGCATACTATAAGGTTAAAGTTAGGGTTAACACTTGGTTAGGTGTAGGGCTGAAGTAAGTTAGGCATTTGGGTTGGTGTAGAGTTAGGGTTAGGGTTTGTGTAGGTGTGCATTAGCCTGGTGTTAGCATTAGTTGTAATAGTAGCTTGGACTTAGTTCAAGTTGATGTAAGATTAGGTTTGGCATAGGATAAGACTTGTCATGGGATTAGAGTTTTGTTAGGTTTATGTTAGGGTTAACTAATGTCAGTGGAGTTGTACCTAAACACTCAGGACGGAGGAAACCCACAAAAGGTGGAACCGAAAGACGTATTACCGAACCTTAGAATGGCCGGACTTAACATAACAAAACAACAAGATTTAGGATCAAGAATAGGGCAGGAATAACAGGAATACTCAGAGTCAAGACAAAGCCGGGGTCAGGATACCAAAAATCAATTGTTAAATGCAAAGCCGAGGTCAGGATATCAGAATTAACGAGTCAAATACGAAGCCAGGGTTAGGATACCAGAAATCACGAGTCAAATACGAAGCTGAGGTGAAACACAGGAAATCACAAGAGAATAACTAGGAGCTCTAAATGAGGTTCTAACAGAAACCACGATAGGGTAAATAATGGAGGCTAAAACAAGCCTTAAACAGGCTCAAAAAGATCCCATTGGTCCACTTTATCTCCACAAGCCCAAACATCATTGTGTCGCCTAGATGATATGGTCCCTTTAAGATAATGACATCATGGCTTATTCTTTTATTTTTAGGGGTTGCGGTTTGTTCCACAAACCAGCAGAGGAATCTGTTCGTGGGACCAAAGGTAAGTATTATATTTAGGCCGCGCGGCAATGTGGAGCATTTGTGCTGCGTGGCCCCGAGGACTGAGGCAATGCAGCCACACGGGCAGAAGGAGAGGAGCGGTGCGGGCGCCGGGTAAAGGTAAGTTTGTGATTGAACCCGCTGGGAGGATACGTCCATAGGGCATGAAGGACCAGGCTTGCCCGGGTGACTGTGATGAAAGAAATGGACCAACATTGGAGCATGCATATTAACCCAGGAACATTCTTCAGGACCATACCCCTTCCAATGGACCAGATACTGGAGACTACCCCTCAGGAACCAAGAGTCAAGGATAGCAGCAACCTCATACTCAACCTCCTCAACCGATATAGGAGGTGGAGAAGTGAGAGGTCCAGTAAACCGATTACAGATCAGAGGTTTCAACAGAGATGTATGGAAGACATTAGGCATGTGCATAGAATGAGTTAATGCCGGGGCATATGATACAGGGCTCATTTTGCACAGGATGCAGAAAGAACCAATAAAGCGAGAAGCGAACTTCATTGAAGGCACAAGGAGATGGATATTTCGGGTAGAAAGCCAAACCCTATCCCCACCACATAGGAAGGAGCTGCACAATGATGCCTATCTGCCTGAACCTGCTGTCTCTGAGCAGCCTTAGCCAATAGTTGTTGAACCTGCTCCCAAGTACTACGCAAACCAGCCATGTGCTCATCCAGAGCTGCCATTCCCTCTGAGGAGTATGCAGTCGGAAGAACAACAGGATGCCGGCCAAAGACTATGTAAAAAGGGCTTAACCCAGAGGATTCGTGAGCAGCGTTATTGTGAGCAACCTCAGCCTGAGGAAGCAGGTTAACTCAATCATTTTGGTGATGTGAAACGAAACAACGTAGATACTGCTCAAGAGACTGGTTGGCATGTTTGGCAGCTCCATTAGTCTGAGGATGGTAAGTGGAGGAAAATGACAATTCAATACCCATCTCTGAGCAAAAGGCCCTCCAGAAGCAAGAAACAAATTGTGACAGAACCATCTGTATGTCTATTGTGGTGGATTCGTCTATTTTGCCCCTTTTGTGTAAATGGCTGTTTCTATAGCCCAGCCATACGAATGACTTTGTTTTACCGAACAAACTTACCGAACGGATGGCCACCCAGGATAGAAGTGTGCTGCTGGTTAACCTCTTGATCCCAATTAGAACGTTGTGGTTAACCGCAGACACTTCTCAATTAAACCGAATTCAGGGTGGCCGTCGTTCGCATGTCGACCACGAGGCAGAGGCCATTTTAAAACACACGAAAGACTAGCGGTGTTCGGTACTGATTTCATGGAACTAAAAACTGACACTTTTTCTGCCGAACACCGCTGAAACAACGGGCCGTTCGGGAGTTTTACATCACACGAAAAAACTTAACCAAGATAGCCTTCCCATGGAGAAAATCGCATAACGAAAGACTGTAAGGACTTTGACTCCATGGCGATTGAACTATGCGTATGGGATCTGAGCGCTATTCGCCAATAATATGCCCTCAGATCCAGGCTATCTGGGGATATGTGATGCGAATGTGAAATGTTCGGTTGTTATAAAGTTATATATTTTTATGTATTTTCTGGTCTTTTACTTAAAATGGCGATGTGTCTTTGTCCTGGAGATAATTGAATTACTTCCCAATTATCTCCAGGGCAGAGGGGAGGAAACCATACTGCATTATGGGAAAAGCTTGTGACTGTATGTCTGTTATGTCCTCATGTCCATCTGTAATTCCAGTCTCCCATTTGGTCCCCTAAGGGAGTGTCCACCAAGTGGGAGACCTGCATAAATACGGGCAGGTAGCCCACAGTAAAGCCAGATCCTGTTTGACCCTCAATGCGGAGCTTTTGTCTCATTATTGGGGGGATTTATTACTGATGCCTAGAGACTGATTACTGGAACCGAAAGCTGCTTGGTGGATATCTTTGTTCGGCGGTTAGCGGCGGTTCGTGGATTTCTGTTCGGGAGTTTGGAGCCTTTCACGGACCCCAGTCGGGAGATTACCGCTTCTCCTGATGGTGGTTCGTAGACCGCAGTCTATGCGAACGGAGTTACTGATATTGCGAAAGGGGAAGGTTAACTAAACAGCGGTTTCGCTTAAAGACACCAGGGGTGTCTTAACACAAATTGACTACTTCTGTAAGATACAATTTGTTCCAGTATGTAAGCAGAATACCTCCTTGGAGAAAGATTCTTCCCAATTCAGCAGAGATGGGAAGATTCATCAGGGATATGAAATGTGCCATCAGAAAACCTACCTACGACCATAAGCATGACAATATGTCCATTAGAAGGGGGAAGATCTACTATAAAATCGATAGACAAGTTGGACCAGGGTTTAGTGAGTATGGGTAAAGGTTGGAGCAATCCACATGGTACCCTGTGAATGGTCTTGTTAGCTGCACATTTGTCACAAGCAAGCACAAAGTATTTGATATCCCTCTGTATAGAAGGCCACTAGAAGTCACGAGCTACAAGATTAGTGTTCTTCCAGGGTGTCCGGCTGGTTTGCTGTCATGACATAAAGACAAAACTTCCTGTCTATCAGTCAGGGTAATGTATCATTAGTCTTGCTTTCAGGGGACTCGGATTGAGTAGATATAATGCGACTTAACAGTGAAGAGGGTACAGAAAGAACTGTTATAGATTCAAATCTTTCCAGGGGAATTATGTAACACTCCTCTGGTCTCTCCTCTTCACTCACATCGAACTGAGTGCACAAAGCCTTGGCATTGCATGGTCCAGGTCTATAAGTAATTAAAAAGTTAAATCTGGAAAGGAAGAGAGACCATCTCGCCTGCCTGGAATTCAACTGTTTAGCCTCTCCGAGGTACAGAAGGTTCTTATAATCCATTAGCACCATGATGGGATCTCTCAAACCTTTTAGGAGATGTATCGATTCCTTCAAGGTTACAACAATGGGCAATAGTTCTCTATTGCCAATATCATTGTTTCGTTCTGACTGTGTGAGTTTCCTAGAGGAGAAACCACACATGTGTAAAGGTTGGTCAGGGGACAAGCGCTGGGAAAGGATAGCTCCTACTCCTATCTCAGATGTATCTGCTTCCAATATAAAAGGAAGTGAAGGGTCAGGATCTCTGAGTACAAGAGCGGAAACAAAAGCTCTTTTCAGGCTCTCAAAGGCTTCCTTTGCCTCACGGGGCCAAGCATAGTGTTTGGCAGCCTTTTTAGTGAGGTTCGTGATAGGGGCTATAATGGTATAGAAGATTTTAGTAAACCTACAATAATAGTTTGCGAACCCTATGAACCTTTGGATAGATTTTAATCCTTGAGTCAAAGGCCACTCAACAACAGATGACAATTTCTTGGGATCCATACTGAATCCAGAGGCCGAGATAACATAACCCAAAAATGGACTTCAGCTTGATCAAACAAACACTTCTCCAGCTTAAAATACAGACCATTGTCGAGAAGTGTTTGTAAAATCTTGGAAACGCGTACGTGATGTGTAGTCAGGTCAGGGGAATATTTCATCCAAGTACACTATCACGAACTAATGTATGAAGTCCCTGAGGATGTCATTGATGAAATCTTGGAAAGCCACCGGAGCATTACATAGGCCTAAAGGCATAACTGCACCCACTTCTGGTGTTAAAGGTGGTTTTCCACTCAATTCCCTCTTTTATGTGTACCAAGTTGTATGCACCCCTCAGATCCAGCTTGGTATAGACAGAAGCTCCCATTAACCTGTCCATAAGCTCTGTGATAAGAGAAATAGGACACACATTTTTTACCATTATTTTGTTTAACCATCTATAGTCTATAAAAGGGCGTAGATCTCCCTCTTTTTAGGATACAAAAAAGAAACCAGCCCCAGCCTGAGAGGAAGTTCTACGTATAAAGCACTGTGCCAGAGATCCACTAATATACTCCTCCATAATAGAAGATAAACTCTTCCTTTGGGTGGCATAGTAGCAGGTAGGAGTTCTATGGCACAATCATAAGGCCTATGGGGTGGTAATCTGTCTGCTTCCCTCTTATCAAACACCACTTTAAGAGGTAAGAGGATGTAAGAGGAGGGCTCCTGACGTATTTTACTCCATGATATGATCTCTCCCTGTCTCCAGTCAATAGTGGGGTTACTCAGACATAACCAGGGATAACCCAGTACTATTGAGGGAGAAGGAGAGGTTATCACCTGAAAACATATATTCTCCATGTGCAACAGACCAGAATGCATAGTCAATTGTTCAGTCTCATGAGTAATTAACTGAAAGACCTATCATCTACGGCCTCTATGGCCAAGGGTGTCTCCTTCTTTCTTAGGGGTGGTAAGTGGGTCATGACAAAACCCTGGTCTATAAAGTTATCAGCTGCTCCAGAATCTATGAGTGCTAGCACTTCTAATGAATTTTCTCTTAAAGTTAAGGTTATAGGGAGGAGTAGACGTTTATGAGGCAGTATAGGGGATTCTGATGTCACACCCAAGGCTGGTCTCCTGATAGACTTTAGGTCTATGTTAATACTAAACCACTATTGGTCCAATCCACCTTAGGTCTATGCTAATACTAAACCACTATTGGTCCAATCCACCTCAGAGGCAAGAGTGTGGAAACTAATAGCATACTCCACTGTAGACCAAGTTCCCTGCTTAATCCTCATAAGGTATTTAGCAGCCCACCTCTCTCTGCTAGGTGGATCAAAAACATTACGGAAAGCTCTTACAAAGGTTTTATAGCCATAAACCAGATCCTTGTTTGCCTCCCATAAAGGATTAGCCTATTTCAAGGCCTTGTCAGTTAATTGGTGCATAAAGAACCCGACGTTGGACCTTTCAGTGGAAAAAGACCTGGGAGACGTTTCAAAGTGAAACTCTATTTGGTTTATAAACCCTCAAAGGGTCTTAGGATCACCACTGTGTCCAGGAGGTGTTGTCAGGTTTGTGGTCATACTGTTCTGACCAGAAGCTTCAAGCACCATAGGCACAGGCGTGGGAGGCATAGGTGGAAGGTTTTCAGGAGAGAGGTGGGCTGTTCTGGCTAACAATGTCTGGAAGGTCTGAGCAAATTGGTCCATTCTATTGTCAATTTCCTCATATTTAACCTTGCAAGGATTCTGTGGAGCTCCCATTCCTGTAATGTCCATGGCCCCATCGTAATGTCACGGGAGTCGTACCCCATCACACAGCAAAGAGGAAACCCACAAAAGGTGGAACCCAAAGACATATAACCCAGAGCCTTAGAATGGCTGGACTTAACGTAACTAAACAACAAGAATCAGGGTCAAGAAGAAAGGACAGGAATAACAGGAATACTCAGGGTCAAGACAAAGCCGGGGTCAGGATACCAGAAATCACGAGTCAAATACGAAGCCAAGGTCAAACACAGGAAATCACAAGAGAATCACTAGGAGCACAAAATGAGGTTCTAACAGAAACCACGATAGGGCAAAGAATTGAGGCTAAAACAAGCCTTAAATAGGCTCAAAAGAGTTCCCATTGGTCCACGTCATATCTGTGACCCCAAACAGCATTGGGTCATCTAGATGATGTGGTCCCTTTAAGGTAATGACATCATGGCTTATTCTTTTATTTTTAAGGGTTGCGGTTTGTCCCACGAACCAGCAGAGGGAGCCGTTCACGGGACGCCGGGTAAAGGTAAGTTTGTGACAACTAACACTGCTAGTTCTAAAAGTGGACCAGAAAATCAGTTGGTAAAAAGTGTTATTGTCATATCTGAAATTGGCATGTATATAATTTTTCCCTCTAAAGTCTGGCAGAGGTCGAAATGAAAGTTATTTTTGTTCTTAGGAACAATGGCAGAATAGAAATAAGGGGTCTTTATACTAGAGGAACATATACAGTATGTGAAATTCTTTATGGAAATGTAATGTGTGTGAAAACCAAACACACACACAAATTAAATATAACCATCAGATTTTTCTGAGGTTGGATATAAAAAAGGAAAAGGAAAAGAGCCATACTTTTCTTACTTAATTACTTTGGGATTTCAACTTTTTTAAATGTTTTACTTTTGTATAAAAGTTTGAGATTCCATGACTGCTATTTAAGTTTTTGTATCGGCATACCAAAATTTGAAATGGTTTGACCTTAGAACCATATTTCATTCCTTGTAATATTTGTCCTGTAACTACCATATTAAATTGAATCCTATATAAATTAGGCATTTAACGATCAGTACAGATAAGTGAATCTATTTTGGGTTCTCTTTTGTTAGTTGTCCTTAATGTGTAAAAATAATAAGCAAAACTATATTGTTTCTCCCTTTCTAACATTTTCTTCATAATATATCTGGTGTTAAGTATAATTATCAGATATACAAAAAAACTAATTTCTGTCCTATAAAAACAATATATAATCAATATGGGTGCCCTTATATGATGATGGAACAAACAATATGCACATTTTAAGTTTTGTTTTGGTTCAGAAGTTAGACAACTGCCTTAGTCCTTAAGGGGGTTAACAACCAGTACATACTGTTATAAGAAATATTGTAATGAGAAACAATAATGGTGCTGTGCTATTTGCAACCATCAAATACTAATTGAAATCCAATAACCGCAAATCATGTGATGGGCAGGTTCCCTTTATCATAGTGATACATTAATTCTACACACTGTGCTTCCTAAATTGTAATGAGTATATACTTTTATCAGATATCCTTATATGAAGTTCTTCTTTCACTTCATTCACTGGAGTATTGCTATTCTCAAGCAATTTTTAGAACACATATGACTGACCTTCATGATTTTACTTTATTTCCTCATAATAATCCTAAACATGTCTGTTTTTACTGTATCCTCCATTTTAAAAGTCATATTTCATTTTACTTTTAACAAATGAAGAACTTGTCTTCTCCAACTTCCAAAGATACTCATGCATCTTTTTTTATGCACCATCAGGATACAGGTCATGAATTTTCATGGCCATTTTACAACATTTTTATATATTCATATAATTTTTGAAAAGTTATTGAAATGTCAAAGATTTCTTTCAAAGTCACAAAAATCTAGTAATTACAACTTTAAGTATACTTGGTGGATTTGGGTCTAAAAATCATTATGAATATATATTTATATAATAACCCATTGCATACACAGGTGTGACATTTTAATGAAAACAAATTGCCAATGTGAGAATTTAAGGATATCAATTTCTACTTAAAAAAAATGATATGTAACATATTTCAGTATTTCTTGTTGCATGTATGTTGGAAATATGCCTTCTTTATGCATTTTAAATTATATAACTTTGTTCTCTACATATGCTTAAATTCTATACATTTAAAAAAAATTGTCAGAAAATAATCTATCATAATATAAAAAAATATAATAATCTATAATAATGTTTGTGTACTTGTAAAAACATGATCAAACATAATTGCATAATAATTTTCAAAGGTGATAGCTATAGGAAGGAAAAAACAAATAATCATTAATTTGGAAAGAAATTTTTAAAAAAATCAGTTATTTTTCATCAACTCTCAACAGCATTTTTCTGTTATAAAATGGGTGAGACATTTATGTAGAATATGATATACAAAGCTAGGACATACAGTGAAATGGAATCAAGCAGTACATTATTGTTGGTGGTTGATCATTGTTAATATATAATGATAATAGTTTTATGTAAATTTACAGAACTATAATATTTTTACATTTATTGAATTTTTCTCTACAGAAAAAAAACCATTTTATTCTCTTATTTTGTAATATTACAATATGTTAATGTTTCCTAAGAATTTTTATAGAAGCACAAACATAATTATTTGCAAAATACAGCCGGTGAATCAAAACATATCAAAATACCGGTTTAGTCAATCAAATGCATTAACACTGCTTATATGGTTATTTAAAACATAATGCCCACACATTAAATGCAAATGCATGGGTAAAACAAGTCATTTGTATTTTAAAGGACATCACATGAAACCCTTGCACATATTCCCTAATATCTTTCACTACCTCTTCTCTATTAGTTACGTTTTACAATTCAGTTTCCTGTAAAGTGTGGAAAAGGGGAAGGGGTTACACCTTGAACATAACACAGGCATAATCAGAAACTCGGTTGAGAAATGTATTCATTGTGTAGATGAGTACCATTAAACCCTTAAGGACACAGCTTCAAAAGCTTGTCTTATCCTTAAGGACACAAGCCATTTTTGCATTCTTTGCTGTTTGTGTTCAAACGCAATTTGCATCTCTGTCATTTATTGCAACAACACATATTATGTACCGTTTTTCAGAGGGCAAACAGGGCTTTAATTTTATGTCACATATACATAGATAAATTCTCATTAATTATAAAAAAAAATGCCACAAAATGGGGAAAAAAAACAACAAAAAATTTTTTTTCTCACAGTTTTGGCAATAATAGTATGTGCATAATATGTCCAGCCTAGAAAAAGTAATTCAAAATAAATTAATTTGTGTGTCTTGATTTATAGAAAACATATTATGTATAGGATTTCAACTTATTTTGAATGTTACAGGTCACAAAATACAAGGACTAAAATAAAATTTTAATGTGAAAAATTTTTAGAAGTTGGTATGTTTGTCTTGTAGGTTTAGTAGCCACCACAGAAAACAAAATTGAAACACAAAAGTATATATTTATATAAAGTAGACAACACAGGCTATTTACCTAAGGTTAGTTTGACACTTTTTACGTAACCATTTCATCTCCAATCTCTGCTAAATATTAGAGTAAAACTTGTTTTTTCTTTATTTTGTCATATACACATATCACAAGGTTTTTGTAGGCAGTGATCAACTGGCAAGGAAGGGGTTCATTTTTATTTGGACTGGGTAAAGGTGGTGGTATTTTTTTTACTTAAATGTTACTAAAACATTTTTAAAAAAACTTTTTTTAACTTATTTTAAAACTTTTTTAACGTTAACCCCTAGTTAGCCTAAAACCAAATCCCCCAATTCCCCACTAACTTCCACACATCCCAGCTAACTAAATATATAATTTTAAAATATTTAAATTAATTAAAGAAATTTAACCCCTGAGGGTTAAAAAAAATTAACCCTCGGGGGTTAAAAAACAAATCAGATGACAGTAAAATGTGATCCCTGCCAATTGATCACTGTAGACTGTAGTCAGTGATCAATTGGCAGGGAAGGGGTTAATTTTATTAAAGCAGGGGAAAGAGGGGGTGGGATTTAACTTTTACTTTATTTTTTATTTGCAGGGAGAAGATCATCACTGCTGATCCGTCTCCCTGCACTTCACATAGACCGCAGAAGAGCAGGGAGGCGGATCGTGAGTCGCTGCATCCTGTCAGAGTAGAAAGGGAAACTTTGTCTTTGTGTTTTTGCTTTTCTTCCTTTGTATCTGAAAATGCTTCATTAATTGCTCAGATAGTGTGAACTATTGGAGGAGTAGAGATGAAAGTATTTTGTAGAAATATTTTTGATGTTATCTTAGTGATGACATTATATTTTTGTGCTGCTTGAACCAAAGGAGCTAGATTACTTTTTTCCATAGCTGAACTTCATGGGGCGTACAAGATATATAAATACAAGGTGCATATAAAGTAAAAGTATGGGACTACCTTCTCTACATAACCTTATCTACGCCTACATAAACCCTCTTCATACAAAATTGTTAATTTCTTAATATACAGTTGCAAGAAAAGGTATGTGAACCCTTTGGAATGATATGGATTTCTGTCACAGCAATAGACAATCACAGTCTGCTTAAACTAATAACACACAAAGAATGAAATGTTGACATGTTTTTATTGAACACACCATGTAAACATTCACAGTGCAGGTGGAAAAAGTATGCAAACCCCTAGACTAATGACATCTCCAAGAGCTAATTGGAGTGAGATGTCAGCCAACTGGAGTCCAATCAATGAGATGAGATTGGAGGTGTTGGTTACAGCTGCCCTGCCCTATAAAAACACACACCAGTTCTGGGTTTGCTTTTCACATGAAGCATTGCCTGATGTTAATGATGCATTGCACAAAAGAGCTCTCAGAAGACCTACGATTAAGAATTGTTGACTTGCATAAAGCTGGAAAGGGTTATAAAAGTATCTCCAAAAAAGATCCTTGCTGTTCATCAGTCAACGGTAAGACAAATTGTCTATAAATGGAGAAAGTTCAGCACTGCTGCTACTCTCCCTAGGAGTGGCCGTCCTGTAAAGATGACTGCAAGAGCACAGCGCAGACTGCTCAGTGAGGTGAAGAAGAATCTTAGAGTGTCAGCTAAAGACTTACAAAAGTCAGTGGCAAATGCTAACATCCCTGTTAGCGAATCTACAATACGTAAAACACTAAACAAGAATGTATTTCATTGGAGGATACCACAGAGGAAGCCACTGCTGTCCAAACAAAACATTGCTGCACATTTACAGTTTGCACAAGAGCACCTGGATGTTCCACAGCAGTACTGGCAAAATATTCTGTGGACAGATGAAACCAAAGTTTAATTGTTTGGAAGAAACACACAACATTATGTGTGGTGAAAAAAAGGCACAGCACACCAACATCAAAACCTCATCCCAACTGTGATGCATGGTTTATCAAGATATTTTGCAGGAGAACTTAAGGCCATCTGTCTACCAGCTGAAGCTCAACAGAAGATGGGTGTTGCAACAGGACAATTACCCAAAGCAAAGTAAATCAACAATAGAATGGCTTAAACAGAAGAAAATACGCCTTCTGAAGTGGCCCAGTCAGAGTCCTGACCTCAACCCGATTGAGATGCTGTGGCATGACCTCAAGAAAGCGATTCACACCAGACATCCCAAGAATATTGCAGAACTGAAACAGTTCTGTAAAGAGGAATGGTCAAGAATTACTTCCTGACCGTTGTGCACGTCTGATCTGCAACTACAGGAAATGTTTTGTTGCGTTTTTGCTGCCAAAGGAGGTTCAACCAGTTATTAAATCCAAGGGTTCACATACTTTTTCCACCTGCACTGTGAATGTTTACATGGTATATTCAATAAAAACATGGCAACATTTCATTCTTTGTGTGTTATTAGTTTAAGCAGACATAGCATGTTCGCGTTCGCCACGGCGGGCGAACATATGCGCGGTTCGACCCGCCCCCTATTTGTCATCATTGAGTAAACTTTGACCCTGTACCTCACAGTCAGCAGACACATTCCAGCCAATTAGCAGCACACCCTCCCTAGCAGACCCTCCCACCTCCTGGAAGGCATCCATTTTAGATTCATTCTCAAGCTGCATGCTTAGT
>OW240913.1:148214120-148257589 GCA_933207985.1 Pelobates cultripes | reverse complement strand
GATTATTAATATGTGACTTTTATTAATATTGGATGTATGGTTTTAGAGTTATGAAAGTTGGGTAAAAAGTGTGTTTTAAAAAGTATTGATAATTGGGTTACTTCTCAGGCTAAGGGGAGGAGATGTGTGGGATGTAACCATTGTGTGATTGGGTAATGTATAATTGTCTGTGGGCGTCTCCCTTGCAGGGGAGAATTGCATAAAAGCAGAGTATGTGCCATTAAAGGTTCAGATCATCTTGTACCTTCATGCAGTTTCGGCTCATGTTTGGGGGATTGGAGAAACTACACTCTGGGGATTTCTATAATCACTATACTCCCCAGGGTATAATCACTAAGCTCTGCTAAGAGCTTGTTCCTGTTCCTGCTCTCTGGAATTTGGAGAGGTCAACCTACTGGAAGCTGGACCCTGGTCTTGGGTCCAGAGTGGGTGGAGACGGCGAGACCCCAACCAAGCTGCGGCGGTTTGTGGGGTCTGCAGTGGTTATGGTGTCGGGCAGAGTGCTTGGAGTCCTCGGAAAGCACTAGGAGCATCCGTCGGCGGAAGGTACCCGGTCGTGGTGCCAGCGGTTCCGTCACAGTGGTGGCAGCGGTGGGATGGCGTCCTAGTGCGAGGAGAAGCAGCACAGAGGCACCGGTAACGTTTGGAATTACAATTTGAGGGCAACGCTAGTATTCGTACAGCGCACCTGGTCACAGCAAACATGACCTATCGCTTTGAGGGTGCCGCTTACAGGGAGGAGGCAAAGAGGCGGTTAACCAGGTATGGCCCGGATCCCTCGTTAGAGACGATCCTGGCAACCATGCGCAAGTTGGATGAGGAGAATCGAGCGGCATGGGAATTTGAGCTCCGATTGCGGAGATTGGGGCTTTGGCCAATTGATCTCTCTCCCCAGCGGCAGACAGCATCCCAGAGAGAGGAGATTGTCGATCCCTCATCCCTGTAACAACCATCATCACTGGGAGTTGAGACAGTAGCTCTGACTCCCCAGTGGCAGTGTGTTGTCAAGGGAGAAGAGACAACCGGTCTCTCTCCCCAGCGGCAGACAGCATCCCAGGGAGAGGAGATTGTCGGTCCCTCGTCCCTGCAGCAACCATCATCACTGGGAGTTGAGACAGTCGGTCTGACTCCCCAGCGGCAGTGTGTTGACAAGGGAGAAGGGACAACCGGTCTCTCTCCCCAGAGGCAGTGCAAGTTACAGGGAGCCGAAGGTGTCGTCCTTCCTCCACAGCGGCAGTGTGAATTCCAGGGGGCCGAAGGTGTCGTCCATCCCCCCCAGCAGCAGTGTGTCCTACCGGGAGCAGAGACAGTTGGTCTCTCTCTCCAGCAGCAGGACAATGTTATGGGAGTGGAGACAGGCGGTCTCCCTCTCCAGCGGCAGACTGTGTTTCAGGGAGAGGAGCACAGCACCCTATCTCCCCAGCGGCAGCTAACCCTACCAAGGGGAGACACCAATCTCCCAGATTGCGCAGAGGGGACCATGGTCTCCGTGCCCGACCTACAGGGAGGCTGGACAGCCTGTCCAGATCCCCAACTACCCTCACAGGGACAACAGGAGGAGGGGGTAAGTACGAATTCCCCTCCCCAGCTAACTCCTAACTTATCCCCAGGGTTAACAGAGGAGATGTTAACCCCCACTGACTCCCATGTTCCCCTGACTACTGAGCCGGACTATGTTCCCCGCACCCCAGCAGAAGAGCTGACAGCTGGGCAGAGTGCAGTCGGCCTCTGCCCTCCCTGTGTCCCTTGTCCAGAGCCTGAGGTCCTGCAGCCTATACCAGCGCAAGAGCTGACATCAGGGCAGAATAGAGACTGTTCCTCCTACATAGGGTCACTTGGCAGATATGGATTGACTGTTCCCCCTACATACACACTATTGGATCTCGCAAAACTTACCAAGGATCTAAATCATGTTCCCGTATCGTACATGAAAAACCTACTCATACAAAATCTCTTCCCAAACGTCATTTCGTTCAAAGTGGAGAGAATGTTAAAAAAAATATTTTTGTTCTGAGTGTTAGAAATGCTTTTCAGCCGCTTCTAATCTTAAGCATCATTTGAGGAGCCATACAGGAGAGAAATCTTATTTTTGTTCTGATTGTGGGAAATATTTCTCTCAAAGAGGCCACTTTTATATTCAATCTATAACAGTGAAAAAAGTTTTTTGTTTTTAAATGCAAGCTATTGTTACACCAGTGAGTGAGTGGTGGCACTGGGCACAGTATCCACTTGACACACCCGCTTTGAGACAACTAACTGCTATTCAATCTATAACAGTGAAAAAAGTTTTAAATGGACGCTATTTTTTGGTTTTAAATGCACGCTATTGTGACACCAGACATGAGTGGCAAAGTACACTGGCAGAGGTCTGCAGAGCACACGCTGAAGGAGGCCTGACACCCGCTTTAAGGACACTGACTGCTATTAGCTTACACTGAAAAACTTTTTTTCTTTGTAAAAGCACGCTATAGAGACACCAGATATGAGTGGCAAAGTACACGGGCAAAGGTCTGCAGAGCACACGCTGAAGGAGGCCTGACACCCGCTTTAAGGACACTGACTGCTATTAGCTTACACTGAAAAACTTTTTTTCTTTGTAAAAGCACGCTATAGAGACACCAGATATGAGTGGCAAAGTACACGGGCAGAGGTCTGCAGAGCACACGCTGAAGGAGGCCTGACACCCAGACACTTGCAGACAACTAACTGCTATTCAATCTATTACAGTGAAAAATTTTTTTTTGTTTTTAAATGCAAGCTATTGTGACACCAGATATGAGTGGTGGCACTGACTGGGCAAATGGGCACAGTATCCACTGTGAGCCTGACACAGAAGCTGGCAGCAGTGGCAGACAACTAACTGCAATTACATTACACAGGAAAAAAAAAAGCAGACTGATGTTCTAGCCCTAAAAAGGGCTTTTTGGGGTGCTGTCCTTACAGCAGAGATCAGATGAGTCCTTCAGGACTGTAGTGGACACTGTATACCCTAACCTAGCTATGCATTTCCCTATCTAATCAACAGCAGCTACACTTTCCCTCCTCTCACTAAGCATGCAGCTTGAGAATGAATCTAAAATGGATGCTGTCCAGTAGGTGGGAGGGTCTGCTAGGGAGGGTGTGCTGCTAATTGGCTGGAATGTGTCTGCTGACTGTGAGGTACAGGGTCAAAGTTTACTCAATGATGACGAATAGGGGGCGGATCAAACCGCGCATGTGTTTGCCGTCCGCGGCGGACGCGAACACGCTATGTTCGCCGGGAACTGTTCGCCGGCGAACCGTTCGGTGCATCACTAATCCTAACCTCAGAGAAGCGGAAGCTTATGAATCCTCAAGACATTGTAGAAGAATTCACACGTTACTACAGCTTACTATACAATCTTAGGGAGGACGGCACCACCCACGTAGCAACCATGACCCAAATACAGGATTTTCTAGCCACGGTCAACCTACCAGACTTCACGACACAGATATAGAGGCAAGTACTCAACCATTAACAGAAACTGAACTGAGCCACATCATAGTGTAACTACCCCTACACAAATCCCCGGGGCCGTATGGCTTCACTAACCTTTACTATCAGACATTTTCCAAGGTCCTGACGCCTCACTTAACAAAGCTCCTAGACCACTGCTTTACCACCGGTAGCATGCCATCTGACATGCTACAAGCACACTTTTCAACGTTACCAAAACCGAGAAAACCAGCTACCATATGCCAGAACTTTCGACCTATCTCTCTTCTTAACTGTGACATGAAGGACTACGCTAAAGTAATGGTCAAAAGGCTAAAGGACATATTAACACGCATAGTCCATAACGATCAATCAGGCTTCATTAAACACCGGGTTCGGAAGATACTTAATGTCCTTGCTCATCTGGAAACACATAAAATGGAGTGTCTTCTCTTAGCAATAGACACGGAGAAGGCATTCGGCAGGTTAAATTGGCACTATATGGAACAGGTCCTTTTAAAATTTGGCTTCCCAACAGCATTCATCAGAGTCACAAATGCAGGCTTCTTATCGAGCCAATTCTCTATAACGAATGGCACATGTCAGGAATGCCCTCTCTCTCGCCCCTGTTGTTTGTGCTTTCCCTCGAACCAGTAGCATATAGAATACGAAACCTCACCGACATCACAGGGATACCTATGCGTAATACCGACTATAAATTAGCCATGTTTGTGGACGATGTCATATTACAAATATATCATATTACAAAATATCATATTACAAATTGAATCAGGCGAAGACTCGGGCACTACTTATCTTGGAGTAAAGATAGCGGCCACATACAGGGGTATTGCTACACACAATCTTTCCCCACTCCCACAAATGTGCAAACAACTACTGTACAAATGGAAAGATGTTTTGCTAACATGGCTAGACAGGATCAATGCAGTTAAGATGATGATTTTTCCAAAACTATTATATGTCTTTTGAATGCTGCCGATACCACTATCACCCTCACTAAGCAAACATATCCAAAAATCATTATCAGCCTCTATATGGGAGAACAAGAAGCCTCGCTTACGTCTAACTCTTCTCCAGACCCCGGTTAGGTTGGAGAACTACCAAAAGGCTGCAATACTAGAAACGGCAATTAAATTGCACGCTCCTAGCACAAATCATGCAAGCTTGGGTGTGTTTAGCTGCTACAACAGTAAATCCGGGTGCTACCCAATTGGTGTTTATTATGCGGTTCTTGTACATCTTGGATAGATGTGAAGGTCCATGGGCCATAATGGGGTACAACACTTGTGGCAAACACAGTCTTTTACCTTTCTTTCACATTTTGTCATCATCAGGTTCTGCATCTTGTTTACTCCAGAGGTCATGTTCTTCCTTGCTTGCCTGTCTTTGTAACTCAGCAGTATATTGTAGTCAATGACATCATCTGTAAGAACAGCTTTCAGGAAGGTATTACCTGTTGAAGGATGTACTTGGATTGCTGCTTGCTTGGCAGCTTTGTCTTCTTTGTGGTTTCCTCTTGTAATTTCATCTGTGATCTTCACGTGAGCTGCCACCTTGATGATGCCTACTTGAGTGGATAGCAGGATAGCATCCATAAGTGCACTCATGGCTTCAGAGTTCTTGATTGGAGTACCTGCTGAGGTGAGAAAAACGAGCCAGCCATATAGGGCCAAAATCATGGGCTATACCAAAGGCATAGTGAAAGTCAAGCCCCAATACTGCTGCAAGAAAGTCTGAGCTCCATCAGCTGATTGTCTGCACTAGACAAAGGTAGCCTTCTGGAAGACCACACAAAAACCCTATCCTGCACAGCATAATTTATATTTAATTTAACCACCCTGTACATTTATTTTATTTTATATATCTTGTGTGCATTGTATATTTCTTGCCTTAATATCTTGTCTGTTATGCTAAAGTTTAGTTTTGCTAGTCCTGTATGTAATTGTTTTATTCACCTATATGCATTCCACTATTTCCCCTCTGATTTCTGACTGAACTCTGACTCCTCCCTTCTTTTATTAATTATTTTTTTTTGAATACCCATTCCTTCATCTCTCACTAGATACATATTCCCCTCCCTCAGCTTTATTGAAAGCCTATCTGACCCTTACATAACTTTATTCAACAGCCTGATTTCAGAATTATCAAGCCCCAATACTGCTGCAAGAAAGTCTGATAAAGTTGGAATGCCCGCTCCATCTGCAGTAATTTAAAATCAACAGCCATACATGACTTTTTCATCTTAAACTCACTCACACTACTTGCACTTACAGAGATCTGGCTGTCCCCCTCTGATAGCACTACTGCTGCCTCTTTATGTTTTGGTGGGCTACATTTCTCTCACACTCCCAGACTCAACTGTAAAGGAGGTCGTGTAGGCATCCTTCTCTCCCCTCAATGTACCTTTCAACAAATCCTTTTCTTCTTTTGAAGTTCACACTGTCAGCCTATTTAAACCCACTCCTTTAAGAATTGCTATCATCTATCCCTCCCCCCAGTCATCCTAGGCTATTAATTGAGCACTTTTCTTCCTGGCTTCCCCATTTCCTTTCATCTAGCACTCCTTCCCTTATACTTGGAAATTTCAATACTCCTATCAACAAGCCCAACTGCACTGATGCCTCTTGTATGCTCTCTGTAACCTCCTCCTTTGGCCTTATGCAATGGTCCAATTTAGCAACCCATACAGTGGGAAACACTTTTGATCTTGCCTTCACCAATCTCTGTACCACCTCTAATCTCTACACTATTCCTTTTCCTCTATCTGACCACCATTTGCTGACTTTTGACATCGACATTTTTAAGACCCAATTGACACCACCGTCTGAACATCAATCTCACAGAAACCTCCAATGTCTTGACCTAGAGCATTTCTCCACTAATCTCCGAACTCTCCTTTTACCTATCTCAAACGTCACCTGTCCTTGCTCTGCAAACTCTTTCTACAATTCCACCCTCTCCTCTCAACTAGACATCATGCAGCAAGCGCCCCCAACAACAACCTTGGCACACCAAGCTGACTCGATAGCTTCAAAAATGCTCAAGAACTGCTGAACGCTGTTGGAGAAAGTCTCACTGTGCATCTGACTTTCTCCACTATATATGTATGCTGTGCTCCTACAGCTTGGCTTTTTCCTCTGCAAAAGTAAATCACTTCAATACCTCATAACCACACTCTCCCGTGAACCCAAATGACTATTTCACATATTTAACTCTCTTCTTCACCCAATTGTTCATCCTCCACCTACTAACTTGACCGCCTCAGACTTTGCAACTCACTTCACTGACAAGATCTCTACAATCAGGGAAGAGATCTCTCATCTTTCTTCTTCCCCTAACCTCACTCCCTCTGCTGTTCTATGTTCATTTTCACCCGCTACAGCAGAAGAGGTTTCTGCTCTGCTCCAGTCCCCCCACCCCACCACCTGCTCCCTAGATCCAATTCCCTCTCATCCATACTCTGTCTTCTTCTCTTTCTCAACCTCTCACTAAAATTCTCAAGCTCTGTCTCCTCTGGCATATTTCCATCGCCCTTCAAACATGCAACTGTAACTCCAATTCTAAAGAAGTCCAACCTTGACCCTAACTCCACGTCCAACTAATGTCCTATCTCGCTACTGCCTTTACATCCAAGATCCTTGAAAGAGTTGTGTATGCGAGATTGACAGACTTTAAGTCCAATTCTCTGCTAGACCCGCTTCAGTCTGATTTCCATGCTAAGCACTCTGTAGAAACGACACTGACCAAAGTATCCAATAATCTACTTGCTGCAAAATTTCGTGGTCACTACTCTATCCTAATTCTCCTTGAACTTTCTGCGGCTTTTGACACTGTTGATCATCAACAGCTTCTTCTCATCCTCCGCAATATCGGCCTCCTGGTGCTCCTTCTACCTCTCCCAGCGCTCTTTCAGTATTTCTTTCTCTGGCTCTACTTCTTCTCCCCAACGCCACTCTGTTGGTGTCCTACAAGGTTCAGTCCTTGGTCCCCTACTGTTCTCCATCTATATTGCCTCCCTTGGTAAACTCATTAGCTCCTTTGGCTTCCAATATTATTTCTATGTGGATGACACGCAAGTCTATCTGTCCTCTCCTGATCTCTCCCTGTCCCTCTTGACTAGTGTCTCTGACTGCCTCTCTGCTATTTCTAAATGGATGGCTGCTCACTTCCTTAAACTAAACTTGACCAAAACTGAAATTCTGGTCTTTCCTCCCTCAAATGTTGCTACTCTGTGTCTGTCTCCCTCTAAGTCAATGGTGCTACCATCAGCTCCACCATGCAGGCTCGCTGCCTATGTGTTCTCTTTGACTCCGACCTCTCCTTCACGCCTCATGTTCAGTTTATTGCCAAATCCTGCCACTTCCATCTCAAAAACATTGCGCGCATCTGACCCTACTTAACGCCAGATGCGACTATGGTGCTGGTCCATTCCACTGTCCTTTCTCATCTTGACTACTGTAATCCACTTCTCAGTTGTCTTACGTGCTCCCAACTTGCACCGTTACAGGCCATTATGAATGTTCAATTTTATATTCTGGCTCTTGCTTTCAAATCTCTACATAATGCTGCTCCCACCTATCTATCCTCTCTAATAGGCCCTTCTAGGCCCTTACGCTCTGCTGAAGACTTACGTCTATCTTCTGTCCATACTCCCACCTCTGATGCTCACCTTCAAGACTTCTCGAGGGCTGCACCATTTCTATGGAACTCACTTCCCTCCTCTGTTAGATGCTCACCCAGTCTCCACTCCTTCAAAACCCACTTCTTCATAAAAGCGTATCAATTAAACTGTTAATAGCTCCTGACTGATTCCTCTCTTGCAACTGTCATTAGTCTAATACTATCCTTACCTTTTGTGTCACTTTACCCCACTCCCTCTAGCATGTAAGCTCACTGAGCAGGGCCCTTAACCACTCTGTTTCTGTGTGTCCAACTTGTCTGGTTACAACTACACGTTTGTTCGTCCACCCACTGTAAAGCGCTGCAGAATTTGTTGGCACTATATAAATAATAATAATAATAATAATAATAATAAAAAATATTAGCAGTCTTACCAGAGGCCATTTTGCATGCCTAACAGTGAGGAGGGAGTGGTTCTGCTTTTATTACCTCATGTGCAAAGACTACAGCATATCCAAATTACCCTTCTCATCAGCATATCTGGAACCATCTACAAAAATTTTTAAACCTGCATTAGATAATGGAGAATCAATTACATGCGGAAAACCTGCTGTCTCTTGTGCCATTAGTGCTGCACAATCATGGGGTACCTAGGCGTCACCAGCAACTTAAGGGTGTAGAACGCATTTTCTGCTGCAAGGGTTAATTTAAATGGTTTGTTTTTGTTGGCGAGACAATCATACAGGGGCTGCATGTAGATTGCTGCAGAACAAAGCCAAGGTCGGCAGTAAGAGACCAGGCAAAGGAATGTACTCAGCTGGGCTAGGCTGCGGGGTGGGGGGGGTAATATTTTGAACTGCAGTCTTTCTACTTTCTGTGAGATGTTTTGTGCCATGGGAAATACAATGTCCTAGGAAAATAACTTTTTCAACACATGCTTGCAATTTTGCTATTACAGCTTTGCAGCTTGTTTTTGCCAGAAATTTCAGCAAGCAAAGAGTGTTCACATTACAAGTTACCATATCATTGCAACATAAGAGTAAGTCATCGATATACTGCAATAAGATTACGTTATCTGCCCTTGGCCACTCTTCAAGAATTTGGGCCATAGCCATGCTAGACATAGTAGGTGAGTTTTTGCACGCCCTGGGGCATTACTGTCCAAGTATACTGCTTGTGTTTATATGTAAATGCTAATAAATACTGGCTGTCGGGATCCAGGGGGACACTGAAGAATGCATTTTCCAAGTCAACAGTAAATACCTTAGAGGAATGTGGTATCTGTGACAACAAGGTGTGTGGGTTGGAATATTAGGGGCAATGAGTTCTGTTACAGCATTAATTGCCCTCAAATCATGTACCATACAGTAGACCACAGGATTCCCTTTCTCTTGCTTTTTCTTAATTGGGTACAATGGTGTGTTACAAGGGGAGGTGGTCTGGACAATTACCCCTGCGTGCAGTAATTCTTGCATAGATCGGAAAATAGCATCTTCCTGTGCTGGGCTTAGGGGGGTATTGTTTGACAGGGAGGGGTGGCTCCAGACAGGAGATTCACTTTGACTGGGGGGACAGAGAATATGTCTGTATCTGTCTTCCCTGTAGCCCATAGAGAATCAGGGACTGAGGACAAGTCAATGACAGGTTCTGGCATATGGCTGGGCATAGTGAGAGTTGCCAGAACATTTTAAAGGGATATTATTTGTTTGTCCTCTAAAGGCACAGACAATGTTACTTTTTCAGTGGGGCTATACTGGGTATTTGCATTAAGGGCAGACAGTATATCACTGCCTAATAGATTAGCAGGAGCATGAGGGATGACAAGTAGACTTGTTACAAGGGCAGTAGAATCGTGTAGCCTCAATGTCAGTTTGTGGGTAAGGGCAATGTCACTTGGGATCCCATCCACCCCTAAACATGATAATACATCATAAGATTTCTCATACAGGAACACATATTTTTCCTGTAACATTGATTTTGCAGCTCCAGTGTCCAACGGGAAAGGGACTATTTGGTCCCTGGGCAGTGTAACATTGATAATGGGTGTGGGCCCAGCTGAGTCACGGATACTGAAAGCATGTAGGGACACTGGGTTGCCAATTTCCTGTTGGGGAGGGGAAGGTGGTGGAGGTGGTTGGTTGTCATGGGAGTTATCATTTGAATCCTGGGGGTTTCTATTTTTAGGAGGACACCTGCAGTTGTGTTTAATGTGTCCTTTCCTGCCACAATTCCAGCAGTCTTACTGCCTTCTGTCTCCACCAGCTCTAGGGACAGATAGTGCCATTAGAGGTGTGCTCCTCTTTCAAGTATTTAGATTGGCTTCCACTCCCATAGCAACCTTTACCAGATCACCATAGGTTAAACTTCTCCACTCAGGTCTAGCATTTTGGAGACCAGTCCTTATGGGTATGTGGAGACCATCCATGAAGCAGTTAATAAGCAGTCTGGTGGAAGTGGTTACAATATCTGTGTAACCCAATGCTCCCAAGCCATCAGTAGTCTGGTGAAGAACCTTTCCACAGATTCATCTTTCCCTTGTACTATATTTCATAATTTATGGGCTAGTTCCTCTGTCTTTACTTTAGCCCATTCTTTCACTGCAGTGGCATAACATGCTCCAGATGCATAGTTGGTTCTAAACCATTCATCTGTTTGCATGTTGCTTCTTCTAAGGCTTTCTTCATGGGCATCAGTATATTTAGCAATTATTCTAGCCCACATGGGGCCAGCTTTTAGGGCAACAATCTGTTTTAAATCCATCCCAGTACACTGGTAAGTAGCTTGAATGGTGGATAGAGACTGGACTAGAGCTGCTGGCAGCTGCTGTATTATTGCCAGTTGTTCACTGGGTGTCCAGGGCTTATATTCTTCCCAGTATTGGATACCTGAGCTCTGCTGTCTTTTCTAATGGTATATGCACTCAACTTTGGGTATCATGGGAGTAGTAAATTGTGGAGCTAATGGCCCCACTGGGGTGTCAATGGGGGCAATTAGAGGTTCCCTTAAGTCTGGTGGACTACCCTCCTCCTCTAATGAACCCATATGTCTTACTGGGGCTGCTGGGGAACTATATGAAGTTCCACTGCATATTATTACTGGAAAGAGAGGTTCTTATTTCTGTAAAAGGGAAATAGCCTAGTCTTTAGGGACCAAAGGAGTCCTTTCTTTACCTGGTAAAGGGGTGGGTTTACACGATTTTTCCCAGGATCTTACCTACTCTGGGACCCTAGAGGTCCAAAATAATTTCTCTACAACCACATTTAGTTAATTCAACTGCAGTATCATGCCATTTTTGGGCAACTTCTACTAGGTCATTATCTTCTAACCAACCTCTTTAATTTGCCATAGCTTCCCTCTATATATGTGGGTCTAGAGTGCCCTCTGAGGGCATGCCAGTTTTTTTAAGTAACCTCTTAATATTCTTAATTGCTCCTTGTCCTTTGTGATGACTGACAATTGTAAAAGCCATAAATCCCCCTTGAGTGCTTTGAGAGCTACCCATCTTAAAACTTGTAAGGGTTAATTACTTACTTACACAAGACAAACTGTACAAAAACAGTGTATAAGACACTTAGGACCACTGCAGTGGAATTTTTACAGTCTTTTCTTTGTTATTCTAAACACAGATCAGGAGATCTGCCCTTGGAGGTTTCTAACTCGAATATAAAACAAATGACAAGACAAACAATAAAAATAAGTTAAAACCCACAGTTATATTCTACTATCTCAAGATTCCTTTCACAAGACATAACACAACATCCAGTTGAATATAACCATAATACCACAGAAAACAAGTTCTTTAGATCAGACGTTTTTAAGTTGTTCCTTACCCAGACAGAACAATAGGATGTGGATCTGAGAGCGAAATTGATATGGGTAGAAAAAAAGGTTTCCTTACCTTGCTGCAGCTGATTTCACTGTCAGAGGGACGTCCACCTGTACACTAGTGTCCGAGTCTTTCGACCACCAGATCCCCGGGTCACGGCACCAAATTGATATAGATCCAGATATTGATCTTTTTTATATTGCCCAAATTATTATTATTTCAAGTGCACTTGGAGGAGTGTGAATTCAGACACCAGACAACTGTTGGTATTCAAAATAAGCCTCTGTCCTTTATTTTGTCAGTTGTGTTTTCATACATTAAAAAGTAAGTGCTTACGTGCAAATACTCATAGGACAGTAGTAGGAAGGGAGTGAAAGGGTGAAAGGAGTACAGATACGACATATGGATGAACGTCATGTACATATAACAAATAAGTTCAGAGAAAGAGAAAGAACAGACTGAGAAGAGACAGCTTAGGAGGGGGCTATCTGATCCTGGAACTAGAAATATATGGTCTTAAGTTAACCAATTTTAATATAGGATATCATAATGACACCTATAAGCTTGAACCTTGGAATCAATTTAAATTCTATCACACCCTGTAGAACATGTCTATATATATCCAATTCCCAATTCAGTCCCCAATAATGGCGTGCATTCCAAGCCTCTTTCTTGCTTGTTATAGTTCAGTTTGATGTTGCCAATTGCAGTCCATACACTTCTGGTTTTCTAGTCCAGTGGCCATCTTTTATGCATTGTAAAATGAGGTTTCCAAAGCCTCATTTTGATATTACCAATTGCGATCCATACACTTCCAATTTACGGGTCGGGCGGCAATCTTTTGCATTTCACATGCATTCCTTGCCATAATTCGGCTTAAATTCCTTTCCTACAGGTCTCTTAAGCCTCAATTTGTTAAATGACAATATGTCCTTTACAATCCAGTTCATTTAATTTTCATAAAATTAATGTGAAAAAACAACAGAATGTGGAAAAGGTGGTGCTTCTAAACACAGTACCAATTTTGGTAACGCAGCTGAATACACTCTGTGCACACTCCAAAATTCACACTATAACATAAAAATCCACCAAACTGTAACTTAATGTTTAGTTGATGTATCTGTCTTCTAAACACTGAATGTGGGTGCAGCGCTTAACAAAATATGTGTAAAAACACTGACCCCTCAATATTTATTAGGGTTGGTACATAAAAAATAAATGAGCTAATATACAAAATAGTGTGATCTTGTGCACAAATATAAAGTGAAACTTGTGCAGTGAGTGAAATCAAACTCACATTTATTAGAGCCTTTTCCATGGCTCTAAACACTTTGGCTTCCGTGCCTTTAAGGTGGCAAACATAACCCTCTTGAATTAATATGTTCTTATTTGCTCCCACTGGTTCATATATTGGAGGAAAAAGACAGAAAACATCTGGGTGTAGTAACTTACAATTATAAAGGAAAAGCAATCCAAATCAAACAGGTGAGTGCTCAACTTATTTAGATATATCGGTGGGTCCTACACTAATTTTTACATGGGAAATTTACATGCTAACTTGAAATACTTACTTGCAGTATGAACTGCTTCAAGAGAATTCTCAATTTAAGCTTTCCTGTGGTCATCTCCAAAGGAGTACCCATAGTGTATAGGTCGGGTTCTCAACCCAATAGGAATCTGGTTTGGATTCAAAATCTACACAGAAAAAATGGGAATTGGGGGCAGATCGAGAACACGTATTTCCAAACAGTGGTAATGCTGTAAAGACCAAAACATATATAAAATACAGTTAAAGGAACAGTGCACACACAAAGAAAAATACAGCTTTACATGTAACAAGGTTACTGAAAATCACCTATCTTAGCAAATACATTTAGGGATTCAGCTCCACCATATGAATGTATTGTGTTAATCCCACCACTATCCCAATATCGGTGGGTCCTACACTAAAACAAGGGTTACCACATACTAAGAGTGAGGTGCTGTAGATTATACAGTTCAACCAAGCCATGATATATAATGAAAATCAGCAAAATCTGAATCTGAGAAACACTGCATCTGTTTTTGTCTTATATTTACAATCACCATTTTCTATTAAAATAATTGATTATTCTGTATCTTTATCAAAATTAAAACAATATGAAGAAATATATGGGCTAAACAGTGTGCTTAAATTTTATAATGTACAAACTTACATCTTCACAATTCAATTACAATACACCAAAGCCTAGCAAACTAATTATAAAGATACAGTGTGCAGTAAAATATATTCAACTAATTATGTTTCAATATTATATGGTTGTAAAGGTTGTTACAGGATTTTGCATTCTGTCATTGTAAAAGACAAATATACACTACATCTACATGGTTCACCATGAGTAAAATGTAAAAGGTAAACATTATGGACAGAAATATGCAATGCTGCACTTTGGTTACTCGTAGCAGTTGATTAATGTTATGGGCTGAAACTAGACTCCTATACTAGATTAATATAAGGCTAAATTACAGATATTATATGCTGCTGTCTTCAGAGGCATCTAGTCAAGGTCATAATCGAAAAGATATAGTTATTTCAAAGTCATATACTATATGACTCACACAATAAAAGTAGAGTCGCAAGCACAATTTAATAAATTCCTCGAAAAGTGGTAAAGCACAAAAAGTAAACAAAAACAGAATTTAATTATAAAACATGGGAACTATTTTTTAACATTTTTCATTAAAGATGACATCAAAATTGAAAAATGGAAAAATAAAAACATACTAGGGAATTTAACACAGGAATAATTCTCTGAAAACCATGGAAAACCATATACAAATAATTTTTTATTATTGGGAATATGAGAATGTAAATGGGCTCTTATAGGCTAAACTGTGTACTACACCTTCCCATTTATACCAGTAAGTATTCTTCATCAGTATAACTATATGTGATAGGTCTTTTCTACATAGTTACATAGTTACATTGTTACATAGCTGAAAAGAGACTTGCGTCCATCAAGTTCAGCCTTCCTCACATTTGTTTTTGCTGTTGATCCAAACGAAGGTAAAAAACCTAGTTTGAAGCACTTCCAATTTTGCAACAAACTAGGAAAAAATTCCTTCTTGACCCCAAAATAGCAGTCAGATGTCTCCTTGGATCAAGCAGCTACTACCCCACTTATTAGAAATTATATCCCTGTATGTTATGTTTTTGTAAGTATTTATCCAATTGCCGTTTAAACATCTGTATAGACTGTGACAAAACCACCTCTTCAGGCAAAGAATTCCATATCCTTATTGCTCTTACTGTAAAAAAAAACTTTTTATTTGACTTAGATGAAATCTACTTTCTTCCAGACTAAATGTGTGACCTTGTGTCCTATGTATAGCCCTGTTTATGAATAGATTTCCAGATAATGGTTTGTACTGGCCCCGAATATATTTTTATAATGTTATCATACCCCCTCTCAGGTGCTGTTTTTCCAAACTAAAGAGATTTACATTTTTTAACCTTTCTTCATAACTAAAATGCTCCATTCTGGCTCAAAGCATTACTCAAAGCAAAATGGAAAGGGCCATTACTAATTTTGCACCTAATAAGGGATTTCAGTATACATACTGGGATAAATGGATTAAAAAAATGGAGTCCAGGGGGGGCGTGTCCGACTTCCGGCGAGTACGGACGCATGGCTTGAGAGCTCCGCTGAATATCCATCCTGATAGCGACAACGAAAGCAAGGAACTGCAACTTTTCTAGATATTTACGCTCCCAAGGTGGTATCCCGCGACTATGTCACCCCCCAAACAGCTGAAGATCATGGACGCGGTGAAAACCCGAAAAAAAGATCGGAGAAAAGAAAGACAAGATGGCGGCGATACACCTGGCATGTCGGACGACCAGTCAGACGCTGAGTCAATTTCCTCTAAACTATCAGACTCTATGGTCACAGAACGTAGTCTGCATAGAATGCTGCAGGATCTCCGATCTACTATCAGAAAGGATTTTCTTCAAATTGACAGTGAATTGAGGAAGGAAATTTCAACATTGGGCGACAGGACCAGCCATCTGGAAAACAAATCCGACGAGCTGTGCGCAGCTCACAACGAAGTCGTTGACAAACTCCAGAAACTTTCTGAAGACAACAATACACTTAAATTAAAATTAGCAGATCTAGAGGATAGATCCAGAAGACAGAACGTCAGATTTAGGGGTATACCTGATGATATCTCCCACGATGCCCTACTTGCTTTTATACTCTCTATTTGCAAATTATGAGCCCCAGACTTGCCTGACTCTGCCTGGACATTTGATCGCATGCATAGGCTTCCACGTCCGGCACGCATGGCGAATGATGTTCCTAAAGATGCAATTGTGAAGTTCCATTACTTTGCACATAAGAATACCCTACTTAACGCAGCACGGAAAGCAGGCACTCTACCGGAACCCTTTCAACAGATATTTTTATTTGCTGACCTATCGGCTTCCACAATGGCACGTCGAAAAGAATTTATAACCATCACTAAAACCCTACGCAACAATAATATTTCTTACAAATGGGGTTATCCAACGAAGCTTCTGGTCTGGAGACAAGGCAGAACACTGGTCATAACCGAACCAGCCGAAGGAATGAAGCTTCTCACCTCCTGGGGACTTAGGAATGCGACTAAAACAACCTCACACGACGCACCAACAACAGATCTCTCCCCGAGGAAACTTCAGGTGGATTGGAATATGACGGGACCATCAACCACAAAACCATGAACTGCCCCTCTGTCTTACACGCTTGAGAAGCGATGAGTATAACCTATACTGCGTACTGTTTGATTAGGACTTAGGATAAACTGTTTTCTTTATGTGCAACATATTATTTAAGTTTTGCAGTGTTATTTCAGCACAGCTGACCTTAAATCTCCACACCACTTAACTAATTTATATGCCTTAATTCACTTCTCATTAGAAGCCACCTGACTAATATATGATCAGTATATAGACAATATGAGAATGTTGATATGCTTAACTGTTCATGCTTTAC
This sequence comes from Pelobates cultripes, assembly GCA_933207985.1. NCBI lineage: Eukaryota > Metazoa > Chordata > Amphibia > Anura > Pelobatidae > Pelobates > Pelobates cultripes. The sequence continues at coordinate 148,240,653 of OW240913.1, read as the reverse complement.
TCAAAGTATCTATTGTGACATGAAACCTCTTTTAGTAGCACCTCTATGTGCCTGACTTTCCGTGCTTGATTACGGTCGCTAGCTGTCAACTTCTTGCAGACTCTAACTCCGCAATACACCCAACTGTGGGTGATAATCTTAAACCCAGTATAGATATTAGCAAGCTCGCAATATTTTTTTTTGTCCATATAGGCTTCTGTCTATAATATTGTTTGCTTAACCCAATGCTCAGTAACTAAATGCATATAGCACTATTAGCGCAAACCATCGCTCAGCTGCCAATGGGCATTAGACCCATTTTGGATAGCACTGTAATATACTACCAGTTATTACTCACTTGACTGTGAGGGTGTGCGTACACGTTTGTATCACCCAAGAGTTTATTAAGCATAGTACTTTTCTTTAGATTATATTATGTTATTTTATTTTATAATGTTTCCTCTACGGTTCCAGGATTGCACTAAGAAATGCAGCTGTATATATTTATGTCACAGTATAAGATTCCGTACACATGCATTCACATGCGCACACACCCCAATTGTACACATTGCTAGACGACTTTTTATGGATTACATGTCTCTATTATACGCCCGACTAAAAGTTAGATTCATGTATCCATCATCTACCTGTAAACGGTGTGAGACCCGCCTTATTTTATACTTTATATTTTCTATTTTATACCTTATATTTTATATTTCATAGTTTATGTCTTATACTCACTGGAAAAGAAATGACAGTCCAAAAACGAATAAGCATATACGAATCATTATTCGGCAGTAACGACCTTCCCCAACCCCTTTTATATTAGTATCGTCACCATCCTGTTATTATGTTGCTGACACTCTCCCGTATCTCATGTCACGGTCCGATGTAATTCGAATACCGATCGCTTGCCGAATGCACCCTCCAGCCCAGATGACACAATAGCTAATAAATGATAACACTGCCAATTAGATGTCAGCATCACCTTCTTTACTCATATAAGTATCGTCAATTTCCTGCCACTTTGGGTCACCTCTTTTTTCTTTTTTCTCTAACTGCAGTTGCCCACTGTAGCGCGACTCATATCAGGCTGAAGGAACTCTCCCTCGTCCCCTTGGTCACGATTTGAGACACATACAGTGCTCTCAGCATGACCAAATTACATCTTCTCTCCAAAGAAGATATCTTTGTACAAAGTTACTTATTTCTCGTTACTTCCTTCCCTCTCCTTATCTAATTTATTAAAATAGGGTCACTCAACAAAAAGAAATCTCATAATTTACAGCAAAAACTGCTCCAGAAACTCAGGACCTTGGAAAACTCCAACAAATCATCCCCTTCTCGTACCATGACAAAGCAAATAACGGAAACACGAGAAGAGATTCTAAAACTTAAAGTCAAAGAATTCACTACGAATACAGCGAAACTTCAACGACACTATTATGGCATGGGCAATAAAGCCGGCAAATTGTTAGCAAGTCAACTGAAGTCCAAATATCTTCAAACGAAAATCCCATATATTCTCTCGAAATCACAGATAAAAATATACAATCCTACCGACATAGTGAACAAACTGGCATCTTTTTACGATGATCTATACAACCTAGACAAAAATGAGAACACGCACACTCCAGACAAAATAGAAATTCTAACTTTTCTAGAACGAATACAGCTGCCAAAAATCACACAGCAACAAAATAACTCGCTTACAGCCCCATTTACGGAATCTGAAGTAGTTGCGGCTATCAAATCCCTTCCTAAACACAAAGCCCCTGATCCAGATGGACTCCCGAATTACTATTATCTTAAATTAGAACCATACCTATCCCTGCACATTACCAAACTTTTTAATAAAATAAAAGAAACTGCCTGTTTCCCCAGAACTATGTTGGAAGCATACATCATCACCCTACCCAAGCCGAACAAACCACCCACGACATGTGGTAATCTACGACCAATTTCGTTGTTAAACGCTGATGTGAAACTCTACGCAAAACTTATAGCCTCCAGATTGAAACCCTTGCTGCCTACCTTGGTCTCGGAAGAACAAGCAGGCTTTGTGCCTGGCAAGCAGGTGGGAGATAACACCAGATTTTGCATGGATCTCATCAACTGGGCAAATCGTCAACGTATGTCCGGGGTCTTAATGGCCTTGGACGCAGAAAAGGCCTTCGATCGCCTAAATTGGACATATATGGAAACTACCCTACAAGCCTATGGATTCTCTGAACCCTTTATCACAAGCATTATGGCCCTTTACTCCTCGCCATCAGCGAAAGTTCTCAACTCAGGTTTTTCATCTAAAAGCTTTAATATTTCAAATGGTACGAGACAAGGGTGCCCCTTATCCCCCCTCATATTTATTTTATGTTTAGAGCCACTCATTCGTACGATCAAACAAGATCCCTTACTTCCAGACTTTATCACGCCAGCAGGGGAGCAGAAGCTTGCTTTATTTGCAGACAATGTTATTCTTTTTCTAGCAGACCCGAGGTCTGCCATACCCCACCTCATGCACACTCTTGCCACATATTGTAACTTGTCATTTTATAAAAACATCAGTAAAACACAAATACTTCCTCTGAACCTTGAGTCTCACGTTATAGCTAATTTGAAATCACAATTCCCTTTCGATTGGCGCAACACTTCCGTTACATATTTAGGCATCAAACTTATGTTATCAAACTCTCAAACCATAAAAGAAAATCATGAGGCAGTCATATCGAAAATATCCAACCAACTGAAATCTTGGGATAAACTGAACACCTCCTGGATAGGCAGAGTGAATTCGGTAAAAATGATGGCGCTTCCTCATATACTCTATCTTTTCAGATCACTTCCCATCACTCTTCCCAAATCAATTCTTACCAAATTCCAATCAACAATCAACGCGCACATTTGGAAAAGAAAACCTCAGAGAGTCACTTTTCACTCTCTATGGTGTCCCATCCATCAAGGTGGCCTAAGCGTTCCTAATATCACTAACTATTACAAAGCCTCTACGCTTGCACAGAGCCTGGACATAATGACAGGAAAAGCCAGCCCAATTTGGCTTAAACTTGAACAAGCATGTAGCCAACTCCATTCCCTATCTGATACTATGTGGGCTACGAAAAATTGCCCTACCCATTCATCACTGCCATGCACGAAATTTCTTCTGAACTCCTGGAAGGCATGGAGCTCGTACCTCTGTTCCAATCAAGAACTACTTTACTTAGCCCCATTACGAGTCCTGTCCACGATATCTCCAGACTTGTCGATACAGCACTGGCCTAAACAAGGCTTAACCCACGTTTACTCCTTGTATAACCCCAATGGTCTTCGCACCTTTACTGACTTACAAGTCTCTCACAACTTACCACATAGGGATATCTTCCTCTACTTGAGAGTAAAACATATATTAAACACTGCAACTATAAAATATCAGGACCTATCGACACTTAGTTCAATAGGTCACTCTTGTTATAATATAAGTAAAACTCGCACTCCGCCGAAATTCCTCTCATTATGCTACCTAGCCCAATTACATACATCCAAGGATGATAAATTACCTTACATGCTAAGCTGGGAAAAAGACTTGTGTGCGGAATTCCACATCAAAGACTGGCTATCTGCGATAACAACTACCAAAAAATCCACCAAATGTGTTAATCTATGGGAAGCATACTTTAAGGTGTTAATGAGATGGTATTTAGTGCCCAACAGGTTGAGTAAAATATATCCAACGGTTGCCCCTACATGCTGGAGGTGCAACAGTGGAAGGGGTACAATATTACATATTTTTTGGGACTGCCCAAAGCTAGGCACATTTTGGAACTATGTGAAGAATGTAATACACACTATCTCCGGGTTACAACTCTCTCTAGGCCCTGCTATTTTCTTGCTTCATCTACTACCAAACCTGAACCAACTCCCTTCGACAGCAGCTATAATTAATACTTTGATTGCAGCAAAATTATGTATTGCGACTGATTGGAAAAGTGACTTTATCCCCTCAGCAAAAGAATTGCTTAACAGAATAAACACTATATACTGCTATGAAAAGGAATGGGCAAAGAAAGGGAACATGACCAAATTCAACGAACAATGGAACGGATGGGTTACCACGTACAAACACTACACCAATTCGGGATAACTTCCTTCTCCAGGATGCATAGTACTCTCATACTACAATTGTGATTGTTCAGATGTGAGGGTCTCTCTCGTCTCTCGTCTCTCTCTCGTCTCTCATTTCTCTCTCATTTCTCCCTCATTTCCTTCCTTCCCTTTCTCTGATCTCTTTCTATTCTCCTCTCCCTCCTTCTTTCCTTCCTTCTCCGCTTCCCCTGCACCTCACACATGTTCATTATCTCCCTTTACCACTTCCTTGCTAACTCCCCTAACACTCAACAACGAATGATTTACTGGGCCATCAACTCAGCAAGTGCACGGTAGATGGCAGGGTCCCATATCTAGATTAACACTGCTGTAATTTCCTAAAGCTGAATTTGTGCACGACTGTACACAACTGTCCTCATGCAACCTCCTATATGATACCTATCAGCACTCACTCTTATGCCATATTCTAGTCAGACACTTTAAGTTATGGAACTGTCTGGAGACCATATAGTCTCCTCTCAGAGATTCCCTTCTACTTTCCTTACGACGGTAAGGCCAATGCTAACATATTCTGGATTATATATTAGTAAGCTAAGCAATGATCAGATCTCTCTTTGAGGTCCTTGGCCCGCTCTATCACTCCGGCATACAGTCGCTCATATATAGCCATTAGGAGTATCACACAAATTCAATTAGGAGCCACCAGCAATAACTAACGGTACTTTTAACACCCATCTTTAAATTCACACTGATATTTACGGGACACTTTATATGATATATGATTTTAAGTATGAGTTAAAGCATGTTAGCTTATTCTATTTTTACCCTTGCCATGTCTGAGTCACTACCGTTGTACCCGAAGCTGATACGATGTTCCCTTTACGCATATTATGTACACATGTATTAAAATGTTTGTACGGTACTCTACTTATAACTCTAGTGGAACAATGTATGTATGTTTGTACAACCTACCATGAAAATGTACCTGTAATGTGCAAAAGTGTACGAGATTTGCTTCGTTTGTATCCCCCTAATCCCTCCCCTTTTTTTTTCTTTTCTCTATCCCCACTGTTACTTTACTTTTATGCACAAATTTTCTCAATAAAAATTAGATATTGAAAAAAAAAAATTGGAGTCCAGGAAGGGAGGTCCCCCTTGTGAAGAATTCCAATTCCCCCCACGTTATAAATTGTTTGGGCTCTCTATCTGCTATAGCTGTATGGACCCCCCCGAGAGCCCGACATGGGAATATTTTTTTTTTCTCTCGCACAGTGAACCAAGCAAATGCTTTTTTTTTTTTTTTTTTGGTGTGTGTGTTCTCAGTTAGTTTGCAAAAACTTTGTAATAGTGTTAAGACAAATAAAATAAAGAAATAGAAATTAAAATAGACAAAGACAGATAGAGAAAGAGAATTGGAATACAGCATATGATGATTTGGTATTTGATGAATTCATTTGTGAACCCACAGGAAATAAAACAAGTAATACCATATTCTGGTAAAAATGCTCCATTCCTTTTATCAATTTTGTAGCTTGTCTCTGCACTTTTTCTAGTGCCATGATATCTTTCTTTAGAACAGGTGCCCAAAATTGTACAGCATATTCAAGGTGTGGTCTTACCAGCGATTTATAAAGAGGCAAAATTATATTTTCATCTTCATATGAAGTGTTTGGGTGCACTTTCGCTTGACCATTTATGCCTGTAGTACCCTCTCTCAGTATTCCCTTCCTTTTCCTCCAAGATCGCATGAAGTGGAACGCATATGCGTTCCACACGCTGAATGATGATGTCATCGCGGACCGCCGGCCGGTGGAGCGCATATGCGTTCCACGAAAAAATGGAAGTCCTTATTTGGCAATGGACAGATGAGGCAACCAAGAACAGGTGATTCCGGCGTCCCTGATTGGAGGAACGAACGATAAGAAGACCTTTAAAAGGAACTCTGGACTTTGATACAATGTGATGCTTCATTTTATTTTTTGTTATTGTATTATCATATGTTATTGTATTTTAATTTATTTGCTCCTGAGGAAGTCTCCATTTGGGAGACGAAACACGTTGAGCTACACATCAAGGCTTATTTTGGGTCTCTCATCCAGCTGAAATCGATTGATATAGAGACTTATTGATGAGCTTTTTTATCTTCTACTTTTCGTAAGTGCAAACAATTAAAGTGTCATTTAATATTTAAGCATTATTACACTATGTCCAGTTTTTTCCTTTCAATATGTAGCCTGGGATTCTGAGGACGTTGGTGGCTGAATATTGAAAGACATTCTGATGGGCTTTTAACATTACAACATCTTGTGAGTGCAATATTTACTTAAAGGGGCCACATCTTTGATTTTATAGTGTTGCCCTATGAATTTTTCTCTGTCATGATTTTTTAGGTGTATCTTATATTTTATATGCCCCTATTTATACATGACAAAACCTTACTGGCCTTAGCAACGGCAGATTGACATTGCATATTGCTGCCTAATTTGTTGTCTATAAAAATTCCCAAATCCTTCTCGTGTGTGGTAATCCCTAGTTCATTACCATTTAGGGTGTAAATTGCTTGTGCATTCTTAACCCGAAAGTGCATAACTTTGCATTTCTCTACGTTAAATTTCATCCTCCATTTTAGTGCCCAGTCCACCAATCTATCTAAATCCCTCTGCAGCAAGGCAACATCCGGCTCACATTTTATTACTTTACAGAGTTTTGTGTCATCTGCAAACACTGATACATGGCTTTCAATGCCCATTTCAAGATTATTTATAAATATGTTAAATAGAAGCGGTCCTAAAACAGAACCCTGAGGGACACCACTTACCACTTTTGTCCAGCTGGAAAATTTACCATTAATGACAAATCGTTGTACTCTATCCTTAAGCCAATGTTCTACCCAAGAACAAGAATATTCATCTAGACCAATTTCTTTCAGTTTGAAGACTAACCTATTGTGAGGAACCGTATCAAATGCCTTGGCAAAATCCAAGTAGATCACATCCACTGCAACACCCTGATCTATACTTCTACTTACTTCTTCATAGAATGCAATTAGGTTAGTTTGACATGACCTATGCTTCATAAAACCATGCTGATTATTGAATTCCTGAATATTATCCCTTAATAGCTGTTCAAATAATTTCCCTGTCACAGAAGTTAAGCTCACAGGTCTATAATTTCCAGGCAAGGATTTTGAACCCTTTTAAAAATAGGAGCAACATTTGCCTTCCTCCAATCCTCCGGTACAATACCTGAAACAAAAGAATCTTGAAAAATTAAATACAGAGGTTCACTTATTTCCCTACTTAGCTCCTTAAGTACTTGTGGGTGGATACCGTCAGGCCCCGGAGCTTTACTTACATTAATTTTCTTTAATAGCTGTAGCACCTTGTCTGAAGTTATCCAATCACAAGCTATCTGCAAGTTTGTTGCAGCAATCGTTTGCTTATCTCTTGCCATAGGATCCTCATTAATATATACTGAAGAAAAATAGTTATTTAAAATGTATGCCTTTTCCTGGTCTTCATTAACTAACAGACCCATCTCTGTTTTCAGTGTTTTAATTTTTTGTTTTTTTAGAATTAATGTACTTGAAAAAATTTTGGGGGTTGGTTTTGCATTCTTTGGCTATCAATTTCTAATTTTCTAGTTTAGCCACTTTAATTGCCTTTTTGCAAGTATTATTGGCTTCCTTATATCTTATATAGGATGCCTCTGATTTGTCCGATTTAAATGCTTTAATGCCCTTTTCTTATTTTTAATCTCTTGTTTTACTTCTCTACTAAGCCACATTGGTTTTAATTTGTTCCTCTTATATTTATTACCCAGTGGTACACTGTGAAATGTACCTTTCTAATATTTGTTTGAATAGTTTCCATTTTTCTTCAGTGTTTTTATCACTAAGGAGTTTATGCCAGTCGATATGTTGCAGAGCTGCCCTAATCTTATTAAAATTGGCTTTTTAAAAATTATACGTTTTAATATACCCCACATGCTTTCGCCTTTTTGAGTTTATTTCAAAAGTTACCATATTGTGATCACTATTTCCCAAATGCTCCCCTACTTGAATGTTGGTTAAAAGATCAACATTGTTTGTTATAACGAGATCCAGACAAGCATCCTTTCTAGTTGGTGCTTGTACCAGTTGTGACATAAAGGTGTCATTTAACACATTCGAAAACCGGATTCCTTTTGCTGAAGTACTAGTCCCTCTATTCCAATTTATTTCTGGGTAATTAAAATCTCCAATAATTAACACATTACCCCGATTTGCAGCTTTCCCAATTTGCTCTAACAGCAGTTCTTCCTCATTAATATTTACATTTGGTGGTTTATAACATATCCCAACCAATAATTTATTTCCCTTTGTTTGCCCCAAGCAGATATCTACCAATAAAGCTTCCACATTTTCCTCGTCACACTCCACATGCCTAAGATTTGACTTTAACTCATGGCCGACATACAAACATACCCCACCACCCTTCTTGTTTTTCCTATCCTTCCTAAATAACGTGTACCCATTTAAGTTAACTGCCCAGTAATGTGTCTCATCCCACCATTTTTCTGTTATGCCTATTACATCATATTGTTTAGTGTATGCTATTGCCTCTAGTTCCCCCATTTTGTTATATAGGCTCCTTGCATACATTTAATATTACCATGAGTCATTTGTACCTTTTGTGAATTATCAATATTACATACCTCCTCTGTTCTGAGCTTTCCCCTCCCCCATCTCCACCCCCTTTGTTCTGAGCTAAAGCCCATCTCCTTTCTATGCTATCTCCATTTTCTTGATTGCTTTGACCCTCCCCCCTACTACTAGTTTAAAATCTCCTCCAACCTTCCAGCCATCCTATCCCCCAGCATAGCAGACCCTCTTCCGTTTAGGTGCAATCCATCACGACTATACTGGTTGTACCCAAGCACAAAATCAGCCCAGTGCTCTAAAAACCCTCTTTCCTGCACCAAGACTTCAGCCACGCATTGACCTCTCTAATCTCCCGCTGCCTTTCTGCTGTAGCATGTGGCACAGGTAATATTTCTGAAAATATTACCTTGGAGATCCTTTTCTTTAGCTTACTTCCTAGATCCCTGAACTCAATCTTTAGGACCTTCCATTTTCCTCTGACTTTGTCATTGGTACCAATATGGACCATGACAGCTGGATCATCCCCAGCCCCTCCCAATAATCCCTCCACTCTGTCGGCAACATGCCGGACCCGAGCACCCGAGAGACAGCAAACTGTCTGGTTGAGTTGATCAGAATGGCAGATTACCCTATCTACTCTCTTAATAATAGAGTCCCCTACCACCACAACCTGTCTAGACTTCCTTACCCTCTCAACCCTACCCTATCAGCAAAGAACAATTTCATGGCATACAAATTGTAAGACGAATGAAAAAATAAAAAGTCACTTGACAGCTTCTTACTTAAGTGTTTAAAGCAAAATATCCATCATAACCACTGTAGCTGGGGTTTTATGTATTTTTAGGGTACCTTTGTGGTGTTTTCAAAAAGTATGTTTTTTCCTGTGCTTGGAGATAATTGAGTTAGAATTAGTACAGTTACTGACTCAATTATCTCACAGGCAGAGGAGAGGGATTGTATGTTTGTTATGGGAGTGTCGTACATTTAATTACTGTTCTGATTGGTTTGTAAGCTTTGTGTCCCTGTCCCCAACAAGATCCATGTGGGCGTACACCTTGCTTGGGGACTTGCATAAAAGGTTAGTGTGGCACCATTAAAATTGAGTTCCAGCACTTAGAAAGAGAACTTATGGCCCCACCTGATATGGATACCAAAAAAAGCTAGACCACAGCTGCCTTTGGCACCCCTCACAATTAGGCTGCTCCTGCAGCTCTGGGACAAACAGACACACCTGCTATGTTGCCACTCCGGTTTGTCACTGGCCACACCAATCATGTCCCTCACATATTGTATCCACACGTTCCATGCCTGACCATGGTATACTCGAGGTGCCATCCACCTGGAGCACTTGTACAGCCAAGGTACCCTACTAAGATTCGAAGTATTGAAGAAATGACACTCATTGCCTAGGGCATCCCACTACTCCTATATCTGACTATGGTCATTTTTGACCAAACACTACCATAGGACTACTGTACCCAACATACCACCTGCAACACCCAATGTATGGGAAAAAATGTGCATTACCGGGTTGATCCCCGCTACATGTAAACCGGTCTCGACTAGTTACAGGTTACTCTCACGTCACTTACCATTTGCTGCCTCAAAAATAGCACAGCAATGGGAATCTGACCTAAACTGCTTCCTCCCATGCAAAAAATGGGACCGCATCTTCCAACTGCCTCGCCTACTGATCAAATCCTCTACCCATATAGAGCAACACTACAAAACATAGTACCCTAACACCTCCACCATATGCTGGAGATGCAACTATGCAGTGGGCACTGCCCTACATATTTGGTGGTCTTGTCCCTGCATTCAGACCTTCTGGGCAGGCATCCACAATGTGGCACAAGCAACAACTGAATGCTCCATCCCCTTAGCACCCCAACAGCAGTTGCTAACTGACCTACTAATGGGACCAACAAGGGCCACACAAAAACTTCTCCTGCATAAAGTATTGACATCACAACGGTTAATCACTCAAAATTGGAAACAAATGCTCCATCCCCCATGTATCAGGCGCTTACTTACTGACCTGGACACACAGTGCTCTTATGAGAAAGGATTAAAAACACTGTTCCTACCAAATCACACCTCCCTAAAAACATGGGATATGTGGGACTCGTGGAGATCACGTACCAAACATGCTAATTTGAAATACTTACTTGTACCTTTCAAATGGGTGAGAGAATGTCACCACCATGGAGAGAGAGATGTGAGAGAGCTTACCCAACATATGTCGAAATTTCTCAGATACCACGAATGTAGCCGGAACGCTACCAGGGTATAGTTTAGACCAACCATACACGAGGCGCCTGCCCAAAATAGTTCCATGAAATCAGGCAGTGCAGTCGGTCTCTTTCAGGAGTAGCAAAATACAGCATGTACATGTAAATAGTAGTTTGTGCGTACGTTCCTATAGTCCTTGTGGTTTGGGAGGTGTTTCTACTGAACGCTGTTATCTTTGTATGAAAAGTGTCGAACATAAGTGGGCATGGAAGTCTCAGCGGTGTTCGCGCCGTCTAGTGCATAATTTTAGTTCCATCCACTCGACGACCAAACACCACTGGCTGTGTTTGTATTCCATGATGTCCGCCACCACGTGTTTGTACATACGAATGGCGACCACCCAGCCGACCGCTTAGAACATTGACGTGTTTGCGGTTATTGAGGTGTTAGTATAGGTCAATAGGGTTAACAAGCGGCACACTTCGCATCTGGGTGGCTGATCATTCGGTAGTTTCTTCATTAGTCGAACGGGGCAATATTAATATAGGGGATAACTGTATTTGGATGAACAGACAGGCAAAGGGAATAAAAACTTTAAAATCCAGGGACAGGAGATCTGTTACAACAACAAATCTCAATCATTCAGGTACATAAAACCTTTGGCTTCTACTGTTGATTTAGATGCTTATTACATGCTAATTGTTCTCTTAATGACCTTCATTAAAATTTGAATTACAACAAATTACTTGTTCCGGTTTAATGTAATGCTTATATTTATTCCCTCACTCCCTTCGTAGGAGTATCTATTTACTTTCTTGTCCTTATGCCTTTGCATTTTAATTCTGTGACATTATAGAGAATACATCTAGACTAACTTTTTAATGAAATAGGATGTCATTCATTTATATTCATTTCATATTCATTTCATTTCAAGAACTCAAGCTCATACTGTGTAGGTATTTAAATCATTAGTAAAATACTCTACCCAAAACCTTGTGTGATTTATTAAAGTGTAAGTCAATATGAGTAAAAGACTCTACACTAAATAGAGTTGAGATCTTTTTCTCTTCTTGGCTTATCTGACATCTATTTTTTTTTTTTTTTAAATCTATTGACAAGCCACAGCTTAATGTTTAGTGTTTACAAATATTTGATGGAAAGGAACAGTTTTATCAGATATTTTTTCTTTGTAAAGTAACTTTGCATGTGTTGATTAGTTGCAGAGCACTTAAATTATTACTGAAAAATCAGGTATGTTATTCTGACATGTTTTGTACTTTAAATCCTTTTGTACTGCTCCATTGGGACAGAGTTAACTCAGTTTTAGAATTTCTCTGCTGGAGTAATAATTAAAGATACCCCTGACTGTTTTAAGTAGCATGATGGGGTTTGCAATGTATTTAATGCAGAAATAGAATAAAGAATTTGGAAATGTGTCTGCCTGTGCTGATTTGTTTTAATTACTAAACAATATATTGAATTAGCTGTACAAGTGCAAATTACATTTATACTTCAAAGTGCATCTAAATCTAAAATCTGTGTTATTCTTCTTTATGAAAACCCAGGACCACAGATGGAACTACAGACTCTTGTACCAATAAAACCAAAAATCTTAATTAGTACATTTAGTGCAAAAAAGTGTCAAATTGTACAAAAAATGCATCAAGGTGCAAAACAAATTTAAAGCAGGGTATAAATGTGCAAAACACATCAAATAGAATACACAAACTTGCATATACAACACTCACAAAAATAGGGTCACCGGTGCGGTTAACACATGTAGACACATGCACAGACAAGAGACATAGTGCAAATGGTGAACAAAAATCGGGCTTCTAAGACACAAGGTCAAGATATAGGTGTTCCTGTGCTCTTTCAGTAAATTTGTCCAGTAGATTTACAAAGCAAGCCTCTAATAATTTTATTAAAGGTACATTTATGATTACATGCCTATATAATTTTAATTCTTATAGATGGGGATTACTGTACAAGAGCAGTTATTTATAGAACTAATAGTTAATAAAGTAGTGTTCATCCCAGAGTCTTTAGGCATAAAATGGTCAGTTACCTCTATTTCCCAAAAACTCTACTTCTCTTTGGTTGCCTTGTGATTTAACCCATTAACGGCGTTCCGGCGTTCCATGTCATCTGCATAAAGGCTTTCAGCTCCAGGAGCTCCTGCGGATTTACCTTCGCCGCGCTCTGCTTCTAGGGGGTTGCCTGACAGCACAGGCAGTCCCCCTCTTCTGAATCCAGCCCCCACGGGTCATATATTTGTACTTATATCATGAATCACGTGTTTCACTTTAACACTTATAGAACAATTTTTCCAGCACTTTAATTTTTCCAGCACTTTATTTGAAATCATAGCACTTTACAAAATGGCACTATTACTTTTATATAGCATGTTCTATAATGACAGCACTTTAACAAGAAGGAGTCATACACTCCATCACACTACTATCTGTTTATTAATCTATAAAGCACTTTATAATAATTTAGTAAGCACTTTAAATTAAGCATATTTGGTCTAATTTAAGACCTCTAATTAGAAGACATTTGTATTTGCTTTGATATAACAAATCTAGGTCTCTTGTAATAGAGATGGGGTAGCCACTTTCTATGTTATGATATGTATGTATATATGTATTATTCAATTTAATTTTATTTTTAATTTCTAATTTAGCTCCTTCCTTTTTCATATCTTCTCTTAGATTTAAGCACTGTTTTGGCTGGGGATATAGACACTATATCTTTACTATGGCTTGCATGTTACGCAGCCAGGTTGCTATAACAATTTGGTATACACTTGTTTTACATGCATGCTACTTCCTGATTCTAGCACCATGTGATTTCCGTTGCCGCGGCAATGCGTGACTTCATCACGGCACGTGGGGGTGTGGCCTCGTCCGCACATGTGCACGGGACAATGGGGGATGCCAGGGGCACCACTCCCACTATCCTCAGCACCAGGGGTAAGTCATTTTCCACTAATTCCACCTATATTTATTGTATATAAATGCACTGTTTTACCATATTGTTTATGCCTGATCCTGATGAAAGTCCCTGCTGGGACTGAAACGTTGATCTTTTTTTAACGGATGATTAATAAACTGTAAGTTTTAAACCTTCAAAAATCCGAGAGTGCTGATCACTATTTGAATATATATATGTATTAAGGCAATTTGCCTGCATTTGTGGGAGGTGCTGGTTTTCCACCCCTAGCCTACTTAAGGCACTCCCCTTGCCTGGCTCCTTACCGTTCGAGGTCAGCGTTGAATGAGGATCCACTTCCGGGTTCTCTCAGACGCCATCTTGGTTTCAGTATCCAGGAGGTTTCACCACGTTAAGCTGTGTCCAGGAATCCTGTTCAGGCCTTTCCGCCCGTCCAGCTTCTTCTGACTCCGTTCTCCGTCGTAGATCGCGTCCCAGGGACTCCTAAACCGTAAGTCAGACCTTCCTGTCACGCCAGGACTGGTTCCCACGGCGTACGGTACAGCACGGGTCCTCGCTTTACGGCTTTTCCCTGGTTATGACACGAATGTTTCAAGCCATTCGCGGGCTTTTCATTCGTACGGTCATTCGGCTGAACATGTTTTAAATCGTTCAATAGTCATTTCGCATATCCTATTCATGTTATTTAAACGAATGTTCATTCGGTTGTTTTGCCGTTCGGCAAATTTTACATACGCTCATACACGCTTTGGTTCGCATAAATCATACGGTTAAACTATTCTAACTTCTGTGTTCCCCTCACATTTGCTTTCGGCTGTTCTGTGTGTTCACGTATAATCCTTTCATGAATTATATTCACCATTTCATGTGTATATAACATTCGGTTAAAGTATTGCTTGCTTAAATAGATTATTGTTGATTACTTTTAACAAATTGTCAGTATTGTATTACGTCCACAAATCAAGTCCACTTCTCTGTGTATACCATTTGACTCCCACGCTTTCAGGGGTCTGCATTACTTATCCATTTATACGAATGGACTCAGCCATGTTACAAGCCTCATTTCTGGGTTATTAATACAACACATACAAGGATAGGTTCATTTAAGCAATAATTCTCGGGCTGATACGTCTTTGCTATACATACATATCATATAGATATACATCACTTTACATCATGTTAAATCATTTTGGGGTATCCCTGCCTTTGGTCTTTCTGCTACATATCATACATAACGCTGTGTTAATTAGGCCATGACCTCATCCATGTCCCTTTCTATAAAACCAGTTACATTTCGGTACAGATCATTGAACTCCCACGCCAGGAGTTTTATAACTATCCATTTCATTTCAATTTACTCAGCCTACATTACAGGCCTCATTTCTCTGTCATGACGATGACACATAAGGCTTAAATCCTTTTGCATGCATACTCGGGTTGAATCACACGTACTGATCCAACCAATCATACGTCCCCTACACAGTCATATACATATGTATATAACCTACGTTTCATGTTTTCCTTTACACACCATTATCACGTAACACATAGATTGTTTGTACATAGGCCACGGCCTCCCTCAGATGTCTTATTCAAGCATGCAAACATTTCTGAGCCACTCATAGCTATTCCCATGGTATCAACATAATTTTATACATTGCTGCTACAGACTATAAGTCTGGTTCTTTTTACACCCCACACTCATCGTACTACTCTCTTTTACCCATTTTAGGCTGTCGAGCTTATATAATTGCTCCACACGGTTTATTCCTGTGATTTATCATACTACCAGGTACGTACACCTGCTCATATGGTATTCTACCATACATTTCATTTCATCCCCCTAGTTTAGAGTACTGGCAATAGGGTCACAGGATTCCCAATAGGTATTTACCCCATCTTGGCTGTCGCCATTAGTTAGTGGTCCCGCGAGGCCAACACCCCGCCTCAAACGTTTCGGAGGCAAACACCCATCGGGCCACACGTTAGCTAGCCGCCTCGCATGTTGCAAAGAGAGGGCCTCACCTGTCACTCCCTTCCCCTGTTTTCTGTCGTACAGTCACCGAGAGGCCTAAAACTCCTGCCACTACGTCAAGTGGCCTCAATAACCCCTCGCGCCAACGCATAGATAGAGCCTCTCAAGCCGCTTGGCAATTAGTAGGGCCTCACCTGTCACCAAACAAGCATAATACTTTCGCCATCCGGCCTAGCTAGCCTGCCAGTACAATTTGGTGGTTCTATATACTAATTATTGTTTTATTTATAGTATGTCTCAGGAAGGGGTAGAGGATTTCTCCCTGCCTAGCACCCCGGCTAGAGCTGTCACTCCCACACAAGGAGGAGAGCTAGCTAGTCCAGCATCAATTAGATCCTGGACAATCCCGCGCATAACCACGGAATTAAGGAGACGACAAATCCCCTACCCCGCTACAGCAAGGAAGGCAGAACTTTTCAAACTGCTACGCACATCAACCAATAACATGGAAGCCGGGGAAGGATCTAGCCAGTCCAACCCAGGGGACATACATGCCATGTTATCCTCACTCATGGCATCCATGGGCAAGGTCAACTCCAGGCTGGAGAAACTTGAGTCGGTCACCACGGCCCTCACTCTAGTAGGGCCACCCGCGGCTGCGGTACAAACACCAGCCTTGCCATTAGTCGCTCCAGCCAGCACCCTGGATGACCAGGAAGTTAGCCCGGCCCACATGATACCTGAGCATATCAAAAGGGATATCCTGGAAGGTAAAGACGTCAATCTGGCTTCCCTGTTGATTGCCTCCCAGGACATTGTGGAACATAAGACGTATGCTTATGATGATGTTTCTGTTATTGTCAGATCTAGGGATGCCCGCCTGAACAAGAAACTGACTATCCCTGAATTTGTACTAGCGTTTGGTATTTACAGGGATGTCGTCTGTGCGGTTTATCCCAATAGAAGAGAGGAGTTCGATCTCTATATGCACAAGCTGGTAGACCTGGGCAACAAATATGGTGGTTCAGCATTCTATGACTACCATAGGTCTTTTTCTGCAAAAGAGCCTTCTCCCAGTACGGTACACGGTCCAACTGGGGAAGGATTGATACCGTCTTATTCTGCAGACACTTTGCAGGTCTAAGAACACCAGCTTGTGCATACTGCTCCTCCACAGCCCATACTACTAATTTTTGTCCCAACACAGCAGACGGACATGCCTCCACACAAGGAACTAGTTCCTCTGGGGATCCAGGGAAACTATCCAAAGACAAATTGGGATGCCCAATCAAGTTTCTGGGCAAGTCCCAGATATGTAATAATTTCAATGTTGGGTCTTGTAATTACAGTGGATGTAGACTATTGCATGTCTGTTCAAAATGTTTTAGGGCACATGCTAAGACCATGTGTCCAAATAAAATGTATTCTAAGCCTTACCTTACGTCCATTAATATGCCAGTATTCACAGCATTGATGTCTCAGCACCCATCTAGACACCTGGTAGATTTTCTTATTTCTGGTTTAACAGAAGGCTTCCACACAGGTATCCTACACATACCAGCTGGCACTCTGGAATGCCCAAACCTACAATCCGCCCAACACAACCCCACAGTGGTTGACACCCTCATAAACCAAGAAGTCGAGGAGGGCTTTGTATTGGGGCCTTTTAGAACTCCCCCATTCACAGAATGGCGCACCAACCCTATTGGTATTGTCACAGGGAAATCTTCCCAAAAACAGAGACTCATCATTGACTTATCGGCTCCCCACTCATCGGCCAACCCCAGTCTTAATTCCCTCATACCCTCTGAGGAATTCTCTCTGCAATACACCACCATAGATCACGCCATTACAGCTATCATACAAGCAGGGGTGGGAGCCTGGCTCAGTAAGACCGACATTACTAACGCCTTCAAATTACTCCCTATCCACCCCACACTGTGGCACCTGCATGGCATCAAGTGGTCCGAGAACTACTATTTTTTCTCCCGGTTAACTTTTGGGTCCAAAAGTAGCCCAGCTATTTTCGACACATTTGCCGAAGCACTATGCTGGTTACTATTGAACATAGCCGGATGCCCTACAGTATTACATTACTTGGACGATTTCCTACTGGTCGAGGAGAATACTGCACCTCCCACTAGCCTCAAAGCTACCACTAAGCTGTTTGAGCAACTAGGTGTACCCATCTCCCCAAAGAAAACAGAAGGGCCAGACACGGTTATCACTTTTCTGGGTATCCAGTTAGACTCTGCCACAATGCAAGCAAGCCTACCTTACGAAAAGATAGACAATATTCTCACTTACATAAACAACTACCTACAGCTCGGCACTTGCAACCGCAAAGAACTACAGTCCCTGCTGGGGTCACTAAATTTTGCAATGCGCATCATACCTCAAGGCCGCTCCTTTATTTCACGACTATTGCATCTTTTCCCACTTTTTCTACATGACACGCACAGGTTGTCCTTAGATGCCCAAGCTACGGCAGATCTAAACATGTGGAAGAGGTTTTTAACCACTTGGAATGGTAAAAGTATGTTCCTCCCTCAATTGACTGAATCATCTCCTACCATTTGGTCAGATGCGGCATCTACCACTGGTTTTGCAGCAATTTTTGGGAACGAATGGCTTTGGGGCAGCTGGCCTTCAGCAGTTCTGGATTTGGAAGGTTTTTCCACTACCTCAGCTCTTTTTGAGATCTACCCCATAGTGGCGGCTGCCGTAGCGTGGGGTCATTTATGGGCTAATACGCCAGTGCGTTGTTACTCAGACAACCAGGCGACCTGTCACATCATCAACAAAGGTCGTTCCAAATCTCTTACGATTATGAGATTTCTGAGGAAACTCACTTGGTTGGCAGCTTGTCATAATTTCTTCCTATGTTGTTTCCATGTGCCAGGTGTATACAACACAGCTGCTGACAGTTTGTCTCGCTTTAAATTTCAGGAGTTTCATCAAGCACTCCCGTCAGCAGCACCCACAGCCACCATCACTCCAACATTTCAACAACTCATACTGGACTAGACGTCATCATGCAGCATAGCAGGACATTGTCTCAGTTGGCACTTTCACACAATACAAACAAAACATACAACAGGGCTTTCACACTATTCAAACGATTCCTTCTGGAACATAACATCATACAACCGTTTGTTATGACATCTTTTTGGGGTTTGCTTCCTTTTGCCACCTTAAACTCAAATTGTCATATAACACCATCAAACTCTATCTCACTGGCATTCAACACCACATGCTCATCTTACACCCAAATAACAACAGTTTCATGGCCTCTCACCAAATTAAGACCATACTCAGAGGTATTCAAAAATCAGAACCCACACATTTGGCCCAGAGGCTACCCATAGATAACCATATCTTCAAAGCTTTATCTAACCTACTCGACCTGAAACCATTTGACACTAATACGAATTCTATCATCAAAACAGCAATATACATCGCTTTCTATGGATTTCTACGACCCAGAGAATTCACTACGACCTCCACGACCCAAACCACTCCATTCCTCCTCTATTCCCACTTGACAAAACATATGGATCATTACATCCTGTCTTTACCTCACTCCAAAACCAGCCAGCACATACCTGTAAACATTCCGTACTACCCCACGCACAACAGATGGTGTCCCGTAAAAGTTCTTGATGCCTACATACAGCACCATCACTTACTGCCCTCGCAACCGTTATTACAACTACAAGGTGCAGTACTCACCACTACAACCTTCATGACCTACGTCAGGTCCTTGCTCACACAACTGGGCCTCAACGCAAACAATTACTCAGGACACTCCTTTCGTATAGGAGCCGCGTCCACAGCCTCCAGTTTCAACGTCCCAACTCATGTTATCAAAACACTGGGGCGCTGGAAGTCATCCGCTTACTCACGGTACATACCGAACCCAGTACAAGAGTTAAGAGATGCTTTCATAAACATGTCTGGTTGATAAATGTATATGTATTGGTTGTCTGTTAATAAATTGGATTACTTAATTTTTGCCCTCTTCTTTCTCAGGCCTACCTCATCGTCGGTTTCGGCACACCACAACCGACTTGCTCCTTTTATCATCCTACGCTTATTCATGGTATTTCACACTGTACTATCTTAAGCACCTAACACAAGTATTAAGGCAATTTGCCTGCATTTGTGGGAGGTGCTGGTTTTCCACCCCTAGCCTACTTAAGGCACTCCCCTTGCCTGGCTCCTTACCGTTCGAGGTCAGCGTTGAATGACCCTCCCACCACACCACTTTTAACATTTATTTTCCTTTCTATTTCTTTTCCTGGGTGGGCCCTCTTCTTTCTCAGGCCTACCTCATCGTCGGTTTCGGCACACCACAACCGACTTGCTCCTTTTATCATCCTACGCTTATTCATGGTATTTCACACTGTACTATCTTAAGCACCTAACACAAATATATATATATATATATATATATATATATATAGAGATAGATAGAGAGAGAGAGAGAGAGAGAGAGAGAGAGAGAGAGATCAACATACATTTAGAATGTATATACAGCTCTATATAAATAAGAATTATTTTTAAAAAATTACAAGCGAAAAGTCCAGATAATTTAATTTACAATACCTGTACATGGGTGGCACTGTTGTACTTGTGAATGTTAACTAAATGTATCATAATGATGATTTAATCAGCAAAAGGCAGTTTCCGTGTGAAAAATGCAAAAAACAGATATGAATGGTACTTAGTTTATGACTAAGTAGCTACTAAAAAAGGCTGGACATACCCCATTTTAAATACTCTGGAGTGTCTTCTTTTTCAAACAGTGTAATGGTATGCCATAATGGGGGTAATTCTCATTGCTGGGCTACCATACCGTCTCAAATGCAACACAACCAATTTGGCAAATTTCAATGCGCAAAAACAGATTTCGGCAAGTCTTTTATTTCACACTGTAACTTTCCAAAACACCATAAAACCTGGACACGTGTGGTGCTGTTGTACTCGTGAGACATGACTGAACATAAATTTGAATGTTAACATAAAGAATTGGAGAAAAGAGATGGTGAAAACAAAAACAAAAGGATAGGGAATATATAGTTAATATTGTAAGGAAAAGTGCTTGCTGTACTAAACTTATCCGCCTTAAGTTCTCAGTAGTACTTAGTGTGTGTATAATATTACACACAAGGAGGAAGATAGAGAGGAAGTATTTAGACAAGACTTTCGGTATGAGAGTAGTATGTGTTGTATGTTTTTGTATTTTGTGTTATAAAAGTTTTTTTCTTGGGTTTTTCAGCATTATGGTGAGTAAACAAGTTTGTCTGTGGAGGTTCTCAGATTTATATTGGAACAAAAAGAAATATTGCTATGATTAAATAAGCTTGTATAAACATCCAGGGCCTTAATAAAAAGATGGGCTTTAAATAATTATTTATAGAAAGAAAAGATATGAATTGCTTTTGTCCAAGAGACGCATTGGCATCAAATAAAGACGAAAAAAAGGACTCAGAAGACAATTCCTCACAGTTGTTAGGGCCTCTAGAAGTAAAGAGAAGAAAGGGGGGTCACTATTCTCTTCTCAGGATCCTTACAAATTGATATAAAACATTAAGATCCTGAAGGAAGATTTTTAACCCCTTAACGCCATTACGGCGTTCTATGCCGTCCCGCATTAAGTGGGCTTTAAAGCCACTGCGGCAGCATAGAACGCCGTAACGGCTTTGAGCCCCTGGAGGTCCGCGGTACTCACCTCCGCTGCAATCCTCTTCTGGAGGGCTGCCTGACAGCCCAGACAGCCCTCCCTGGCAAATCAGGCCCCTGGGGGCCATGTGATTCCTCTCAAAGAGCGATCACATGGCCCCCTATAGCTGGCTGTAGATCTGCCAGCAGGGGGGGCTGTCTGAAATGTCAGACAGTCCCCCTGCTGGTGGGTAGAGTAAAAAAAAAAAATATTAGACAAGTTTAAAATAAAATAGAAATGTATTTATATATATAATATATGTATATATATATTATATAAAATATATATATACATATTATATATGTGTAACGTCATACAAAGTGTATTTTAATATTAATATAAGTACATATATTAGTATTAAAATACACTTAGAATGATGTTACATATAATATATATTATATATATATAATAGATATATACACATATATTATATATATATATACACATATAATTACAATAATAAATAAATTAAATAATAAAATAAATAAATAAAATATTGAAACAAAATTTAATATAAATTATACATTCATGTGTAATTTCATTCTAACTGTATTTTGTTATTAATATATATATATATATATATATATATATATAGGTAACAAAATACACTTAGAATGGCATTCTATATATATATATATATCTATATATAAAATACAAATAACTGCAAATATTTATACAGATAAATACATATAATTACATAAAAGATTACATTAGTATACACGTAGAATTTAAATACCTATAAATGCATATATATTCAAATTCTACATGTATATTTAAGTAATCTTTTAACATAATTATATGATTTGATTAATTAAAATTTGATTGACATGCCTGACAACACAGGTAGAAAGTGCAGAGAATTTAATTTGCAAGCACTATATTTGACCCTGTAACTCTCCAAGACACCATAAAACCTGTACATAGGGGGTACTGTTTTACTTGGGAGACTTCGCTGAACTCAAATATTAGTCTTTCAAACTGGTAAATTGTATTACAACGATGATATTTTAAGTAAAAGTGAAATTTTTTGCATTTTTTACAAACGAACTGCACTTTTATGGACTATATTATTGTTGTAATATGTTTTACTGTTTTAAAACACTACTATTTGTGTTTAGTGAAGTCTCCCGAGAATAACAGTACCCCCCATGTACAGGTTTTATGGTGTTTTGGAAAGTTAGAGAGTCACATATAAGGCTTGCATTTCATTTTTTTGACATTGAAATTTGCCAGAATGGTTATGTTGCCTTTGAGAGCGTATGGTAGCCCAGGAATGAGAATTACCCCCACGATGGCACACCATTTGCAAAAGTAGACAACCCAAGGTATTGCAAGTGGGGTATGTCCAGTCTTTTTTAGTAGTCACAAACACTGGCCCACTGGTTTGCCATTATGGGGGTTATTCTCATTCCTGGGCTACCACAGCCTCTCAAAGGTAACATTACTTATCTGGCAAATTTCAATTTGAAAATGGAACGTTCTATATTTGACCCTGTAACTTTCCAAAACACCATAAAACCTGTTAATGGGGGGTACTGTTGTACTCATGAGACATCGCTGATTATAAATATGTGAATTTTTTTGCAGTAAAACCTAACAGTATTATGACATTCACAGCTAAAATGTCAGACGGAAATACAAATTAAAAAAAAAAATCTTATTTTCTCACATTTTTTTAAATTTTATTCATCAAAAATTATGTTCCATATATGAATAGTTAATGATAAATTAAAGCCCTGCACGTTCTGATCAAAACAAAATGTAAACAAAAACTGGAATTTGCGCTATATGCCTGTTCAACCGTAATTCACCACTGTCACATTAAGTGCACCCGCACTTAATATATATAATTTTGTTCAGGAGAAATAGGGCTTTAATTTCTCATGAACTATTCATATATGAAACATAATTTAGTATGAATAAAACTAATAAAAACTGTGAAAAATTAAGATTTTTAAAATAATTTATAGTTCCACCTGACAGTTTAGCTGTAAATGTCATAATACTGTTATCTTTTACTGCAATAAAATTCACATATTTATATTCAGCAAAGTCTCACGGGTACAACAGCACCCCCCATTAACAGATTTTATGGTGTTTTGGAAAGTTAAAGGGTCAAATATAGCAAATTCCATTTTTCATTTTTTTCACATTAATATTTGCCAGATTAGTAATGTTACCTTTGAGACGGTGTGGTAGCCCAGGAATGAGAATTACCCTTATGATGGCATACCAATTGCAAAAGTAGTTTGTGACTAAGTGGCTACTAAAAATGACTGGATATACCCCATTTGCAATACCTTGGGTTGTCTACTTTTGCAAATGGTATGCAATCATGGGGGTAATTATCATTCCTGGGCTACCATACGGTCTCAAAGGCAACATTACCAAACTGGCAAATTTCAATGTGAAAACAATGAAATGCAAGCCTTATATTTGACTCTCTAAAAATTCCTTAACACCAAAAAACCTGTACATGTTTGGTACTGTTATACTTCACTGAACACAAACATAAGTGTTTCAAAACAGTAAAACATATTAGAATAATATCGGCAGTAAAAGTGCCGTTCATGTGTGAAAAATGCAAAAAAACTTCACTTTTACTGAAAATATCATTGTTGCAATACAATTTATAATTTTGAAACACTAATATTTGTGTTCAGCGAAGTTTCCCGAGTAAAACAGTACCCTTATGTACAGGTTTTATGGTGTCTTGGAAAGTTACAGGGTTAAATATAGCGCTTGTGAATTAAACTCTCTAAACTTTCTGCCTGGGTTGTCAGGCATGTCAATCAAATTTTAATTAATTAAATCACATAATTATGTTAAAAGATTACATAAATATACACGTAGAATTTTAATATATATACATATATATGTTTTTAAATTCTACGTGTCTACTTATGTAATCATTTATGTAATTATATATATTTATCCATATATCTATATATATTTGTGTTTTTTTGTAATTTATATATATATATATATAGATATATAGAATGTCATTCTAAGTGTATTTTGATACCTATATATATATATATATATATATATATATATATATATATATAACAAAATACAGTTAGAATGGAATTATTTATGTATATATAATGTATTGACATTTTGATTTAAATATTTTATTTATTTATTTTATTTTATTTATTTATTATTGTAATTATACGTATATGTGTATAAAATATATATATATATATATATATATATATATATATATATATATATATGTATTATATATATGTAACTTCATTCTAAGTGTATTTTAATACTAATATATGTAATTATAGCAACATTAAAATACACTACATATGATGTTAAATATATATAAGATGTATAAAAATCATATATAAAATATATATAGAATGTGTCAAAGATGAGAGCACGCAATGGATTTCCAAGTCAAAATAGTGTATTCAAAATGTTGCCAATGTGGATCAACGTTTCAACCAAACAGGTCTTTATCAAAATGGCAATACAGTGCATATGTTGAGTTTATATATAATTTATAAATTGATAATAAGTGAATTACTCAGTGCAGGTGAAGGGAGTGAATGGACAGAGCTAGGAACCCAAAACTCGGAAGTGAAACGTGCATGATGACCTGATAGCGTGATAACGCTATGCCGCAATGACATTTTCATATATGTAGTCATGGAAACTGTGAAAAGTTGCCGGAAGTTAAGCAGTGACCAAAAGTGCCAAGTATTGTGAACATAATGTGATTACTTACTTAGTAAAACTGAACATGGAGGATAAAGAATATATAAAGATTAGAAAAGATAAAGTGAAAAGTGTGAATAGAGAGATAGACTGCGGGGAATAGAATAAAGAAAGAGAGAACGTGAAAAAGTGAAGCATACGAAGGATAGATACATAAAAGAGAATAAAAGTAATGTGATCAAACTGTGACGTTGATGTGAAAAGATAAACAAAATAAAATAAAAACAAGTGAAAAAAATGGTGATAATGAGAGAAGAGAAAAAGAGAAAATAGAGAAGTATGAAAGGAATGGAGAAAGATGGGTAGTAGGATTGTGAAAAAATTTGAGTGTGGTGCACAGAGATTTGAAAAGAATAGATAAAAGATCAATATTAAGATCCCTGATAGATAATAGGAATAAAAGGAAGGAGATAAATATCATGTACTATAAGTCTGTACAGCATATATATAAGGATTTATTATACAAATGATTTTTGGATGACATCTTTCTTATATGGACAGCCCTGGAAGAAAAATTATATCAGATGATAGACACCCTGAACAACGACCAATCACCTATAAGGCTAAGTCTCACTCATCACACCAACAGTATCCAATTTTCGGATATAGAAGTGTCCCGCACGGGCAGTACAATTCAATATACGTTCTTTAAGAAACCAACAGCACACAACACTCTCTTACATGCCAATAGTTTCCATCCTCCAGCCCTCAAGAAATCTTTACCGATTTCACAGTTCCTCATGGTTTTACGCAAAAACTCTATTTCAGAAAAAGCGGAGTCTCAATTAAAAGAAATGGAACGATCATTTCTCGAAAGAGGATATATCAAACAAGTTTTACATCAAGCACGCCTAA
The DNA here is from genome assembly GCA_933207985.1 of Pelobates cultripes. Classification (NCBI taxonomy): domain Eukaryota; kingdom Metazoa; phylum Chordata; class Amphibia; order Anura; family Pelobatidae; genus Pelobates; species Pelobates cultripes. The sequence continues at coordinate 148,214,457 of OW240913.1, read as the reverse complement.
GAGCACATGAGGTCTTTATATCCACTCATAAGCAAAAGAAGACACATCAGGATACTACAAGAATTACAATACCTTTACTGTATAACACATCAAGCTTTGAAATATCTTCTTCCATTAAAAAAAGATGGGAATTACTAATGAAGGACCATACATTGGGCCCTCAGTTTTCTTCAACACCACGTATTGCTTATTGTAGGAACAAAAACCTCAGGGATATATTGGTAAAAAACGATATACCCAGCCAATATAAAAAAAAAAGAAGCTATTACTAAAAAGGGATGTTTCCTTTGTCCAGCTTGTGTCCCCTGTAGCCACATGGTAACGGGATCTACTTTTG
>OW240913.1:148196642-148214020 GCA_933207985.1 Pelobates cultripes | reverse complement strand
GGATCCAAGACCTGCAGTATGTGATGAGGCCCAAGAAGGCATGAAGAGCCTGATGGCTAGACAGAAGGGAGAGATTTGTAATGGCAAGTACCCTGTTCCTCGTTAGGTGACGGGTGCCATGGGAAAGGAGTTTCGTCTTGGAGGCTTTACAACCTTCTTCAGCGAGGAAACAAAGATCTTTGGAATTCTGTTCAGCAGTTGGAAAATCATCCGCACAGAGAAGTAAATCATCTACATACTGGAGCAGGACCACGTCTGGGTGGGACTTCTGCCAGGGTTCTAGGACAGCTGACATAGCTTTGGCGAATTGGGTTGGGGAATTTTGTGCACCTTGAGGCATGATAGTCCAAGTATACTGTTGACGATCGTGTGTGAAAGCAAACAGATATTGACAAGAGGGATCACAGGGCACGCTGAAAAAGGCGTTTGCAAGATCAACCACCATGAAGAATTTAGCTGCTGGAGGGACCTGTGACAACAGTGTATGTGGATTAGGGACAACGTCAGTATCGTGGTTTGTGACTTCATTAACAGCGCGGAGGTCTTGGACCATACGGTATGGGTCGGGTTGACCTTTTTCAGTTCTTCTTTACTGGAAATAGAGGGGTGTTACACTGTGATACATACTGGATAAGTGCACCTTTTGCCAACAGGCAATCAACTTGTTTGGAGATGACGAGAGCTTGTGCAGGTTTCAATGGGTACTGTGGTCTTCCTGGTGGACTAGCTCCCTTAATTAGTGTAACTACCACAGGTGGGACTCGTAGGTGTCCAATGTCATCTGGGCCCGTGGCCCAAAGTTTAGTTGGAACCCTATCCAGGGCACTGGGGGCGTCTGGGACTCTTACCGACTCAGTGGGGGATGTCACATGTAGTAGTAGGGGCAGAGAGCAAAGGACGGAAGTATCTTTGCGAGAAAGGGGCGTTAGTAATTGAACCTGTCCATCAGCAGTAAAGGAGATAGAAGCTTGAAGATGAGACAGAACATCTGCTCCTAAAAGGTTAATTGGACAGGTGGATGAGACAACAAACTGAGAGAGAAGGTTAGAACCAACCCGCAAGAGCTTAGTTAATGGGTTGTTTCGGCACCTACACAAGAAACATCTGTGTCGGATAGGTAAGATGGGTCAGGCAGGTCTTCTCTGAGAACACTGCGGGCTGCACCTGTGTCAACTAAAAAGGCAGTAGGATGACCCTCAACTGGTAGGACAACTGTAGCGAGAGGCCCCCCCTTGTCCCCTGTAGACACTGCCATGACAGGGGTGTTAGACACAGGTTTGCTGGTTACCTATTGTACAAGGTCTAGATGAGATTGATCAGGGCCAGTGTAGTGACGTGCTGGTGTGGTGGAGTGGCTAACCTGATGGGTTTGACGTGTAGGGCGATAATGACTCGGTGCTGGGCGATCATCTTGTTGGAAATCATCTGTATCGTAACTATCAGGGGAAGGGCGAGCATAGCTGCGGGGTGGGGGGTGAGTATTAGATTGAGAGAGTTGGTAGACAGCTTGGGCGTATTCCTGAGGAGGGTAATATGATGTATGTGCCTGAGGATATATCTGTGGAGGGTAACCTGGTTGGAGACCACCATACGTGGCTGCAGGGGCATTGGGGTACAAGGGATAGCTGAACTCAGGATTAGGTGGTCTAGTGGTCGGCTGTCTAGGCACCCTGGGGTGTGGGCAATCTCTCTGGAAATGGCCTGGTTGGTTACAATTAAAGCATGCCCTGGTCTGAGGCCTAGGGGTGTGTGTCATGTGCTTCCCCTGTGCAGCTGGCAGGGTAGATAGTGCAGGATATCCTGGGGGGACCTGGGGGGATCTGGTGGCAGGGCTATAAATGGAAAACATGAGAGGATTAGTTTTCCTTAGGGGTGGCTGTAGAGCAGATTCTAGGCCCTTGGCAACTAGTAAGAGTGTCCAAAGGAATAATTCTGTATTCGGAGCGAGAGAGCACTAAGCCTTTTCTGATGGCTTCCTTAAGGCCAGCAACAAAGTCAGCGGATAACATCTGGGTATGTGCTTTGTTATATACACTGAATCCGAGATCGGAGAAAGTTTGAGTCAACCGTGAATGGTATTTTTCCACAGATTCGAGTTTGTCTTGTATAATATCATTTATACAAGTAGCTTGGTCAGCTAGTTTATGAAACAAAATGTTAGAGACCTTAGGTTGGGGCTCAACCCCAAATAAGGGAGAACTAACCACCCAAGGGATCCAAAAGATAGTAAACGAAAAATATTAGAAAAAAACTCAAAACACTGGAAGTACTCCTGTGATTCCAGTTTAAACTGGAATTGAATTATGAATGTACGATCTGTAAGCATATGGTGTTGACAATAATAATGTACAAAATTGCCTACTTATCCCAGACCCTAGAAACATCCAAAGTGAAGTGATAATAACTAAACCTTTCGGCTAAACCTCTCATTGATCCGCCAAGTCAATCAAGGACCCTCAGACTACTGACTTTATTAATAACTCGATATGTCACAGTCTGCATAGTCAATGTAGATCTAAACTAATGGAGTCACGGAGGGCATTCCAAATCTCTGATAAAGTGACCTTAAGTGTTAAGAGTAACCAGACAACTGTATAATAACAGTGGTATGACAGTAAAATGTTTGGCAACCGGTTTATCACTCGTCTTGTCCCGAAATGCAGTGGTGATGGTAGATCGATGGCCCCGTATCCGATCTCTGAGGGTCAAACATTTTTTGGATTTTGGCCATCGACTACCAACTCTACGCTTCACCGCGATTGACCACATACCCATGCTTCCGAGAGGAGGTGATCGATCTAAAATGTTGCTACAAAGAGAGGACCGTTGGATACATCGTCTAGACCATGGGTCGTCAACCTGGTCCCTACCGCCCACTAGTGGGCGTTTTGGGATTCCAGGTGGGCGGTAGGGACTTTGGAGGTTAAAACCTCCTTTTGAGCGAGCGCGCGAGCGGGCGGGCGCGCGAGCGAGCGGGCGCGCGAGCGAGCGCACACATCAAGAAACCAACGCGAGCGAGTGGGCGGGCGGTGCAGGCGGGCGCGAGCGCACACATCAGTCAACCTCCTTTTGTGTGAGAAGTTGTCGGGCGGGAGCGAGCGCACGCAAACACGTGGGAAGAGGAAGGGGAGGAGTTGAAACTGATAGCAGGGACAGGCAGAAGCAGGCTGAAACAGAGCAGAGGAGTTGAAAAAGAAAAGTTATAGGCAGGAGAAAGAGAATTGTTTAGGGGAGGAGTGGAAACTGATAGCAGGGACAGGCAGAAGCAGGCTGAAACAGAGCAGAGGAGTTGAAAAAGAAAAGTTATAGGCAGGAGAAAGAGAATTGTTTAGGGGAGGAGTGGAAACTGATAGCAGGGACAGGCAGAAGCAGGCTGAAACGGAGCAGAGGAGTTGAAAAAGAAAAGTTAAGGGCAAAGAGAGAAAGAGAATTGTTGGCTAATAATAATAAGTGGGCTAACTAGCTCAGCCTTACTTTTGTCGCTCAGGAAGGTAAAAGAAAGGAGATAAAAAGGAAAAGATAAAAAAAAGGAAGAAAAATAGAAAAAAGGGGATAAAATAAAGGAGGAGAGTAAGCAGTGTTTAGTCTGGCTCATAAATTAAGTTTTGTTATCTTATAAAATAAAAGAAAAAAATAAGTAAGGGAAGGAGAAAATAAAAAAAAGGAAAAAGAGATCCTTAATATAGTGATATACTATAAGGAAGGTAAAGAAGCAGGCAGGAAAAGGAATTTCTTTTGATGGTGATATTAATAAAAATTGGCACCTAATACAGCATTGTTTTTGGTGTTAGTAATAAAAGGGAAAAGAGGAGGGAAAAAAGCACTGTGTGGAGTGCAGATCAAAACGTAAGAGTAAAAGTAGTTGTTAAATTGTGAAACAAATTTAGAACCCATGTCTGAAAAAAAGAAATACGCTCGTGGCTATTTACCAGAGTATCTGAAGATGGGTTTCATTGAATCTGTTACAAATAAACAGCTTCCAATGTGTTTACTGTGCCACAAGACATTATCTAATGAAGCAATGAAGCCAAGTCGATTGCGAGAACATCTTACTACAAAGCATTCGCAAGATAAAGATAAGCCCATTGAATATTTTCAAGAAATCTATAAAAGATTTCAAAATCGTTCAACAATAGCTACATCCTTTCAAAAACAACATGCAAAGAATGAGGATGGATTAACTGCAGCTTATCGTATATCACACTTAATTGCAAAAAGTGGTAAAAGCCATAATATTGGAGAAACTTTGATAATACCCTCTATCAAAGAATTTATCTCAACAGTAATGCATCAGGATATACCTGAAGTTTTAAAAACATTGCCCCTTAGCGATAACACAGTAAAGAGACGCATTGATGAAATGGCGGCTAATGTTGAAAATAAACTTATAGGTATTCTCCAAAATTCGTCATTTTCTATACAATTGGATGAGTCTGTCATTGCAGATAATAATGCTCTACTGATGACATATGTACGGTACCTTGATGAAAACAATACATTGCAAGAAGAAATGCTATTCACTGTCAATCTGATTACAGATACAAAAGGATTATCAATATTTAATGCTGTGAAATCATACTTTGCAAAAAACAATATACCCTTGAACAATATTGTTGCATGTGCTACTGACGGAGCACCATCAATGGTAGGCCGCTATCGTGGGTTTGTTGCTTACTTGAAGGAAGAAGTGCCAAGCGTTTTGTGTATTCATTGTGTTGTACACAGACAACATATTGTAGGAAAACATTTAAGTACAAGTCTCCATTCATCATTAAGTATTATAATTAAAGCTGTAAATAAGATAAAATCTAATGCCAAGTGTGATAGAATGTTTCGACAGCTGTGCCAGGACAATAACGAGCAGTTTATTAGGTTACTTTTACATACAGAAGTTCGATGGCTCTCAAAGGGTACATGCTTGACTCGTTTTGTTGCATTATTTGATAGTGTCGTACAGTTTTTTGAAAGTGATAATGAGACTGGTCTCTATGAACAGTTAAAAAACGTAAAGAATGATGCCTTTTATTTGGCAGACATTTTCAAGAGATTTAATGACATTAATTTGCAGCTTCAAGGAGCCAATATAACTCTTATAAGTTGCAAAAATATTGTGTCATTATTTATCGAAAAGCTTGATCTTCTCCGTCATAATATTTTCAAGAGAGAATTTCATCAGTTTCCTGAATTGTCCTCTATAAACAATGATGTAAGTCCGGGGGATATTGAAAGGTTCAGTAGTCACCTCAAGGAACTCAAATTGGATATGGAAAAACGATTTCAAGATATTTTGAACTTAAAGGTGCATGACTGGATGATAAATCCTTTTACAGCAAATGTTGCTGAAGTTGATATAACTTGCCAAGAAGAACTATTAGAACTTAAATATGACGAAGAGAGTAAATGTAATTTTGGCAGTGGTGGATACCAAAAACTCTGGCAAAATAAAAAAATGCCTGCGTTATATCCAAATATGTGGAAAATGATGTTCAATTTATTGATACCTTTCCCTACCACATATCTTGTAGAATCAGGCTTTAGTGCTGTTAATCATATTATGAGCAAACAGAGAAACCGTCTGAATATCACCGAAAGAGGAGACCTTCGTTTGTTCCTTACGAAAATCGAACCAGATATCAAATATTTAGTCTCGCAGCATCAGCCTCAAGGATCTCACTAGTAAAGCTAATTTCAATTTACTTTATTGTTTTCTAATTAAACTTTATAAAGTTAAAAACATTATAAACATGCATAAAGTAGAAATAAAAAGATAAGTGTACGTACATTTATTTATTTTTTTTAAAACAACCTCCTTTCTAAAAAATATTCCGCGCTTGCGCGAAAACTGGTGGGCGGTAAGGAAATTTTTCCATCAAGAAAGATGCATTAGTGGGCGGTAGGTAGAAAAAGGTTGACTACCACTGGTCTAGACACTGTAACACCTAAAGGACTGAATGAAAATATTGTTTACTCTATATTTTTGTGATTTTGAGGTCCTTAATTGGAATTGATATTTTTTGTGATTATTTACTTTGACTTGCTTATTGGTCAATATAATAGATAAACTTTCTGCGGTCTATAATATGTCCAGCTTATATATATGGTTGATCGATGTTATGACACTGTATTTATAGCTGTGGCATATTTATGAGCTTGAGGATGACTACTTAACATTTATTCTCTTTTCCTCTTTATTTTTATATATTTTTTACTCTTGTAATATTTAGATTTATATTTTTTTGTGTTTCTATGTGATTGATAAGTTCCACCATTCGTGATTAGTGATGTTGCGAACCGTTCAACATGGATGCTGTCCAGGAGGTGGAAAGGTCTGGGAGGGAGGGTCTGCTGGAGATTGGCCGGGATGTGTCAGCTGACCAGAGCTCGCCGCGAACGGTCTATTCGTGATTGTGTCCCTAACTGGAACTCCTAAATTCTATACTAAACATACTAAATATATTTACCTATAATCTTGGGTCTACATGCCTTCAATAGAATTCTAATTTTTGAACAGTTCTTTAAAATTGTATAATATAAGATATTTAGGGAGCATTAGATACAGGCTCTTCCTATGGCATTCCAATGTTGTTTTTAATTTTAATTTTTCAAATTACTCTGAACTTATGGGCAGAGATTTCTTCTTGTCTGTTTACACATATTGAATTAATGAATGCTACTTTCATTAATGCTTGCTACACACATGCCCCACTTTTTTGAATCTATGGGATTCCATATGATTCTTTGAATATATAATACATTGTTAAGTTCACTTATGTGCCATTAAATAGTCACATAGCGCTCTTATACTTCGGAACTATGTGAAACTGGCATTACACTAATCACACACACACTGGTCTCTTAGCAACCACGTTCTTTACGCATAGGGATCTTACATGTCAGAGTTATGTGAAACCGGCCTTATACTAATTATTTACACTGGTTCCCTAACAACCACGTTTTTTTTACGTATGTCTAACGTGGTCACGTCACCACGCGGATCACATGGTGACCGCCAGACACTTCCGGGTTTCGAGTAGGGGGAGGAGGGTCGCAATCACTATTGGTGAGTACAATATACTTTTTCTTATATAAAGCATGTTTTTAGAAGTATATATTGATCTTGAGGAAGACCCGAATGGGTCGAAACGTCGATCAATTTGTTGCATACCATAGAATGGAATAAATAATTTTGTAATATTTGAAGACCGAAGAGTGCATCTTTTCTATCCATATACTATATATATATATATATATATATATATATATATATATATATATATAATTTCAATCTATGTATGTCTCCTTAATGTTCGTGGATGTACTGAGTACATCTGACAAAAACCAGTCGTTAAGGACAGCAGATGTACCTAGTATGTCCGCGGCAAATAGGAGCCCTGGACTTACCTGGACCGGCATTTGTGGCGATCATGATCGGGGGGACTGCCGTGGAGACCCCAACAGTCCCCCTGCGGCCACCCTTGCCTTCCAGAGCCATGTGATCACCATGATCACATCGCCCCAATAAGACTCTAGGAGCTGCAAGCAGGTCACTGTCTGAGCTGTCAGGCAGTCCCCCAGGCTGCTAAAAAAAAAAGAAAATATGTTATACATATATTTTATGAAATCATATATATGCATTATATATGTATAATATATTATAAAATAATTAAAGCATTTTATAATATATTATACATATATAACGCATATATATTTAATTTCATTATAAGTGTACTTTGAGATATACACACATATAACTCAAAATACACTTATAATGAAATCACCATGTATAATATATTATAAAATGCTTTAATTATAATATATTATACATATATAGGAAATAAAAGTGTGTGTGTGTATATATATACACACAAATTATATACACAGGTATTATATATATATATATATATATATATATATATATATATATAAATGTGTGTATATATATATATATATATATATATATACACACATACACACACACACACACACACGTATTATACATACACACATATATATATATATATAGTATAATTTAAATTGCATAAAAAATGTTTATAAAAAAAAATAATAATAAAAACGCTAACTTTGGCCAGTGTTTGTGACTAAGTGGCTACTACAAAAGAATGGACATACCCCATTTTAAATACAGTGGGTTGTCTACATTTGAAAATGGTATGCCATGATGGCGTTATTTCACATTCCTGGGCTCCCAAATGGTCTCAAAAAGCAACATAGACCCAGCAAACCAATCTGGCAAACTGAATTGGGCAAGCCCTATATTGACCCTGTAACTTTCCAAAACACCATTAAAACCTGTACATGGGGGGTATTGTTATACTCGGGAGACTGCGCTGAACACAAATATGAGTGTTTAAAACAGTAATTACACCATTTTGAATACCCTGGGTTGTCTACTTTTACAAATGGTATGCCATGATGGGTTTAATTTTCATTCATGGGCTGCTATACGGTCTCAAAGGCAACATAGGATCAGCAAACCAATCTGGCAAATTTCAATGTGCAAACATGGAAAATGGGAAAGCCGTACATTTGACCCCTGTAAGTTTGCAAAAACCCATAAAACCTATACATTGGCGGCACTGTTGTACTCGGGAGATGTCGCTGAACACATAATGGGGTGTTCTTTGTCAGTAACACATAACAGGAACTGAGAATCAATGCCTAAAGTACAATGTGAGAAAAATAACACAAAAAAATGACTACCCAAAAGTTTGACAAAGACTGGTGGTAGAATTAGTGCATGGAAAGTGTTAAAATACCACCATTTAAAATATCCTTGGGTGTCTACTTTTAAAAAATATATGGTTTGATGGGGGTAGATTACATTGGTCGGCTTCAAAACTGTCCCAAATAGGACATGGGTGCATGATGACCAGCTGCGAAAATTCCAAGTTGGAAAACTGAAATGTGCACCCTCCAAATAAGGTCTTTTAGCACCGAGAGAACCCAACACACCTGTACATAGGTGGTATCACTGTACTCAGGAGATGTTGTTGAACACATAATGGGGTGTTATTTGGCAGTAATACATAACAGGAGCTGAGAATCCATGCCTAAAATACAATGTGTGAAAAAAATAACACAAACAAATTACCTTTTAAGAGGTTGACAAAGACTGGTGGTAGAATTAGTGCATGGAAAGTATTAAAATACCACCATTTGAAATACCCTAGGGTGTCTTCTCTTCAAAAATATATGAGTTCATGGGGTAAATTACATTGGCCCGCTTCAAAAATGTCCCAATAGGACATGGGTGCATGATGACCACCTGTGAAAATTCCAAGTTGGGAAACTGGAAGACGCACCCTCCAAATAAGGTCTTTTAGCTCCCAAAGAACCAGACACACCTATACATGGGGGGTATCACTATACTATATGTTGCTGAACACATATTGGGGTGTTCTTTGGCAGTAACCCTTAAAATGATCCATACATGTATTCTTAAATTGCTATGTGTGTCAAAAAAACACCAATTATTATTGTTTATTTTTTTAAATTTGGCTTAGATTGCTTATAAAATGGTTGCATGAAAAGAGTCAAAATATCACATGAAAAGAGTCAAAATACCTCACGTTTAATACCTTAGGTTGTCTTAGGTTATTCAGGGATTTCTGACAGATATCAGTGTTACAATGTAACTTGCGTTAATTGTGAAAAAAATGGTTTGGAACCATGTACTTATTGCCCTATAACTTTTCAAAAAAAACTAAGAACATGTTAACAATATTTCTAAACTCCAGTCAAAATTAAGAAACTATTTAGCATAGGTGTTTTTAGCTGTTGTAGATGTGTAACAGATTTGGGGGGTCAAAGTTTGAAAAAATTAAATGATATGATGAAAATAATGGTATCTTTAGAAAGATAATTTAATGGTATATAACATATGTGGGTATTGTAAATGAGTATGAGGAAAATGACAGCTAAACACAAACACAGCAGAAATGTACAAACAGTCCTGGTCCCAAACGGTAAGAACATTTATAAGTTGTCTGGTCACTGAGAGGTTAAGCAAGAACTGGTGCAGGGCTAGCTCACTGGCTGAGTGTCAGTAAGCAACTGTTAATTTATTTTTACTACACTAAACTATTAAATTTACCAAAAAACAAACAAACAAACAAACAAAAAAACAGCTTTACTGAATTGTTAATCACATGTTTTCTACTTTTTACTACATGTCGGTATTGTGGTGGGAAAGCAAAGATGAGAATTAAATAGTGATGATTTGCCACTATTAAGCATATTTTTCTTTTGAGCTATTCAAACAATGTAGAATCTCACATTTACACTTCTAAACTTGTTATCAGAAAACAGCATAGGTAATGTTGTGGCTGTTTCCATGGATACCCATTAAATCGTTCTTGCAGTTCCTAAAAAGGAACAGAAAATAATCTACAAATGTATCACATTTGTTATTATCTTGTTAGATAAGTCTAAAAAATCACTTGTGCAAGAAACATGCCACATCAATTAATAATGGAATACAGTTCTTAAATTGAATTTAAGTATAAATAGTCCCTAATACCCAGAAAGATCAATCAGGGTAAGCATTTTCACTTGGGAAAGGTGCCTAAGGGTATAGAACAAACTGGAACTGAATTTCTTATTTTTTGACCTTGCTTCATATATGTAATGCTCAAAATCAATACACAATGTGATCATGAGATTTTGTATTCTAGTATTTGATGACCTTTCTCTTTGCTTTTGATACTGTAGAAATATATTTCGGTTTTCTATGTGTGTTTATTTGTCTCTCTCTCTCTCTCAATTAATGTCAAAAAGAATTGCTGTTGTGTTTTGCATCTTACATACAACCAGTTTTTAATCATCATGTTCAGACTTGTGCAAAAATGTGTTTTGAACATTATGTCTAAATAAAACTCCTTTTAATCCACACCTGCTGAATTGATTGCCAAGGATTTACCTGTGGAGTAAATAACAGATTATTGATTTGTCTGGGTGTGGATAACACAGTATTTGATTTAGATGAAACATCTGAAAAAAATTTTTGCACAAGTCTAATTCGTGATTAAAGTATGAAAAGTCTGAAACATGCTAGGAATTTTTGTTTGTTCAAGGGCTCCCCTTGTGATTTCTTTTATTTTTGTTTTCCTACTGTGCGTCCCTATTAACGTTTTTCTATAGCTTTACAGGAGATTGCAGTTGTGCTTTTGTTTTTAAAACCATAGTTGAGAGCTGCATATGTGTATATGTATATCTCTGATTGAAAAGTATTGCGCTTGAATCTGTGAGTATAAATAATGTATGCAGCTGTATGAGTGCATTCAGGGTTGAATATTATGTTAGAAGTAAAAACAGAAAAGAAGCTACTTGGATAAGACACAAGTCAAACCCTGGAGCTAATAAGGAATGGAAGGCTAATTTGGGCTTAACCAACTATAATTTTAATTAGAGAAAAGTAGAAAATATGAGACAAGGTCCCCAATAAAATGAAACAATCGTGAGTCCAAATCTCAAAAAGTTAGCCCCGTTGGTAATTTCATTTTTAGGCATTAAGATTACAAACACTTAAAGTCTTTATTAAATTCAGTATGATCACCTACAATATACATATATCCATAAAGTGAATAAAGAAAAACCATGTGATTGTGGAAAAGTACAAAATATTAAAAGGGGATCTAACAATGCCAAACTACTCAGTCTCAGCATCCTTGGTCAGATACAAAGTAAAAGTATGTATTGTCACTACCTAGTTAGTCTTCGTAAAATTAGTTTAGATGGCATCCACTATTGGTCCCTACTGTTGTAAATAACTTTGTAGCTACAAATGATAACAGTAGTTGTTGTAATAGCAGTCAATAGGGATCCAAAAGATATTAAGATCATTATTTCATGGGAGCAATGTTAAGACTAGTTAATAAATCTGTGTCTTCTATTCATCAGGGAAGGGGTCCTCTGTATCAGGTGGGAAAAGAAAACATAGATATCTGGAATACTAGTGTTCTGTAGTATATTCCAAGTAATGTGGAACTGTAAGGACCACTTTTTCACTGGAGTGCTAACATAAAGAAATGTTCCAATTACAGTGTCTAGAGGTGGTATTTTATTTTAAGGAATATATGGTAGATTAGAAAAATAATTGAAGATTTTAAGATTATAATGTGTATAGGATATCTACATAAAAATCATCTGCTGCAAATTCCAAGTCAGTGTAGTGTCTTTAAAAATAGAGAGTTACACTTTGACTGGAGTGCTATCAGTTAAAGATTAAATTTATAATCAATAGTTCCACAAGATATGCCTATATGGACCTTACGTCCATTATACCTTATGTAAACATGACAAAAAATGTCACAAATGTCAAAGTATCCATCCGGCTGGACTTCTGCCCCACTAACCTAGAAAGAGAGCCTTGTTAAACAATCCCTCCCACCATACTGCTTCAAAGCAGCCCCATTGTAAACTAAATAGAAGCGGTTCTTAAGGTGATAGATAGGTACATAGTCCGCTAGAATAGGTTCCCAAGACTTTTTGTTTCTGTTTATTCTGTTCCTTTAAAACCAAGTTACTGCACTGATTATGTTTGACCACTAGTGGCCTCCCTTGCCTCTAGTTCTGAAAACTTACCTTATAATCCTCACCTGCCTGGACTAATTGAGCAACCTACAAAAGGTTACATCCAAGTCACCACATGGCCTTTACATTGAATGAAGTTGATGCTCATCCTGAAACACTTCAGATCCTGGCTCCTGTGAACCAACCTGTGGACTTACCTTCTTTGCTTCAATCCTGCTTAAATCCAAACCTGCACAATAGCAGCCTGAACTACTCCCCAATCCTGCTTACTTCCAGCCCTGCTGAACTACTCCTCAATCCTGCTTACTTCCAACCCGGCTCAATGCCAGCCTGAACTATGCTTTATCTTACCCACCTGATTTCTACCAGCCTGATGCATACAACTTGTCTTCTCTATACCTACCTGCATAACACCAATCTGGACTCTGTTTCAAAGTAATATTATATGGTGTTATTTTCCTGCTTGATCAATACTTCTAATTGGGGGCTGATTAATAAAATTTCTCCTTTTCCTGTAATCCTGCAACCTATTTGTTCTGTTCTGTTTTATTTGTCCTTCTATTTTAACCTATACTTTTATCTATAGGTTTTCTTATTTGCTTTCATTCCTATTAATAATAACTATTTAGGGCATATTACTTAAGCCCTTTTATTTCTGTTTTTCCTCTCTCTTTCCTATAATTTTTATTATATGATATCCTGTTCATACTATGTCTAAGAGCACAAATAAAGTACCTGAAGTCAACCCTGCATAAGTCTCCTCTCTGACCTGCTCAAGATCATGACAATACCTTCTCATTCTCTTGTCTTTATAATATGCTCTCAATAAATTTTGAACTATGATCTTAAAATGAGGAGAAAGTGGCATGACTGGTCGAAGGTGATAAATATGGTTAGATATAATGCCTGCGTATAAATCACAGAACACCTAGTAATGATCTGATTCTTGTAGAATAACATTCTTAACTATAAACTAAGTATGACTGGAGGAAGGTGACAAATCACTATAAATTTACAAGTGTTCTAAATATACTCTACTGCACATATGATACATATGAAAATGTAACCTAAAGGTTGTGAATCAATGACAGTTATGTGACATTACATCATTTTTTGACATTACTGAAAAATGCTTAAAGGAACTCTGGCATTCATAACAAAGAGACCCTTTATAATCTACAAATAAGACAGTCTACGTATTCCCCCTTTTCTAAGATTATAAAAGTAGTTGGAAAGAGTAGATTTGTTGCTGATTTGTTTGTCATTTTGGGAAGGGCATATTTAATGATCCCTGTATTGAAGAAATGGTGTTCTGTATTAGATATTTATTTGATGGGAATGCAAGCTAGCCCCTTTAAATGGAGCTCTATACAAATGAGAGATAGGGTGCTCACTTACAAAAGGCTCTATCCCCAAAAGCCCAAATACATACAAATACAAATTGAGTAAGGAGCACAGCCATAAATGTTTATATACAAAAAAGTCTTTATTCAGTGGGTACAAAATACTGGAATATCTCATTACATGAGAGACCAAGATATAAAGTCATATCATATTGTAAAGTAACAGCCAGTACAATTCTGGATGTATATATAAACCCCAAATGCGTATTGTATAAATACCAAAGTATCAGTACAATAGGGAGTTAAATGAGATACCAATACAATCTAATCCCACAAATATAAGTACATATAGAAAAAATACAACAAGCATACCAGACCCAGTGAGAAGCAGGGACAGAGTCAATCACCAAAGCACCCCCAATGCCTTTATCAAGGGAGCTCAAAATAGCGTACCAGGTACATCCAAGGTCGTTAACGGCCAGTTTTTGTCGGACATACCTGGCACGTCCACGGTCACTAAGGGAGAAGAAGACCTTCTGATAAACCCTTTCTCTAGGTTCTCCCAAATGTACTCATTCAATATCTGATTCTCTTTGAGAGAGAGAGAGGGTAAACTGTGCCTCTCGTGGCATAGTCCCTGGCAACAGTTCAATAGGACAGTCATACGACTGATGCAGTGGTAACTCATCTGCTTTCTTCTTGTCAAATACCTCTTTCAAGTCTTGATAGACCTTGGGCACATCTGTGGATAATGGAGGTAAGACAGGCATGTTTATGAGACCCACGGGTCTGATCCTAGTGGTACATCCTTCTGTGCAAGAAGGACCCCATTTATCAATCTCTCCTGATTCCCAATCTATCTGTGGGTTATGTTTAAATAACCATGGATACCCCAATACTACAAGGATGGTTGGTGAGGAAATAACTTGCAAAACGACAATCTCCTTATGAAGAGCCCCAACCATTATAAGGACCGGAATAAATTCCCTAGTAATGGTGGGATCCTCAAGAGGTCTACCATCTATGCCTCTACAGCCAAGGGTGTTGTTCTGTCTCGGAAAGGAATAGCATGTTTTTCAACAAAGAATCTATGTATCTATGAAGTTCTCTGCAGCCCCAGGGTCTATAAGGGCATGTGAATGGATAACATTACCTTAACATTTTAAGGTGATGGGTAGTAGAAGCCTTTTTTCCTGTTTATGTATGGAGGACTCATTACGTACACCCAAGGCCAGTCCTCTATTGGGCCTTAGGCTCTGCAGTTTCCTGGCCTTTCTGGATAAATGAAGATGTTCCTTCTTACCTCAGTACATGCACAACCCTTCTCTCCTTCTATGTTGATGCTCTTTCTCAGACAACCTTGTCATACCTAATTGCATAGGTTCTGGGATAACGACCGTCATAAACTCAGAGGGGAAAGTGGGAGCAAGTCTGATAGCCAGTCTTCGGGGCCTTTCTCTGGTGTTTTGCCTGTGTCTAAGCCTCTCATCTATATGCCCAAGATAAGTAATTAGCTCTTCTGAGGTCTCAGGTAAATCCCTAATGGCTACCTCCTCTAATATAGTATTGGATAGACCATTAAGGAACATATCCACTGTAGCAGATTGCATTAAGGTTGTCCTCAAAATTTGTGTGTTTTAAAATGCTTTCGTTTATTGCTTATTCTATGTATTCACATTGTATGCAGCAGTCGTCTGATTGTTTGGTAAAATTACTCCGTTTATTATACAGGTGAAACTATCGAACAATCAGACCACCCCCAGAGATAAGTGTGCCTCTCATTTCCGTTCGCAACAATGTTGCAAACCCATAATTGTCAATCAGTACTTTGTTCTATGGGTGGCCGCCGTTCGGGATCCGAACACGTGGCGGCGGCCATCTTAACTCCCGAACAGCGGTGTTTGGTCGTCGAGTGTCTGGAACCCAAATCGGATACTCGACTAAGCAAACACCGCTGAGACCTCTTTGTGCTGAAACAACCGAACGAGCCGCCGTTCAGTAGAAAGACTCATACGAACAAGGGGATTTACATGAAGGCAAGCAAAAGCTATTTCATTCAGTATTTTCAGCAGTTTATACCCATGAACAGAGACCGACCGCAAGGCCAAAACTTATGGAACTGTTTTCGGCTACTGTTGCCTGTGCGGTCGGTCAAAACTTTACTCCTCCATAACTCCCGAACCCCTGGTCCGATCTGGGTGATTTTTGAGTATGTTACTCACCCAGATCAGGGATATCAGGGGATAACATATTTAGGGGTGTACCCTATGTATTTAGGGTACATCCAGGAACTGGGGAAATAATGTACACGGATTATGTGGATTATGTGTCATGCTGAGGGGAGGAGATGTGTGGGAGGTAACATGTATTTTATTGGTTACTGTAATAATTACTGTGAGTGTCTCCCTTGCATGGGATGTGAAATTAAACCTCAGTTCAGTTCAGGGATGTGAAATTAAACCTCAGTTCAGTTCTGTTCCTGATGCTGTGTGTCGTCCAGTCATTGGGAAACGTATGGGATACTTTTGGATTACTTTACTAACTGTGGATATTGTTATCTAGGGTTTTATTACTTGTTCCTGAGCCTCAGTTGGATTACCAGCGGAAATAGTCTGTGAGAGACCAGCACACCGCTACATCCACGAATGCCTGGTTGTTCCAACGGAATTCTGATGCCAGTGAACGGAAGTCTAAAGCATAATCCATGAGGGAACTGTTTCCCTGTCTTAATCGCAATAGAGCCCTAGCAGCATTGGCTTTCCTGCCTGGTGGATCAAAAGCTCTCCTGAACTGAGGATAGTCAAAAACTAATGGACTGTTATTCTCCCAGAGGGAATTTGCCCAAATAAGGGCTCTATCAGTTAGCAGGGTAATGATAAAGCCTATTTTGGCCCTGTCAGTAGGGTACACTCTGGGACATAATTCAAACAATATGCTAACCTGGTAAAGAAAGCCCCTACATTTTGATGGATCCCCATTATAACGTATGGGTGGATTGGGATTAGAATTATTGCTGTGGGTAGAAGAGTCCGCACCAGCAAGTACAGGGCTAAGAGAATGGGTTAGTGGTTCTTTATCATAACCATGCTCCCAAAAGGTACGTATACATGGAGGTTTCTTGTTTTGGTACGCATGCACTGCCTCTTTAAAAGGGGCGGGCGCATAGCGGCTGGCGTCCCTGATGCGTAATGCATCCTTTCCCAGTGTGGGAGCGGTGGTCCGACCAATCCCGATGTCGGCAGATCGGTGGACCAATAAGGTAATAAGGTAATAAGAGATAAAGGCTCTGGTGTCTGTGAGGAAGCAGAAGCTTGGGCATCATTGGACCTTCCAACAAAACAATGATCCCAAGCATACCTCATATTTCACCACGGCTTGGTTGCAGAAAATCCTTAAAAATTCTACAGTGACCTCCCCTAGAAAAACTTTGGTGGGATTTGAAGAAAGTAGTTGCAGCATGCAGACCCAAAAATATTATTGAAC
>OW240913.1:148145708-148196542 GCA_933207985.1 Pelobates cultripes | reverse complement strand
CTGAAGCTTCTCAACTCATGGAAGCTCTCTACGATGCTTTAAAGACTGAACCTTTTTCGTTGACTGCTACAGCCCGCACCTGTTACCATGCCCTTCAAAGAGCCATCTCCTCCGCCCCTGCTTTGGGCCTACCTAACTACCAGCTACCGTTCAAACTTTTCGTCTCTGAGAAGATGGGCCATGCTTCAGGGGTCCTTACTCAATCCCACGGTTCCCGTCAGCGCCCTACTGGGTACTTTTCCTGCATGCTAGACCCTGTGGCCAGGGGTGGTCCTTCCTGTTTGCGTGCTGTTTTTGCTGCCAGTGCCCTGCTGGACAAAACTGACTTTGTTCTCGGACATAAACTGACAGTTCTTGCTCCCCACGATATTGCTGCAATCCTGAATCAAGTCCAGCCAAAGCATCTCTCATCTCAGAGACATCTCCGCCTTCAAACCTCCCTCTTCCTGCCTGATAACGTTACTTTACAAAAGATGTTATGCCTCTTCTGCCACTTCCTAAGGGGGGAGTGCCGCAATACTGGTACAGCCTGGACGTAAATCCTGACGTTCACATGGAACTTCAAGTAGGAACGCCCACAGTTCCACATGATGCACAGCCCGAGAGCCACTTACATTGTACCCTGTGGTTCAGGAACACTCCAGGTCCTGACTCATACTATGAAGAAGAATTATTCAGCCTGGTGGAAATACACATCACACTGACAGACCTGTTCTGTGACTCCAAAGGAAACATTATTATCTTAGTCTACCTACCTATGGAGGTATCACATTTATATCACCATTGGGAGGTGGCTGTTCCTCATATCTTTCACCAAGTCTCCAGATCTCTCATGGAAAGAACTCGTCCCAATGGCCAAGACGTGGAGTACTGCAACTCAAGAACAGCTCACATTGACGGGGGTCACTAAAAGGACCATAAATTGCAAAACTGTCGGTTACCCTCGATATCACGCAGAGATATGTGAAGATATCCCTCCTACAGAACAGGACCCGGACGCCCCTCATGATTGCTTTGAACAGATGAAAATGGAAACAACCCATCTCCCAACAGTGCACAAGGCTGCTCTACCTGACCCTGACTACACTCTGTTTGTGGATGGTTCTAGATTCGCAGATGTGCAGGGACAATACCATACCGGATATGCAGTCACCACAAAGGACCAAATACTCCAAGCATCTTTACTTCCATCATGTAAGTCAGCACAAGAAGCTGAACTAATAACCCTTACGGTGGCATGCAAGATGTCTGAAGGGAAGCGTGTTAATATTTATACAGACTCAAGGTATGCCCTGGGCTTTTCCACTTTGGCTTAATCTGGAAAACCAGGGGCTTCCTTACAGCAACAGGTACTCCTGTGAAACATGGCGCAGCTATCAAAGAATTGATGGATGCCTTACTACTTCCTGAAGAGGTGGCCATACTGAAGGTAAAGGCCCACGGGAGACTGAATTCAGAAGAAGCACATGGCAACCATTTAGCCGACCAGGCCGCTAAGGATGCGGCACGCCAGTGTCAGGAAGTGGACAGAAGAGTGTCCATCGAAAAGACTCCTATTTACACTATGAAAACCCTACCCACCAATCTCAAGCTCCTAAGAGAACAACAGGCCACCGCCACCCCTCAAGAAAAACAAAGCTGGAAAGACAAAGGAGCAACCCTCCAGAATGAAGTATACACAATCAACCTCAAATTCTCTCTACCCAAGAATATGTATCCAGCTGTCATTCAGTGGGCCCATGGACCAGCTTACTTATCTAAGCACCTCATGAACTCTTTGATTGATAAATATTTTGAAGCACCCGGAATCACCACCTTGACATGAAATTACTGCAGATCCTGCACCATCTCCGCCAGATGTAATCCAGGGAAAATAATCAAAACTGCACCAAACCTTTTGGCCAAACCCCAGTACCCTTTCCAGAGGATCCAAAATGATCATATCCAAATGACAAAGAGTGGCTGGTATGAATACGCACTGGTCATAGTGGATATGTTTTCAGGATGGCCAGAAGCTTTTCCGGTCACTAATCTCACTGCAAAGACCATGGCGAAGCGTCTACTTACCAAAATAATCTGCACATACGGAGTTTCTGAAGTAATTGAAAGTAACCACGGTACATCCTTCACCGCATTGCTAACCAAGGAGATCTGGGCAGCACTGGGGGTGACCCTTGCATTCCACACACCCTATCACCCACAGAGTAGTGATAAGGTAGAACGCATGAATGGCACTCTGAAAGCCAGAATGCTTAAAACGTCCCAGGGTAGGTTAGTTTCTTCCCATAGCATTGTTTATTGTAAGGTACACCCCGAGAGGGAGATTTAACTTATCTCCCTATGAAATCTTATTTGGAACAGCACCCAGGTTAGGCTGTTACTTTCCTCACCAACTTCAAATTTAGTCAGATGCAGTGGTAGACTATATAACTGCACTCTCTCATGCCTTGACCAAAATCCATGCACAGGTGTTTTCTTCTATTCCAGATCCAGAGTCAAATACAAGCACACATAAGTTACTTTCTGGTGACTGGGTCATGGTCAAGAAGTTCCTAAAAAAACACACTCTTGAGCCAAGGTCCGATGGTTCATTCCAAGTCCTATTGACTACATCTACCTCTGTAAAAGTTGGCTGGGAAGAATACCTGGATACACACCTCGCACTGCAAGAAAGTTCCTGATCCAGAGGAAGCAGATTCCGGCAAATCATGAGCTTCCTGTGCCTATTTCTGCTGCTAGGCCTATTAAAGGCCCAACAAGTTGCTATTACCAAAGACAATCATGTTTACACATTTTGGTATAATTCTTCAAACACACACGTAGCTACTTTCACCTTTGATTATTGTGATATTGTATCTTGTACTTTTCCACAATCACAACACTCAGCAATATACAAAGACATACCAAACAAAAAGGACCCATATATTTGTGTGACAGGTGACCATTGGGGACATCACTGTAGTACCTGGAAAGCAGCGGATTGGAATACGGGCCGACCATGGGGCTACAGACCACAAAGTGCCTTAGATAGAGTTGAAACCCTTGTTATACAGAATGACCTTATGCAAGCCAATAGGGTCTACCCCAATGAAGCGTACCTTAAACATAGAACATCCCAGCCCAAGAGACGCTGGGGAGTATGTAATGGGAATGTATTGGAAAAGGGGTGGCTCTTATAACAATTTGTGGACCTTCTATTTACAAGACATGCTTACATCACCTGACTGGGTAGATTCCACACACATGACCATTAACCCTCTAAAACCACACATTAAAACCCTTAAAGACATGGTAGCCATTGCCAATCCCACATTTGAAGACACTATGGCTGTGGAGACCGGGTTTTTAGATACTAATCTATGGCTTGAATGGATGAGGTATAATGCTAATTCACACAGCAGAACTAACTGTTTTGTTTTTGGTGGGGCCAGACCCCATCTGGGTACAGTGCCTTTAAATCTACCTCCAGATGTTGAGATGTGTTTCTTAAGCCTCTATGCGCAGACAGCAGTGAACTCATCAGTGTGTGAGTCATGGAAAAAGGTTTACCCAATAACCCAAGGGAATACCAGGCCACCTGATGGAATCACTGTGTACACAGGTAACTAAACTTGCTATACAATACATGGAGCCACAGGTAAATTTGTAGGTAAATTCCCTTCTGGCTACTGTACCACTTATCGAGAACCTCCCACTGCCCTATTAGTAAATTAAGTTAAGTCCGTGGGAGACATTTATTGGCTATGTGGTGACATGCAGCTCAGCTGAAAAATGACTGGCCTGTGGTGGGGAGAATGTACTCTGACCAAAGCTATCATGCCCATACATATAATTTCTGATAACCACCAAGGCCCACACGATTCACCACATACGTATCTTAGAGTAAAACACGATTCACGCGATTCACCACATAAGTATCTTAGAGTAAAAAGAGAAACCCCCTTTCGATGTAGTTTCGACCCACACATATATATCGATGCCATTGGAGTACCAAATGAGTTCAAGGCCAGAGATGAGGTGGTGGCAGGATTCGAATCCTTGATCGCACTCATCACCGCTAACAAGAATGTTAACTGAATCAATTATATCTACTATAACCAGCAACAATTTGTCAATTATACTGGAGATGCCCTTCAGGGCTTGGCAGAACAATTACAGACTACCTCCCAAATGAGGGGCTCTGGACACTTATTGACACATTATTGGTGTCGGCACCTAACTCTCTGCTTATCTATTGCTAAATTACCGACATCAAGTTCATTCATGTCCAGCATCTCAGGAGTGCATATTGGAGACTCTTAACACTCATTTTGTGTACTCTGTACATACTTTATTTCTCTTTCTTTTTCCTTTATTATGTTTATGGGGGGAGATTGATAAGACCAGGCATTTTATTAAGGGGTGCCCTCGAAGGCACAAGACTCAGGAATCTTTATTCTATATGCCTTCCTCTGTCACTGTCTGTAATTTCTACTACCTAGGCAACCTGTTCAAAACTGTTTGTAAACCCTCTCTTTATACTTTGACCTATTATTTAGATGCAGCTAGCATTTAGGCAACTTGTGTGATTTTTAACCGGTTAACTGCTGCCTGTCAGCAGTCCTTCACAGGTGAGCTACTACTTTGTGCTCCACTGTGGTCAAGCATAAGTTAACATCATTCAATGCAGGCACCTGTTGTTACACTAGAATATACTGCTAGGTATCTTGCAGAAAAAACGGAGCCAGGTCAGCAACCCCTTATTTTATACTTTACTGCTTGACAGCAATCTTTAATTTATTATCAAAATGCTGTTATGATCTAGGCAGCTTTTGTGATATTTAACTGGCTAATCGCCGTCTGTCAGAAATCTGTCTTAGCTGAACCATTATCTTTGATCTTTCTGAGGTTAAGCACCATAGAACATTATCAATTATTGTATGTGGAGTTAACCCATGTCGTTAGTTGTACTATCATGTAGGGATTTACTTATCCATATCTTTTAACTATTGACAGCACTGGTTTAGCAGTTGTCTTATCTCCCCCCCTCTTGTTACAGCTATTAGTGATATATAATATAGTATCACTTCTATTACTTGGGAATACACTGTTATATTGTAGCTAAACAGTATTGCTTCAGCATTAGTGTTATTATGTATACACTTTTACAGCTTGTATAAGTAGTCACAGAGTTTTACTCGCTGTATAGTCTCCATTTACTCCTGCTGTTCATATTATTTTTCTTTTTTATATTTTTATTTTAGATTTATTTATTAAAAGTTACTTTTTAATCTACAATCTTCTCAGTAAATCATACACAGGTAGAATGGCATTTGTTTCTTTTTTTGTTTATTCTCTATGATATTCACCATTTAGGGGTTACCCCCCCCCCCTTTTTTGTGCCCTCTACCTTGTGATATCTAAATTTTGGCCCTAGGTTAATTCTTTTTGTTTTCCTCGTTTAATACCTCCCAAATTACATTTCAGAATCGAATGGCCTTAGACATGATCCTAGTGTAAAATACTCCCCGATACTATGACATGCTGTACCTTCATCCCAGATAATACAGGCCCTAACGGTAAGGTAACCATGGCTATAGAGAAATTAGAAAGTCTTTCTGACAAATTAAAGAGGAATCCGGGAGTCCCCAATTCATGGGACAGATGGTTTGGATGGCAGAAAACTCTCCTTCAAGTAGGTATGGCAGTTCTTACTGTGGTAATTCTCTTTCTCTTCCTGGTTTGCTGTGTGATGCCCTGTGTGCAGAAATATTTACAGAAAACTGTAGGTCAGACTATTGACCGCACCACACCTACACTCCTACATCAGGATATCGACGATATGGACTGTGACACCCCACACACATCTCTTCAGTCCCACTACCTCAAACAGACAACTACTTCCATATAGGGATAGTATAGGGACAGCGTCTGTCTCTACGGGCAGGAGTCTGATGCAGGAGATGTAGTGGGTTAGCCGCTGCGGGATACCTGCGCAGTGAAGTGTTCGAGGCCTGTTCAGACAGAGGAGCTGCAGCCAATTAGGGACATCATTAGGGTTAGTTAGTAGTTGTCTCTCTCTTTCGTAAATAGTCATTTTAAGGGGGGACTGTTGTGGACAAAAATATTAACCCAATCCATGTTGGTAAATTGCCTATTTACTCAGTATAACTACAATCAGCATTATTCAACTTTCTATGTGATTTACCTAAAATGGCCGGTCAAATTCCCTTTCACATCGACTAACACCCTCATTAACAAGATGGCGCTGGAATCTGGGGGAGACCTCCAAGATACCAGTGACATCACACCCGGTAGGAAGAGCACTAAATGAACCACTTAACACCTAACCAATTATTGATGTATATTTCCATATTATCTCTGACAATGCATATTATGTAATTGTGCTTTATAAGAGACATGCCGTCCCCTCAGAATAAACATTCCTCAAGTTTTTCATTAACCCGAAACCTGTGTCTGGTGTGAATTACTTTAGGAGCGTGCAAACATTACTTCTTAATTTGGCCGGGGGCAGATACGCAAGATAATCAATTTATTAATTGATTCCACATCATTTGGTTCTTTCTGACATATGCTCTATATGCTGTTAGATTAATAAACATCAGCCAGTGGCACTACTGATCCTTTGCCTGTCTTCAAATAAGCACAATATATGATTCAGAGTTTCCTTCGTATCCTTTTGGGGAAAAACAAATAAACCATTAGTATTCATAATACGTTTTATATTAAATAAAACAGTATTGGCCCCAATTTTAATCATAAACAAATAAGAGAATCATTTCATGTAGCTGATATAATGAAAAATTTAGATTGATTATGAAAATGAATTGCTTTTGAACTTAAACTAATTAAATAATAAGCACTTGAAAATTGGTTACTGAGGTGACAAGTTTTACATACATGACAACACACAAACTTTAGTCTTGTTAAATTAGTAAATCTGATGTAAATCTAATGTAAATCTATCTATCAAAAATCCAAGAACAAATTTTCAACTCTTGCATTTATTTCTTATCCAATATGATTCAGTTGTATTTTATATCAATATATAGTTATGGTAGATGTGTGTTTGTGTGTGTGTGTGTGTATACAATACACTATACATACACTGCTCACAAAAATAACACATCCTAGATCTGAATTAATTAAATATTCTTCTGAAATACTTTGTTCTTTACATAGTTGAAGGTGCTGACAACAAAATCACACAAAAATTAAAAAATGGAAATCAAATTTTTCAACCCATGGAGGTCTGCAATTGGAGTCACAGTCAAAATTAAAGTGGAAAAACACACTACAGGCTGATCCAACTTTGATGCAACATCCTTAAAACAAGTCAAAATGAGGCCCAGTAGTGTGTGTGACCTCCACGTGCCTGTATGACCTCCCTACAATGCCTGTGCATGCTCCTGATGAGGTGGCGGATGGTCTCCTGAGGGATCTCCTCCCAGGCCTGGACTAAAGCATCTACCAACTCCTGGTCAGTCTGTGGTGCAATGTGACGTTGGTGGATTGAGCGAGACATGATGTCCCAGATGTGCTCAGTTGGATTCAGGTCTGGGGAACGGGTGGGCCAATTCATAGCATCAATGCCTTCATCATGCAGGAACTGCTGACACACTCCAGCCACATGAGGTCTATAATTGTCTTGCATTAGAAGGCACCCAGGGCCAACCGAACCAGCATATGGTCTCACAAGGGGTCTGAGGATCTCATCTCGGTACCTAATGGCAGTCAGGCTGTCTCTGGCCAGCACATGGAGGGCTGTGCGGCCCACCCAAAGAAATGCCACCCCACACCATTACTGACCTACTGCCAAACCAGTCATGCTGGAGGATGTTGCAGGCAGCAGAACGTTCTCCACGCCGTCTCCAGACTCTGTCACGTCTGTCACATGTGCTCAGTGTGAACCTGCTTTCATCTGTGAAGAGCACAGGGTGCCAGTGGCAAATTTGCCAATCTTGGTGTTCTCTGGCAAATGCCAAACATCCTGCACAACCCCCACCTGTGGACGTCGGGCCCTAATACCACCCTCATGGAGTCTGTTTCTGACCGTTTGAGCAGACACATGCATGTCATTTTGCAGGGCTCTGGCAGTGCTCCTCCTGTTCCTCCTTGCACAAAGGCAGAGGTAGCGGTCCTACTGCTGGGTTGTTGCCCTCCTACGGCCTCCTCCACGTCTCCTGATGTACTGGCCTGTCTCCTGGTAGCGCCACCATGCTCTGGACACTACGCTGACAAACACAGGCCAGTGTTTGTGACTAAGTGGCTACTAAAAAAGACTGGACATACCCCATTTGCAATACTTTGGGCTGTCTACTATTGCAAATGGTATGCCATCATGGGGGTAATTCTCATCCTGGGCTACCATAGAGTCTCAAAGGCAAGGTAACCAATCTGCGAATTTCAATGTGAAAAAACTGAAAAATGTAACATACTATATTTGACCCTGTAACTTCCAAAAACACAAAAAAACCTGTATATAGTTGGTACTATTTTACACGTGAGACATTGCTAAATACAAATATGTGTATTTTATTGCAGTAAAAGCAAACAATATTATGACATTCACCGTTAAAATGTACATTTTATTTTCTCTTTTTTATATTTTATTCATATTAAATTGTTTCATATTAAATTGTTTCATAGCTAAATATTTTATGTTAAATGAAAGCCCTGTTTCCCCATAACAAAATGATATATAATAAGTGTGGATGCACTTAATATGAAAGAGGTGAATTACGGTTTAACAGACATATAGTCAGCTTCCAGGTTTTGTGTTGATCACAACGTGTACATTTGGCTCAGTCCTTAAGGGGTTAAAATAGATTTAATGTTTGTTATTGTTTGATTTTTAGGACAGCAATAAAAGCAGCTGCAGAAATGTTATATTACTAGATAGATTTATAAATGCATAGATAATAAGTTATTGATATATGATATTCAATAGAGCCAAATAAGAGCTCCTGGTGGAATGCATTTGACTATACTTATTTTAAGTTGGTATTAATTATTTTTCTTTTGTCTACCAACTGGTTTAAAAACACTGAACCAAATGAATTAATGAACTTAATTAAAGCAACACTTTATTCATGAAATGTAAGTAAGCTGGATGTTGTATGGATTAAGCCTGAAAATTAAGAATAATGTTAAAATATTAAATACTGTCGTGTTTAAATTACCATCCTTACTTTACACATTTAAATTAAATTAGAAATATGTACTTACTGCTAGATTATCCTTACTCATAATAATAAAATATGCACACACAGGTAATATTTAATGTGTTTATCAATATTTTACATGTGAGAAAATATTTGTGATATTCTTTGAAGATGAATAATTATGTTATATATCTCATCCTCCTGTATAATTTTCTGGCAAAATACATAATTGTTCCCTTTAATGATTACATTTTAATTATTAGGCTCATGATACTCCCACAACCACAATTCCTTAATGGGATTATTTTTTTTTTCATTTATTTTGGAATTTAGAGTAGATTTTGTCAAATGTAATATTGCTCATTTATATATAAAAGTTTCATATTGATTAAGGCAATAGGGGTTGCTCTGTGGGGATGGAGTTGAGGGTAGCTCCACCATATGTAATCATAGATTAGTAAATCATGCTTACTGACTGATAGGCTGAACTATGTACACCATTTGTTGACCAACCTATGGGCACCCTATAGTTCTATACGTGAAGTATAAGAGGTGTTTTAGTGTAATCTAACAACTGTTTTTCCTTGTTTTTTGTTTCCTGTGCCCTTGCCCCCTCCTTTTGTATCTTAATTTAATTTTATCATGTGCATTTTGTTGTATTTGTGCCCAATGTCTGAAAAATAAACTATGAATACAAAAAAGTTCCATATTGTTTTATATATCACAGTACATGTTTACATTTGCCGTATGGATCATTTAGCAAAGTGGAGGTGCATAGAAATTATTTTTTTTTCGGAGAGTAGTTAAATTATTCTTTTGGCACTCTTAATCACTGATTTTTCCTTTCATCAACTGATCATTACCCAGGACATACTTGAAAACGAGAGAAATCTCAATGTATCTTTCCTGGTAAAATATTTTATAAATAAATAAATAATAGCCAAGAAAAGGGTATGCATTTAATTCCCAAGCTAAAAAACATGAAGTAATATAAACAGTTGTCTGCTTGAAAGCCCGAGCTGTAACAAGGTTAATTTTAAAAAGTACCTATTTCTATTGTTCTTTTTACCAACCCTCTCAAATTTCCAAACCCCTATTTTTATTTACCTATTTGGTAGATTGGAGAGATCCACATATAAGTGTTGCAGCAACTATTTATGATATATAGTGATTGATTATTTCTTAAGCGCCTATCTCTCACACAGATCACCTTTGTCACTCTGTTTGTAAACTGAAAAAAGAGGACTCACTCTTCACACATAAAGCATGTCAGCAAGCTGGAGTGTCCCTTTTAACCCCCTAGTGACCGCGGACGTACAGGGTACGTCAGCCAAAAAAAGATTAACGACCGCTGACGTACCCTGTACGTCCCCGGCCAAAATGAGTGCTGGAAGTGATCGTGATCGATTCCAGCTGCTCTAAGGGTATAACACGATGCCTCAATATCGTGTAATACCCCCCCCATGGCCAGGCACCCAAGTTATCGCCCCCCCTGAGCGATCACTTCTGGGTTGCCGCATGTGGCGCCAGGCAGTGTAGAGCAGAGCATCAGAAGCCTTCAGGCAGGCTTCCGATGCTCTGCCTGCACTGAGAGCCTCAAGGGGTCAAGGCACTCGGTAATAGTAGAAGGAAAAAAAATTAACCCTCTATCCTCTCCCTCCCTCCCCACGTACTTACCATAAGCAGCCGTTCCCCTGCCGGCAATCGGACTTCTTCTGAGGGGGACTATCTGGGCTGAGCCCAAACAGTCACCCTTCTGCACTGTATTACCCCCAGAGGCCATGTGACCGCTCTAAAAGAGGTCACATGGCAACAATAGGTGTCCACCCTGCTGGTGAAAAAGTAAAAATGAAGTTAATAAAAGTAAAAATAAATAAATATATATATATATATATATATATATATATATATATATTTATATTTACATATAGGAAATAAAAGTGTGTGTGTATATATAATATAAACACACAAAAAAATTAATAAAAATGGTAACTTTAGCCAATGTTTGTGACTAAGTGGCTACTAAAAAAAGACTGGACATACCCCATTTTGAATACCCTGGGTTGTCTACATTTACAAATGGTATGCCATGATGGGGCTAATTTTAATTCCTGGGCTACTATACGGTCTCAAAGGCAACATAGGCCCAGCAAACCAATCTGGCAAAGCCCTTCATTTGACCGCTGTAAGTTTGCAAAAACCCATAAAACCTGTACATTGGGGGCACTGTAGTACTCGGAAGATGTTGCTGAACACATATTGGGGTGTTCTTTGTCACGTAACAGGAACTGAGAATCCATGCCTAAAGTATAATGTGAGAGAAAAATAACACAAAAAAACTACCCAAAAGTTTAATAAAGACTGGTGGTGGAATTAGTGCATGGAAAGTATTAGAATACCACCATTTGAAATACCCTAGGGTGTCTAATTTTCAAAAATATATGGTTTGATGGGGGCCGCTCTCCTGCCACTGATGGAAACTTGCCCCAGAGCACCAAGCATAGTTTAACTACTTATTGATCGCATTTATCTTATATGCATTAACATAAAGCTGTGCATGGGCCTCATGGCACTTACTGCTCATAACTCTTGCTCAGCTAGCATGTAATGTAGTTTTGCTTCCAGAACGGCTACACGTAATTTGATATGTATTCTAGACATACCTGACTAACATGATTTACTCAACAAAAATCTGTGCACGTAATATAAACGCCATGCCACTGTCATAACATGTCTGAAAACACATTGTTTGCTCTGCTATTGTGGCAATGCAAGATTATTTTGTATAGTCTCTGCACAACAAAAATAAAGAATTTATAAATTCCACACTCTCCCACGAACCCAAACGACTGTTTCACACATTTAACTCTCTTCTTCGCCCTGCTGTTCCTCCTCCACCTACTAACTTGACCGCCTCAGACTTTGCAACTCACTGCACTGACAAGATCTCTACAATCAGAGAAGAGATCTCTCATCTTTCTTCTTCCCCTTACAATACTTCCCCTAACTTCACTCCCTCTGCTGTTCTATGTTCATTCGCACCCGCTACATTGGAAGAGGTTTCTGCTCTGCTCCAGTTCTCCCGTCCCACCACCTGCTCCCTAGATCCAATTCCCTCGAATCTCATCCGTACTCTGTTTTCTTCTCTTTCTCCATCTCTCACTAAAAGTCGCAATCTCTCTCTCTCCTCTGGTATATTTCCATCACCCTTCAAACATGCAACTGTAACCTCAATTCTAAAGAAGCCCAATCTTAACCCTAACTCCCCATCTAACTATCGTCCTATCTCGCTACTGCCTTTTGCATCCAAGATCCTTGAAAGAATTGTGTATGCGAGATTGACAGACTTCCTCGAGTCCAACTCTCTGCTAGACCCGCTTCAGTCTGGTTTCTGCGCTAAGCACTCTGTGGAAACGGCACTGACCAAAGTATCCAATGATCTACTCGTTGCAAAATCTCATGGTCACTACTCTATCCTAATTCTCCTTGACCTGTCTGTGGCTTTTGACACTGTTGATCATCAACAGCTTCTTCTCATCCTCCACAATATCGATCTACAAGATACTGCTCTCTCCTGGTGCTTCTCCTACCTCTCCCAGCACTCATTCAGTGTTTCGTTCTCTGGCTCTGCTTCTTCTCCCCAACTCCTCTCTGTTGGTGTCCCCCAAGGTTCAGTCCTTGGTCCCCTACTGTTCTCCATCTATATTTCCTCCCTTGGTAAACACATTAGCTCCTTTGGCTTCCAATATCATTTCTATGCAGATGACATGCAAATCTACCTGTCCTCTCCTGATCTCTCCCTGTCCCTCTTGACTAGTGTCTCTGACTGCCTCTCTGCTATTCCTACCTGGATGGCTGCCCACTTCCTTAAACTAAACTTGACCAAAACTGAAATTCTGGTCTTTCCTCCCTCAAGTGTTGTTACTCCTGTGTCTGTCTCCCTCTAAGTCAACAGCTCCACCATGCAGGCTCGCTGCCTAGGTGTTCTCTTTGACTCCGACCTCTCCTTCAAGCCTCATGTTCAATCTATCGCCAAATCCTGTCATTTCTATCTCAAAAACATTGCATGCATCCGCCCCTACTTATCGCCAGATGCGACTAAGGTGTTGGTCCATTCCACTGTCCTTTCTCGCCTTGACTACTGTAATCCACATCTCAGTGGTCTTACGTGCTCCCAACTTGCGCCGTTACAGTCCATAATGAATACGGCAGTGAGGCTCATCTTCCTGTCCACTCGCACCTCCCATGCCTCACCCTTCTGTCAGTCCCTACATTGGCTTCCTATAAAATATAGAGCTCAATTCAAAATTCTGGTTCTTGCTTTCAAATCGCTACATAATGCTGCTTCCACCTCTCTATTCTTCCTTATACACAAGTATGTCCCATCTAGGCCCTTACGATCTGCTGAAGACTTACGTCTATCTTCTGTCTGTACCTCTGATGCTCGCCTTCAAAATTTCTCAGGGGCTGCACAGTTTCCTGTGGAACTCACTTCCCTCCTCCGTTAGATGCTCACCCAGTCTCCACTCCTTCAAAAAATCGTTAAAATCCCACTTCTTCATAAAAGCGTATCAATTAAACTGTTAATAGCTTCTGCCTGATTCCTCTTCTGCAACTGTCACTAGTCTAATACTATCCTTACCCTTTTGTGTAATTTTACCCCACTCCCTCTAGCATATAAGCTCATTGAGCAGGGCCCTCAACCCCTCTGTTCCTGTGTGTCCAACTTGTCTGGTTACAACTAAATGTCTGTTCGGCCACCCATTGTAAAGCGCTGTGGAATTTAATGGCACTATATAAATAACATAATAATAATTTAAAAAAAAATTGTTGCATGAAGAGTCAAAATACCCCAAGTTTAATACCTTAGGTTGTCTTCTTTTAAAAAATATATACATGTGAAGGGTTATTCAGGGATTCCTGACAGATATTAGTGTTACAATGTAACTTGCGTTAATTTTGAAAAAAAATGGTTTGGAAATAGCAAAGTGCTACTTGTACTTATTGCCCTATAACTTTCCAAAAAAAGAACATGTTAACATAGGGTATTTCTAAACTCAGGACAAAATTTAGAAACTATTTAGCATGAGTGTTTTTTGGCAGTTGTAGATGCATAACAGATTTTGGGGGTCAAAGTTAGAAAAAGTGTTTTTTTTTTTAAATTTCATCATATATTATATATATATTATATATATTTTTTTTCATAGTAAATTATATGATGAGAATAATGGTACACAACTATGTGAGTACTACTAACAATTAAACTATCTGACCCTTGATCAATCGGGCTTTCGCCAGAATCACTCCACTACAACTGCCCTCTTAAAAGTTTGCAATGACATCCAAACTGGCATGGAACAAGCAGACCTAACTTCCTATCCATCAAAACAAATTCAAATGGCACACTGACCGCAGTCCACTCTTTCAAATACTTAGGTATGATGTTAGACCCCAATCTATCTTTTGGCCTCCACATAGAAAAGCTTGCATCTAAGCTTTATCCAAAACTAGGTGCCCTGTACAGAAACAAATCCTGACTTAGCCCTACAGTAAAGGAAAATATTGTACAGCAAATGCTGATGCCAATCATTGATTATAGGGATGTAGTATATGCAACTGCATTGCAAACCCACCTTAATAAACTCAATACATTGTATAACTCGTTCTGCCAATTTACCATTGTGACATGCTAAAAGAACTAAACTGGCTGTCGCTGGAATCAAGACGCACCCTTCATCTTTCCAGCCCTGTGTTTAAGAGCTTTTCTGGGAAACTCCCACCCTACCAGCACTTTATTTAGTCTACCTCAATACAAAAAGAAAGCAGCCCGATCCTCTTTCTCCTACAGAGCACTGCAATTGTGGAACGACCTCCCGCACAATTTAAAATCTTCCCCAGGCCTAAAGTCCTTTAAGAGATCCCTCTCTACATACCTCAAAACAGAATGCACCTGTCATGGTTGATTATATATTTCCTACCTGTTCTAAGTTAAATTTTGTATTTATTGTGTATTAATATTGTTTTTGTATATTATTGTACCCTAATGTAACAATGCAATGATTTGTGGACCCAGGACATACTTGAAAACAAGAGAAATCTCAATGTATCTTTCCTGGTAAAATATTTTATAAATAAATAAATCTTTAGAAAGACCATTTAATGGCGAGAAAAAAATGGTATATAATATGGGTACAGTAAATGAGTAAGAGGAAAATTACAGCTGAACGCAAACACTGCAGAAATTTAAAAACAGCCCTGGTCCTTAACAGTAAGAAAATTGAAAAGTGGTCGGGTTACTAAGGGATTAAATGAAGTATCTACAAATGGTCCATAAGGATCAACAATCCATAGACCACTTTTAA
Source organism: Pelobates cultripes (assembly GCA_933207985.1). Taxonomy (NCBI): domain Eukaryota; kingdom Metazoa; phylum Chordata; class Amphibia; order Anura; family Pelobatidae; genus Pelobates; species Pelobates cultripes. The sequence continues at coordinate 148,181,016 of OW240913.1, read as the reverse complement.
AACAGTTCTCATGAAGATCAGACTAAGATAATAAATATTTTATTTAGGGAACCTGACAATTGATCTTTCGTGGAGTTGATTATGATTTGAGGTTCACATTATTTCAAGAAATATAACAAATGTTGAGTCAATGTTTTCCAAAAGGACAAGAAAATTTAAATGTTAAACAAAAATGTACTTAATCAAATTCTCTCTTTTTATGATTTGAGTTGAGAATTAGTTCATATGTTTTGTCTGTTTCATTATACTAATGTTTGAAAATGCATAATTGTAAAGGCTTTGCAATATTTGTTCCACTACTGTAAAATAATAACTGATAAATAAGAGAAAATCATTAAGAAAAAATACTATTATTCAATATAAACAAAACAATACTTTCATTTTACCAAAATAATATTTTAGAAATGTGGACTTGGGGCTTTTAAATTTAATTTTTAAAATACAACTTTCTATGTAATTATCATCTATATTCCGTCTCATACTATAAAGCAATACATTTAAAATATGTTTTAAAACTGTAAATGTTACAACTAGAATTGAGTAATTGTAATTCGTTCAATATTTTACTGTTACTGAAACAAAGGATCATTGGTTCAAATAGTATTCTAAAATGTAATATTGCGATGTGCCTGAGGATTTGTTGTACATTCTTATTTGCTCATCAGCCGTAAGCTAAAAACCATTTATATCTAGTGTTCACAATGGGTAGTGTTGCAAATGGCTGCTTCCATTTACAGGTAATAACATTTAACTCTTTCAATTCCAATCTTCCACACTGATAATGATTAGGAAATCATTCATATAATCTCAATCACGTACACCCTTTTTGTTTTTTTTGTTTTTATTGTTTTACATATACCATATCTATCTGCCTGATATCATTATATATATAATTTTTTATGTATACACTTGACTAATCAATTATCTTAATTAAATGTAAATTTATAGTCCCAGGCACAAAAAATAAGTTCTGCGCTCAGACTCCCACTACTCCTGGGCAACCATTGTACACATCATCCCCAATAAATACATACAATAAAACCAAAGTAAAAAAGTTAGTTACATTAGTTACAGACAGCCTACTAAAGTTATTTTCTGAATTTTGGAGAGTGCAGTCTAAAGACCAGGACCGGCCTTAGGGGTGTGCGTGCTGTGCAGGGGAGCTAAAACAGGTACCCGAGTGGAGGATTAATTATTCTCTACCCGGGTCTAGAAAAAAAAAATTGCAGGGCTTACCGAGAGGCATACCTACCTGAAGCCCTTGGTAACTGCTGCACAAGAAGAGAGAAGAAGGAAGGAGTCCCTGCTTCCCCAATACCCAGCTGCATTCACTCCCCCTTCCAGCCATACTGTAAAAAGGTGTGTGTGACTGCCTCCCTGTGTGTGACTCCAATTGTGTGTCGCTGTGGTTGTGCCATTGTGTGTGACTGTATGTGTGACTGTCTGCCTTTAACTGAGTGTGTGTGTGTGCCTATCAGCATGCGTGAGTGTCTGCATGCCTGGAACAGAGTGTGTATGAGTGTCTGGTTGTAATGGAGTATGTGTGACTCTCTGCTCTGCCTGTAACTGTGTGTGTGTGACTGTCTGCCTGTAACTGTTCATGATTGTGTGCCTGTAACTGTGTGTGACAGTCTGCCTGTAACTGTGTGTTTGGCTCTGTGACTGTCTGCCTGTAACTGAGCGTGTCTGACTGTCTGCTTGTAACTGTTTGTTTGACTGTCTGCCTGTGCCTGTGTATTTGACTGTATACAGGCAGCCCGGTGGGGGGCGCCATTAAGACTTTTCGCACAGGGCGCCTTATGGCCTTAAGGCCGACCCTGCTATTGACTATAAGATTGTAGATTGTAAGCTCATTTAAACAGGGTCCTTATCAACCTAACTAACCTAACTAATTAAGGGCAAGACATTGAGTTTCTCTAAGCTTTCACCCATTCTTAAAGTTCAACTATTCTGTTTTTTTGTAGCAGTACATCTACTTAAGCTCTCCCTAAGTTAAAAGAGTTATCTAGATTTGGATAAAAAAAAAAAAACATGAAGTGTTGTGAGGGTACAGGGGTGCATTATGTTTATTAAGAATGTAGTGTGTGTGTGTGTGTGAGGCAGTATGTGCATGAGGGGTGCAGTGAGTGTAAGGGGTGCATTTTAGTGTGTGTGTGTGGGGGGGGGCAGTGTGGGTGTGTGAGGCAGTATGTGCATGAGGGGTGCAGTGAGTGTAAGGGGTGCATTTTAGTGTGTGTGTGGGGGGGCAGTGTGTGAGGGGTACTATTTGTGTGTATTGGGGTCAATTGTTGATCTGTGGGGGTAGGAGGGCAGATAAATATATTATTTTACCTGCTTACCTTTGCCTGGGAGGGGGGGTGCAGAACCCTGGTGGTCCAGTTGGTGAGAGTGAACTCTAGCAGCCTCAGAAACTACTAGTCTCACTCTCGCGAGAGTTGGAGCATTACCGTGGTAACCACGGCAATGCTCAAAGCTCGCGAGAGGAGAACCTGGCGGAGCTGCAGGTTTTAGCTTCCCCAGGTCCTCTCCCTCCCCTGCCGGCTGCAGCATTACACTGCTAGTGGGCTGGAGAGGGAGATCTCTGATCTCCCCTTCGGTCCTGCAGAGCCGGCAGGGGAGAGGGAGGCACAAATATCTTGCCTGTGTGTCTGTTGCGGCACACACAGTTTGGAAACCGCTGCTCTTCGTGATCTGACAGGAAGTGCTCACTGGGAGCAAAGAACAGTTTCTTGGCAGACCAGGTAGAGGACAAAGAAGATCCTCTACCGCAATCTGCTCAGCTACACTGAACTAAGTTACAAAAAGACACACGGGGGGAGGGGAGATGAGACACACAGAGAGTTGAGGAGGACAAAGACACACAGAGGGCCATGGAACAAAGACATACAGCTGGGCGACCTAGTACTTTCAGGTTTTATGTTTTTCTTTTTTTTCTCCAAATATTTTTTTAAACATCAAAGTTGGAATTTTTTTTTTTTTTGGAGAAGGAGGTGCACATAGTTGGTCTTGCCTAGGGCACAAAATAGCCTAGCACCAGCACTGGCTGGCTTTCTATGTGAGTTGCCGTTACATCAGGAAGGGGCATGCTGAACAGCACCTGGAGCTTTGCCTGGCGCTGGAATTCTGGTGAGTTCAACTTTTTTTTTCAGCATTGGGAGGGGCTAAAAAAAGAAATATGTATGTTATATGAGTTAGAGCAAGCCATTAAAAAAGGATGTGGGCATAATGTAAGTCAACATGTCAACGTAAGTCAACTTTAACAGATGCTTAATTATTTCTATAAGGGATATCTGCAATTTTATTTGTAATGCTATTCCTAAAATGCTCAAATGCAACTATTTTATTGCCTTGCTCTATGCCATGGGCATTGTGATCCACATTTATTGACTGTTATGAATATTGTTGAATTTTAAAGGTCACAGAAGGAATACATTAGCAAACACTACTCTATCCAAACATAGCATATCATGTCTAGCTTTGAACATAGGGGTGTAGATCTGTTAACATATCCAAACACAGCCAAAAAATAAATGTTATTACAAATCTTTACAGCTTAATTGCTTGGGAAACTTCCAAACCTAGACATGACATGCTATATCTGGAAAGTGTAATCTCTGCTAATATATTCTTTGTGTGACCTTTCAAACCATCTAGTCTGATAAGAACATTTAATTGCAAATCACAATGACTATGGTGCACAGAAAGGCGATTAAAATCTCTGCAGGTCTTACAGAAACTATGTCTCAGGCCAGATGCTCAAAAGTGTAGCAATTCAGTAAATTTAGCCCTATGTCCATCATATCTTAATTTTATTGCAGACAGGAGGCTCCTATTATGCTTTTACTCTCTTTACTTCTCCGAACAGCAGCAGTGAAAGAATTAAATAACAAGTTAAATGCACTAGAAAAAAAATTAACGGGTACAACCAAACATAGAATATAATAAATACCTAATAAAGGAAGGATCCTATCTAAGTCAGAAGGAGCCTAACCTTACTGAGATTGCCTCCAATTTAAAGTAATTCTAAGGTAATAGAAAGAGTGTTAAACTTTATTAATGATAAAGAACCAACACATATATACAGAAAGACAATGTGGAACCCAATGTGAAGTGAAATAATTAGTCAAAACCATTGACTAATTAATTAAAAAGAACGGGGAAATGAAGGCTACAGGTAGATGCCTTAATCTTAGAGTTGAGAGTTTAAACTATATACAATCTGTTTTAAAAGATTCAGTCACTGTTAGAATGTGTCTAATTCCCTGTATTTTAACAATGTAGCACTAAGCGTCTGTATTACATTTAAATAAAAAAAAGACACAAATAACAGAGTAATAGAAAGAGATTAGATATATTAAATATATTTAAGGATACTGGGAGCTGATATAAAGTATAGTTCTAACTAATCGATTGGCAAAGGCTGTATTTGAAACTATCCTTAGAAAGTCATTTGAAAGTTATCATTTATTGAAGCACTTCACAATTACACCATGTCAGATGTTAACCACCATTCATAATAGGTTAGAAAGTATTAGCTATGAGCTCAATGGGTCAATTGTATTATAAGTTAGACCAATATAGATGGCTCGAAAATCGCACTAATCTTGTATATGAAAAAAGGCATCAAAATAGGCACAGGATGTAGTATATAGTAAACGGTGAGGGGTAACTGAAAGGGAGCAGTCACTTTAGTAAATGTCAGTATAAGGTCATTATCATCCCCTATTAAATCTAACTAGACTTTCTTCCCAACTTGCTGCTTCGAGGCAGCCCCCTAATCAAAGCTGTTAATGTCTCAATAAGTATCATATGGGGAAGGAGTCCCCAGAGACTAAATCCCACATTCTGTGTAGTGAAAATAAAATCAATTGGAGTGCATCGGTAGAGTGGCTTGATGCGCATTTCGGTGTTGCAGTGCACCTTTGTCAAAAGCAAGCCTGCGTTCATATTACGCCTAATTTTAAAGTAAAGTGGATCCCTCTTCCTTCAAGGGTTCCACCAATTGTAACTATTTTATCACCGGGGGCAGGTCAGCAGGAGGGTACTTCCCCCTCATCCCGATTTTCCGCTAATCAATAATACACAACATTTAAGGGGCGGAGCTAGACATCGGTCTCATAGGTGGGCAACCCTAGGTTTAACTCCCCATCCAAGGTCCCCAATGTACCTCCACTAGCAGCACGGTCCGGGGGAGGGCACAACCTACTCCAATGTCCTGTCCATAAGGGCTATATCAAAGAATGATGGACATGCCTTCGATCTCTGAAATGGGTTCGGACAGAAAATGAAAAGCTCATCCCAGTAAAGTTATGCACTTGAGGGTAAAGAAGGCACTTACTTCCTAAATGGTAAAAACCGAGAAGGATTTGGGAATTGTTATAGACCACAAACAAGGCAACAATATGCAATGTGAATTGGCAGTTGCTAAAGCCAGTAAGGCATTGTCATGTGTAAATAGGGAAATTCATTCTCAAGGTGAGAATATAATTTTGCCTCATTATAAATCACTGGTAAGAACACACCTTGAATATGCTGTGAAATTCTGAGCCATATGGCACTAGAAAAAGTGCAGAGGTGGATTACAAAATTGCTAAAAAAAAAAAAAAAAAGAGTGGAGCATTTTAGTTATAAAGAAAGGTTAACAAATTTAAATCTCTTTAGATTGAAAAGTGGCGCCTCAGAGGGCATATGACATTATAGAAATATATTCTGGGTCAATGCAAACCATTGTCTATAAATCTGTTCATACACAGGACTATACTTAGAATACAAGGTCACTCAATTAGACTGGAACAAAGAAGATTAAGTCTAAGGCAAACAAAAGTTGTGTTTTTTTTTACAGTAAGAACAATGAGGTTGAGGAATTATCCACCTGAAGAAGTGGTTTTATCAGAATCTATATATATATATATATATATATATATATATATATATATATATATATAAATATATATGTTTAAACAGCAAATTGGATAAATACTTGCAAAAACACAGTATACAGGGATATAATTTTAAATTAGTGGGATAATAGCTTCTTGATCCAAGGAGATATCTGACTGATATTCTGTGGTCAAGAAGGAATTTTTTTCTTAGTTTGTCGCAAAATTGGATGTGCTTCAGACTGGGTTTTTTGCTATCTTTTGGATCAACCGCAAAAACAAATGTGAGAGACTAAACTTGATGGACATATGTCTCTTTTCAACTATATAACTATGCATCATCTCCTTGCTTCGGAGCAGAGGAGTGAGGTTGATTATATATTTGGATGATATTCATATTCTCATTATGTCACAACATGTACACCAATTAACAGAAAAATGGACAGGTATTAGTGCTTATAAATAAAGTGAAATAAAATGAATGTAGTATTACAAGAACAATATAAAATGATAGCAGCTAAACATTAGTGTGAAACTTTTCCAGATATCACCAACAAATGGTACAAATAGATAAAATTTTTAGCACTTTTTAGAACAGAAGGTAATAACAGAATAATAATCACCTTTTAAAGTTGTGATATTGATACTTTAGGTAACACTTAGATAACACCATAGGTACCTAATAGATAACAATAAAACATTGTGTAGATGGTACAGAACCAAAATGTATGTGTATGAATGGTATATATTACAAACTCACAAACGAAGAGCTATAAACCTAGCTCTGGAGCAGATAGCATCCTTGTCCGTACAGGCGGCCCACCCCTATAGGAAATGTATGTCCTGTCCTAGAGGAAATATATAAGGTGGAATAATAGAGTAGCACAGTATGTAATACCTTAATAAATTTAAATGCTAAATGGGTACTTACATACGTGGAGCCCCTGTGGCTCTATATAGTCATTCGCTATGCAGCTAGGGACTGCACTCCCTAGATGAAATTGAAGATAAAAACCGGGAACCAGGATGTAAAAATTTAACAAATTTATTAATATAAAGTAAAAATAAAAATGGCACAATGTCCAAATAAAACATGTTTCACTACTTCAATGTAGCTTCCTCAGCCGGATAAAATGTCTAATGTTTCCTGGTTCACCATTGACTGTTTATATACACTCTTAATTGGGGGTAGAATAGTGGTGTTTCTTTTCTGCAACGTAATTACCACACTCAGGTAATATGTTTGCAGTTCACACCTCCATATGATCTCACGTCAGAGCAATTGATGGACATTCTCACCTGGAGCTCCGTCAATCAGTTGATTCCCATGTCTTTAATCCGGTTTCATGTTTCTTTTCTTAGATAATTACCAATCTTCTCTCTAGATGGTAATGATCTTTAATTAGTTAATCCAGATGGAGTCTTACATTAGGTAACTTTGAATCCGCTCGTCATTTTGTTCTTCCATTATATTTGAAGGTAAAAGATCTTAAGCTTTGTATTCTCGGAAATAGAAGCTGTAAGTATATATTCCCAGGATGTGTTATATGTAAGATAAAATTAACATAAAAAAAAATCTCAATTTTGAACAGTAACAAGTATAAAAGATACAATCGTCCTTTTTTATCAGTTTTTGAAACCCAATTACAAGTAACATTGAACAATTATGGTTATAGAAACTGACGATCAATCATTGTTACGAGAGAAGCAATCATAAGACTATATTTATATCAACTTGTAGGAAAGGAACCATCCTAAAACGGTAAATATCATGTTCATATAAAAAAAGATCATAAAATACATATACATATATCTGCTTACAAAAGAGGAACCTTAAATGTATATACTGTAACTAAAGAAAAGAAAAAGTTACCTGCGCTCTCTCCTTAGGCCAATCTAATGCTTGGATAATGTCCCCTAATATGTTTGCATAAGGCAATCTCGGTTTTGCATGTAATGGGGTACCTTATGTGAATTTTTTTATTTTTATGAGGGTGATTAAAAGTTTGTGCTGGCATAATGTGCCCACACATGACACATCCAAGGCAAGGCATGATTTTGAGCTCCAGATTTCTGAGTATAGCTGTCAACTGGATCTTTGTGGACAAGGTTGTTTCTTTTATAACATAAGTGGTTGTTCTTTGAATACCTTAGAAAGAGTGTTGTCACTGGAAACCATCCTCCAATTTTTCCTAACTATTGAGAAGACTTATGGAGTTGATTGATGGAACATCATAGGAAAGACCAAACCTGCTGCGTTATTCACCTCCTTATGTGGATGGGCACTTTGTGCTTCCTTTAGCGCTTCCTGTGAAGTGTGGTGTCCATGTCCCCTGTTCAAAAGTTTTTGGTCATGTCCTGTAACTATTGTTTTTTACAATTTTGTTTGAGTTATTTCTAATAACTCTCATGTACTGTGTCTTGGGCAAGGGGTTCTTCAATGCCCTGGTGTATGCACTCTGATAATGTAGTGGCATATTGCGACCCATTGATCATTACACCCTTACTTCTTTCACAGATATTAAGAGGCTAAGTAGCAGACAGATGCTGGTGTGACCACCTTTATAAAAGACAAAATGTTTGCAGTTTGCTGTTCTGGAGTGTTCAGGTGTGTGTTAACACAATGCAAAAGAGGAAAGACTTCAACAATGATCTTATAGGAGCAATTGTGTCTGCCAATCACACTGGAAAGGCTAATTAGGATATTTCCAAACAATATAATGTCCATCATTCTACCGTGACAAAGACTTTTCAAAAGTGGAAAACATTCAAGACAGTTGCCAATCTTCCCAGGAGTGGATGTCCTAGTAAATTCCCCCATGGTCAGACCATGCAATGCTCAGAGAAATTGTTAAAAACTCAAGACTTACATCTCAGACTCTACAGGCCTCAGCATGTTAAATGTTAGCGTCCATGACAGTACAATTAGGAAAAGACTGAACAAGTATGGTTTGTTTTGAAGGGTTGCAAGTAGAAAGCTTCTTCTCAACTAAAAAGTATATGTTAGCACGGCTTACGTTTGCAAAGTTGCATCTGAACAAACCACAAGACTTCTACAACAATGTCCTTTGGACAGACAAGACTTAAGTGGAGATGTTTTGCCATAATGCACAGCACCATGTTTGGCAAAGACAAACACCTCATTTTAACTGTCAAGCATGGTGATGCAGGGGAGAAGATGTGGGCAGCCACAGGACCTGGGAACATTGCATTCATTGAGTCAACCATGAACTCCTCTGTATACCAACATATTCTAGAGTTAAATGTGAGGCCATCTGTCCAACAGCTAAAGCTTGGCCGAAATTGGGTCATGCAAAGGGACATTGATCCCAAGAACACCAGCAAATCTACAACAGAATGGCTGAAAAAGAAAAGAATCAGTGTTGCAATGGCCCAGTCCATAAACCAGACCTCAACCCGATTGAAATGTTGTAGCGGGACTTTAAGATAGCTATTCATAAACAAATGCCAACAACCTCAACAAACTGAAGCAATGTTGTAAAAAAATCTTTATTTGTTAAAAAAAAAAAATTGCAATGTGACATATAAATAGCATGCAGACCTCATAAACAAGAGGGCATTAAAAATAACAATATCATGAGAAATAGTGTCCAAATCAAAAAATAAAATAGAAAATCATCCCTGTGCCTGCTGGAAGAGAGGGTGGAGTGGGAAGAAAGGTGAAAAGATAGGTTAAATACCTCAGGGCTCAGGGCTGATTTTTTTTTTTTTTGGGTTGGATACTATTTCTTATTAGTTTGTTGTTTTTAATGCTCTATTGTTTATGAGATCAGCCTGCTATTTATGTAACATTGTGATTTTTTTTAACAAATAAAGATGCACTACTTATGAACTACCTGGTTTATATATTATGGATGTGTACCTTTTTAGACCAAGGTGGTAAAACTTTAATTTGAGATTAGCTGGGCACCATTTTACAGCCTACATGAAGTAAGTGGCCACAGTATTTTTATTTTTTATTCTTTCTGTGGATATGTTTTCCCCACTAGGGCTGGGGTGTCGGAACTATGATTCTTTATAGGATTTTCCCTGGAATTTGATGTAATTTGCTGTGTCCTACTGTGGACACGGCCGGAATAACATAGGGGTAGATGGAGTTGCAGCTCCATGCCCATCCTCATGGAATAGGCCCATTGATTTAAAAAAATATCTATATATATACAGTTGCAAGAAAAGGTATGTGAACCCTTTGGAATGATATGGATTTCTGCACAAATTGGTCATAAAATGTGATCTGATCATCATCTAAGTCACAACAATAGACAATCACAGTCTGCTTAAACTAAAAAACATACAAAGAATGAAATGTTGCCATGTTTTTATAGAACACATCATGTAAACATTCACAGTGCAGGTGGAAAAAGTATGTGAACCCCTAGACTAATGACATCTCCAAGAGCTAATTGGAGTGAGATGTCAGCCAACTGGAGTCCAATCAATGAGATTAGATTGGAGGTGTTGGTTACAGCTGCCCTGCCCTATAAAAAAACACACACCATTTCTGGGTTTGCTTTTCACAAGAAGCATTGCCTGATGCTTATCTGGAAAACTATTCATAAACAGGGCTATACATAGGATACGTGGTCATACATTTAGGCTTGAAGAAAGGAGATTTCATCTAAGGCAAATAATTTTTTTTTTTTTGCAGTAAGAGCAATAAGGATATGAAATTCTCTGCCTGAAGAGGTGGTTTTGTCAGAGTCACTACAGAGGTTTAAACTGCGATTGGATAAATACTTACAAAAACATAACATACAGGGTTATAATTTCTAATTAGTGGGGTAATAGCTGTTTGATCCAAGGAGACATCTGACTGACATTTTGGGGTCAAGAAGGAATTTTTTCCTAGTTTGTGGGAAAATTGGAAGCACTTCAGACTAGGTTTTTTGCCTTCTTTTGGATCAACAGCAACAACATATGTGAGGAAGGCTGAACTTGATGGACACAAGGCTCTTTTCAGCTATGTAACTATGTAACTAGGAGCAATCCATACATACAGTAGAATCAAACTTGAAGTAGTTTTTTGGTGATTTTACAGAATTATCTCTTATGTCACTCCTCGGGATTTACATAATGTGATGTAACGCATACAGAATGTATTATGCAAATTAGTAAGGCCGGTATTTTTTTTTCTAAAAAGGTGGCAACCCTAACTACTTTTCTCATACTCTTGCTTAAGTATGGAAACTTAAGAAGGATGTAGAGGAACAAAACTTGTGTGGACTGGCTGACAATTAAATTAGTTTAGGTAATGCTGACTTTGGTCTCTCTAACACTGTGGCATATTCCCTTTCTTCTACACTCACTACATACACATTTTCTCTGGCAAAGACTATATACCAGGAGCTTCTGCCTGCTAGTAAGAAGGTAAGGAGACAAGTGGACATGTCACTGCTAGGGGATAGTCCTTAGAAAGAGTGGAGCAAGTGTATCATTAAAAAAATGTATGCCAAGCTCAGGGTGCTGTCTGCATAGTATGCCCTTAGTTTGCCAGCCTGCATGACTGGCAGGAAACCTGACATGCATTCATGCCAGGCTGTCCTTCAAATCCTTTGGGCAGACATCCCCCCTTCTTGGGTATGTTCGCCCTTTTCTGCTGTTCTGGTTACGTGATTCCTGTCAGTGGCCCACCATTTTACCCTGTCCGTAGACTTCCTGCTTCACTGGACACTGCTGTTAGGGGGTGTGAATTTACTTGAAAGGTGAAAGCATGAGATTAACATAGGGTATGTGTTTTCTCATAGCTGCATCCTATGAGTTTCCCTTCAGCACCATTTCCATCAGATACGTGACGCTTGGGAGGTAGTACTGTTTTAATGTTTTTGGTCAATAAGATTTTGTAAGTAGGCCCATCATAATTGTCAGCACCAGGACCACTGGGCTCTTAATCTGGCCCTGATTGTGGATGAACAATAAATCCACAGTCCAATATGTCAATCAACTAGTAGGAATGAAGGCCAAATCTCTAGTCCTTATTTCAAAAGAATGTTGACATTATTGTCTCTATAGAAACATTATGCTAAAAGCAGAATATCTTGAAAGGATTATCGAAAACAGTTGCCGACTGGTAAGGGGACGCTGTTAGTATTGTTAATCTGTTGGTATCTCTGTTTGCTAGTATGAGAGGAGGGGGGTCTAAAGCACCCAAGCCGCTGGACTATACGATCAGTAATTGTAAAAAGGGTTATAGAGCAGACTATGGTGTTAAAATGTACCCCAAACAACTGATTGTTCTGTGTAAATGGGAGTGGCCTGTCAAATGCCCTGGTAGCCCCTCCTCCCCCCCCCCCGAGGGTATTCTGGACATAGATTTAATTAACATGGTGCTACAGCCCCAGAATCATGTCTGTATCTGTTCCAAGGGAAGAAGAATGGAGGCTATGTGTTGTTAAAACACTCCTGGCTGAACCTCCACTACCCCAGGGATTCTAGACATCCCAGGAAAATGGGCTGAACTTAACCCCCCTGGTCTGGGTCTAAGCAGGCCTCCTGTCCAAATTGAACTGTAACCAGGCATTTCCCCAGTCAATCAGAGACCGTACTATATCCCACAGGCAGCAGTGAGGGGAATTCAAAAATTTCTAGAGAAATTCATCCATTTCTGTATTTTGAAATCCTGCCAGTCACCCTGGAACACCTCCCTATTACCTGTACACAAACCAGGTACCAATGAGTACAGGCCTGTCCAGTGTCACATCCTGTTCCATGCTGCGGATCATTCTGGCAATTGCTTCTGGTATCCAGTACTCTTGTTACAATTCTTGTTTAGTTTTTCTTGTTTTTTGGGTTTTCTATTCTATGTCTGGTTTTCTTTATGCTGTTTTTTTCTGGGTTCATTCCTATATTCCGACCCTGGATTTCCCAGTCTCTTGGTTTCATTTAAATGTTTGCTTTATGTTGCCACACCCGTTTGTTTTCCATCATTCCTTTTGTTTCAGTGTTCGTGCAGGCAGCTGTTCAAGGCTTCTGCCCTTTCTTGCAGGTAAGTACTACGTGTGTTTTCTTTGGTTGTTTTAGTATACATTAGGCAGTATAGGACCTGCCAGATATGGGGTACATTGGCGTTGTTGGCAGGCTTATGCAATGCATGATCATATAATGTAACTAAATCCCCATGATTTTCATATATAGTACTTAGTTATTTCACCTCTTGTTTTGCCTGTCATATATTGTCTTGTTTTAGTTTGTATTCCCAGTCCATGTACAGTCCTGTCCTGTCCTGCCCATGTTATGTTCATGTTTCCCTCATGTCTTGTGTACATGTTCCAGGTTTAGCTTCCTATCCTTCTCTGGTTCTGGGTTCTATTAGTTCTGTCTTGTTTTTCATGTTTGGTGCCTTTCCTTGTCTTTCCTTGTTTCTGTACTGGATACATATCTGCTGCAACACCTCCCTATTCAGCTCTGGGTGGTCTGCTTAATTCCTGCTCCTAGTTCCTGGGATCCGCATAAGCTGAATCAGGGTTCTGGTATGTGGCTGCACAAACGCTGTTGCTCAACACCAGGGGGCGTGCGGTTACCCTGCACCAGACCCTGTTAATCCACCTCCACACTGTGACTCCTACTTTGAACATCAGGCATACTGGGTCCCGGTCCTTGCACCGCCGCCCGGACAGTGTCTGCGTCCTGGGCACCGGGTACATATTGCAGTTGTCAACAATGATGTTGTCACTATTCAACCTGTTGTCCCTAAGCCATGCAACCTGCTTGCCTTAATACCTGGCGGGGCTTCCTACTATAGGAAGGTCTGGATCTTAAGGATGCTTTATTCTGCCTGAGAGGGGCAGAAGAGAGCCCGTGTATATTTGCCCTCCAGTGGGAAAAGGCCATAACCGGAATTAAGAGACAACTAACCTGGACCAGGCCCCCTCAGGGTATCAAAAACTCTCCCACCCTGTTTGGAGAAGCACTCAGTCAAGATTTGCGGGATTTCACATCCTGCAATATGTGGATGACCTCCTCATTGCTGCTACCTCCCGAGACAAGTACCTGAAAGCTACCAACCAACTGCTGCGGATTTTGTGGGAAGCCGGATACAAGGTGTCCAGAAGAAAAGCCCAAATATGCTGCACAGCAGTAAAGTACAAATTCTCGGCCCAGAACGCAAAGAAGCTGTGTGCCGCATTCCAGCACCTACCAGTCGCCTGAAAGTGTGTGAATTCTTGGGTGCCGACGGATTCTGTCGCATGTGGATTTTGTTTCCTACGATCTGTGTCCGGAGGGAGTTTGTGTAACCTGAAACCAAGAGCATCTGCAACACTTACCATAAATTATAGATCACCCTGGAAACTTTGGGTTCATTGGGGCACGGCACAGTATTTGGATCTTGTTCAAATCCTTTAACTCTAATTTTTTATTTTCCATCACATTCTTCTGATTGTGAAAAAGCTTATTGTACAGTAAATGTAAATCGTTCAGCTAATAATAATCCCATAGACATGTTACCTATTGCCAAACACCCACTGGTGTGCAGATTTTATGAAAGGAATGTGTTTAAAAGAACAACTATTACTCAGTATCAATCTACCTGGGATGTTAACATACTTATTAACATCATGGGGTAATAATCATGTATTGTCTTTAAAACATTTGTCATATATATAATAAGGGTTGCAAATGTATCTTTTATTATGTGTATGTGTGTGTGTGTGTGTGTGTGTGTGTATAATCACATTATTTTGATTAATTATAAGTTGGGAGATCTTCCTGACAACGCAGGCAGTCCCCCCTGCAGTGAATCAAGCTGATCTGAGTCATGTGATTGCAGTGTCATCACGATCACATGATGCAGACAGGCAGGATTTGCTGCAGGGAGACTTCCTGGATTGCCAGGAAGTCCTCTGCATCACAATCATCGCAGATGGTAAGTATCTGGATCGGGGAGATGGCCCTACAGCGTTAAAAGTCCATCTTTTGTAGGATTGCATGGCATGCCCTTCATTACTAAAGGGTTAATCTGTTCACTGCCAAAGAAGTACTAGTGTGGTGCCTGGTCTTATTGAGGATAGTATTTAAGGATTGGTTGAGGATATGTATTTTTTTATTTCTATGTGTGCATTAAGCAATAATTGCCTCTGTGTGTTTTATATGAAATAGTAAAATTATATAATATTCCGTATTACATTGTTCAGGGAAATATGGATTTTATTAGAATGCAACCCATCCATTTTGTTTAATCTGGGATTATCCTTTATTTCTTTTTTTTTTTTTGCTGGGATTTATTCTTATATCAAGTTTTTACAGTTAGGAATTATCTTTAGTGTCACAACTTGAAAAAGGACTTGCGTTATCTGCTTGGGATTTGTATTGCCTGTGTTACATGATGATTGGGTACCTGTATTCAATGTTTGGTATACCTGTTAATTATTTCTAGTGCATTTAACTTTTTCAGGGCTGCTGTTTTAATAGTGAAGTGAGTAAAGCATCATAGAAGTCTTCTGCCTTTAACAAAATACATAGTTTATGATAGGGAAAACCTTAACATTTAGCACCATAAAAATATCTTGGGTTAACAAAAAAAAAAGTAACTATTGTTACAGAAGACTATTCTGTAACTATTGTTACAGAAGAATAAATTACATGGACTTTGTTTACCATGCTTTCATACATAAAAATAGGTTGGGAATAGTTCTCAACAAATAATCTAAATATTGAAAATGCTATCTTGTGTTATGTACAAAGTACAATTCTTTTGCAATGTTTTAAAGTGACAATTCCTCTACAAATAATTTTAAATGTTAAAAAAAAGTTCTTCCTGATTGACCGATTTATAGAACTTTGCACCATGCAGTACCATAATATGTAAATTAATACCTTTACCTAAATAACAAGTTGTGACTTTAATTCCTCCAAATGTTTTGTTGTCTGAAGGCCCTCTAACGAACTGTGTGCATTGCCAATATACAGTTGCAGGAAAAAGTATGTGAACCCTTTGGAATGATATGGATTTCTGCACAAATTGGTCATAAAATGTGATCTGATCATCATCTAAGTCACAACAATAGACAATCACAGTCTGCTTAAACTAATAACACACAAAGAATGAAATGTTGCCATGTTTTTATTGAACACACCATGTAAACATTCACAGTGCAGGTGGAAAAAGTATGTGAACCCTTGGATTTAATAACTGGTTGAACCTCCTTTGGCAGCAATAACTTCAACCAAACGTTTCCTGTAGTTGCAGATCAGACGTGCACAAAGGTCAGGAGTAATTCTTGACCATTCCTCTTTACAGAACTGTTTCAGTTCAGCAATATTCTTGGGATGTCTGGTGTGAATCGCTTACTTGAGGTCATGCCACAGCATCTCAATCGGGTTGAGGTCAGGACTCTGACTGGGCCACTTCAGAAGGCGTATTTTCTTCTGTTTAAACCATTCTGTTGTTTATTTACTTCTATGCTTTGGGTTATTGTCCTGTTGCAACACCCATCTTCTGTTGAGCTTCAGCTGGTAGACAGATGGCCTTAAGTTCTCCTGCAAAATGTCTTGATAAACTTGGGAATTCATTTTTCCTTCGATGATAGCAATCCGTCCAGGCCCTGCTGTACTTCACAGTTGGGATGAGGTTTTGATGTTGGTGTGCTGTCCCTTTTTTTCGCCACACATAGTGTTGTGTGTTTCTTCCAAACAACTCAACTTTGGTTTCATCTGTCCACAGAATATTTTGCCAGTACTGCTGTAGAAAATCCAGGTGCTCTTGTGCAAACTGTAAACGTGCAGCAATGTTTTTGGACAGCAGTGGCTTCCTCTGTGGTATCCTCCCATGAAATCCATTCTTGTTTAGTGTTTTACGTAACAGGGATGTTAGCATTTGCCAGTGACTTTTGTAAGTCTTTAGCTGACACTCTAGGATTCTTCTTCACCTCACTGAGCAGTCTGCGCTGTGCTCTTGCAGTCATCTTTACAGGACGGCCACTCCTAGGGAGAGTAGCAGCAGTGCTGAACTTTCTCCATTTATAGACAATTTGTCTTACCGTGGACTGATGAACAGCAAGGCTTTTGGAGATACCTTTATAACCCTTTCCAGCTTTATGCAAGCCAACAATTCTTAATCGTAGGTCTTCTGAGAGCTCTTTTGTGCTAGGCATCATTCACATCAGGCAATGCTTCTTGTGAAAAGCAAACCCAGAACTGGTGTGTGTTTTTTATAGGGCAGGGCAGCTGTAACCAACACCTCCAATCTCATCTCATTGATTGGACTCCAGTTGGCTGACATCTCACTCCAATTAGCTCTTGGAGATGTCATTAGTCTAGGGGTTCACATGCTTTTTCCACCTGCACTGTGAATGTTTACATGGTGTGTTCAATAAAAACATGGCAACATTTCATTCTTTGTGTGTTATTAGTTTAAGCAGACTGTGATTGTCTATTGTTTTGACTTAGATGATGATCAGATCACATTTTATGACCAATTTGTGCAGAAATCCATATCATTCCAAAGGGTTCACATACTTTTTCTTGCAACTGTATGAAGAATAAACACACTGTTATATTCATTTTGTATGCATTCATACAAATCAGCAAAATTCAAGCAGAGTTGGAAATGTTAATACCCGTAATAGCATATAACAATTATATGTCCCTTGTGGCAGTGACTTATTCCTACTGTATAATACAAGCAGAAAACGCAATGCAGCATAAACGCAAATGCATCAGTTTTAGAAATTTGACAAGTTTAAATTGCATTTCTAGGATCTTAAACTCTTTTGGGAAAAACAGAATTCACAGTTCTCAAAGAATGCTCAACATATAGAATTGATTTAAATTGCATTTTTTAAAGGGTAGTGCAGCTTGAATATTCACACATAATTTAAAATGTGCTGGTCTGGAAACTAGTTTTTGATGCATTTTCAAAATAACTATTATGCATTTAAAAAAATGTAAAACAAATATTATTTTATCACATTTTATAGATTTCACACCTGATAATATATTGAGTTTGTATTTTACCCATTCCTTTACTGGATGAGGAACTGTGACTGCTCAGCCTTCTTGCCTCTTAATACACTGGCAGCTGATCAGTTCCAGCTTGCCTGTTGCCTCCACAAAAAACTAAAAAGAAATAATAAAACAATATGGGGGTCATTATAGATGGGACAATATAGTTGTAGAGTGGGAACTTGTCCACCCTCTTGCCCCCCACAAATGGTAACCAAGGGGACTGTGTATTATAGTTTGGGGAAGGAGCATGCCATTGTACATGGGGACACAAGGGCTTAAATTAGGAGCTAAGGGTTCTAGATAATGGCTTGTGGAGAACATACCATTGTCCCCACTTGCTACCCATGGAGCAGTTTGTGAAGGCTATTGACCTTCCTACTTTCCCACCCATTAACAATGGGTGAAGGGATAATAGTATAACAAAGAGGGACATACTCCCTCTCCCTCTTGTCTGTGATCCCTTACAAAACATTGTTCATCGCCAAGTGGCTAGGGTTCTCCAAGGCCTTAGCCACACCCCAAAATATTTTCTACTTACTCATCTCACAATAATGATAGTAAATGGTGGCTAATAAATCATTAAAAATGTGAGTTCAATATTTTATTTATTGTTTTACAATTACCATTTTATTTTTTCCAAATGGCCAAATAAAACAGCACTAATCAAACTAAACAAAAAAAAAAACAACCCAAAGCCATCAAACTCAAGTGACAATATAAATCCATGTGAACTCATTGAAGCCTCCATGCAGACTGATCATTCAAAACATGAAATTAGCATGTTAGGTCAGGGTATGGGAGGTTTTTGGCCTCCAAATAGATATTTCTTTTAACTTTTTTTTTGTAGTAACTGACTAGAAGGTGCTGGCCAGCTGCTGCACACTTAACCCTGACATTTCAAAGGAATGTTTATATATGCCTGTTGGCTGCTAACACTGTAGATATTCAAACAGTCTGAATTTCAAGAAATTGCAAGAAAGTGCAAGTAAATGTATTTATATGTTTTGCCTATATCCAAGCAAGATCTAGTAGAAATCTATTATACATTTTGTTTGTTAAATATGTGAATCCTATACTTTATGTCCAGGATTATATGCATCTCAGCACTTGGGTGGGGATCCTCTGTCGGCTTGTGGCTTTCTGGATCGAAATCAGGAATCGGATAGGTGAATATAAAATTATTTATTTGATGTTGCAAAAATAAAAATAGATAAAATAACATAAAAACTGTATAGGTCTCCTCCTTCCATGTGTTCCAAATCTTCAATCAAAACTTTATTGTTTGCATTGTCCCAAATGTACAAGAGGAAATTAAAGGTTTAATCTGGGCTCTCTAATCAATTAAAAAATGAATTGGTCTTAGTGAGCATTTCTAATTAATTTATGATAGTCTTAAAGATTAGCTCCATACTATAACATAAATTATATTAAATTGAGTAGCAAGGTCCTTTCTTTATTTTTAGAAACTTGCTACTTGTGGATAAATCTAATAACACTGCAAATACAAATTTTCAACATAGTTTCTTAACTAGATATAATAAGGACCACTGGAAAATTAAAAGGGGTTTGGCCAAACATTGGCCTATACTGGTGTAGGAGCCTGTGTTGAGTACGATTTTGCCAAAAAAATCCAACAATAATTTATAAAACAAATTGCAATTTAAAAAATCTTTTTGGTTTCCAGTTAGGTCAGAAGCATACAAACCATCAACCAAAGAAAGAATCAGGAAGATCCGGGTTTTAGAGGATGGGGGGTGGGGGGTGTGGGGGGGGAAAAGCTTACCACACCATGACATTGTCAAAGACCAAGTTTTTTAAAAGTAATACCACAGGAGAGGTGTTCCACATTAAAACACGGATTGACTGCCGCACAGACTTTGTTGTTTATTTACTTCAGTGCCTGTGTGGCAAACAAAATGTGGGAAGCACCAAACAACATTTTAAAGTTAGAATATTTTAACATGCCAATAATATTAGCAAAAAATCTTGCATCCCACTCGGTCCCGGTACATTGTAACTCCTGTCTACAGGGAGTGCAGAATTATTAGGCAAATGAGTATTTTGACCACATCATCCTCTTTATGCATGTTGTCTTACTCCAAGCTGTATAGGCTCGAAAGCCTACTACCAATTAAGCATATTAGGTGATGTGCATCTCTGTAATGAGAAGGGGTGTGGTCTAATGACATCAACACCCTATATCAGGTGTGCATAATTATTAGGCAACTTCCTTTCCTTTGGCAAAATGGGTCAAAAGAAGGACTTGACAGGCTCAGAAAAGTCAAAAATAGTGAGATATCTTGCAGAGGGATGCAGCACTCTTAAAATTGCAAAACTTCTGAAGCGTGATCATCGAACAATCAAGCGTTTCATTCAAAATAGTCAACAGGGTCGCAAGAAGCGTGTGGAAAAACCAAGGCGTAAAATAACTGCCCATGAACTGAGAAAAGTCAAGCGTGCAGCTGCCACGATGCCACTTACCACCAGTTTGGCCATATTTCAGAGCTGCAACATCACTGGAGTGCCCAAAAGCACAAGGTGTGCAATACTCAGAAACATGGCCAAGGTAAGAAAGGCTGAAAGACGACCACCACTGAACAAGACACACAAGCTGAAACGTCAAGACTGGGCCAAGAAATATCTCAAGACTGATTTTTCTAAGGTTGTATGGACTGATGAAATGAGAGTGAGTCTTGATGGGCCAGATGGATGGGCCCGTGGCTGGATTGGTAAAGGGCAGAGAGCTCCAGTCCGACTCAGGCGCCAGCAAGGTGGAGGTGGAGTACTGGTTTGGGCTGGTATCATCAAAGATGAGCTTGTGGGGCCTTTTCGGGTTGAGGATGGAATCAAGCTCAACTCCCAGTCCTACTGCCAGTTCCTGGAAGACACCTTCTTCAAGCAGTGGTACAGGAAGAAGTCTGCATCCTTCAAGAAAAACATGATTTTCATGCAGGATAATGCTCCATCACACGCGTCCAAGTACTCCACAGCGTGGCTGGCAAGAAAGGGTATAAAAGAAGAAAATCTAATGACATGGCCTCCTTATTCACCTGATCTGAACCCCATTGAGAACCTGTGGTCCATCATCAAATGTGAGATTTACAAGGAAGGAAAACAGTACACCTCTCTGAACAGTGTCTGGGAGGCTGTGGTTGCTGCTGCACGCAATGTTGATGGTGAACAGATCAAAACACTGACAGAATCCATGGATGGCAGGCTTTTGAGTGTCCTTGCAAAGAAAGGTGGCTATATTGGTCACTGATTTGTTTTTGTTTGTTTTTGAATGTCAGAAATGTATATTTGTGAATGTTGAGATGTTATATTGGTTTCACTGGTAATAATAAATAATTGAAATGGGTATATATTTGTTTTTGTTAAGTTGCCTAATAATTATGCACAGTAATAGTCACCTTCCTGTCCATGGTTGGTGAGTGGACCCCCAATGATCATGTGAGAGAAGGAGGAAATGAGTTGAGAATGTCTGCCAGAAGGAGGGGTCCAGAAAGGTGGGAGCATAAAGTATGAAAAAAAGTAATATAGTAGAATTCTAGTTTGCCAGTGAGGGAGAGAAATCTGCCATGAGGATCAGAGAATAATGCGAAGTCCATCATAAACAAAAGAAACAAATAATTATACCTACCCCTTTAGTTTTAGTGTCAGTAGAGTTGACCAAAAACCTCAAATATTGTGGACTCAATAAAGAAAAAGTATTTTATATGTATTCTTGAGGATATTGTAAATGTATTTTTGAATGCATTTGGGAATATATATTTAGTTAGCTCTAATGTTGGGATATAAAATTCACCTTTTAGTTTTTCCTACTTCTCCACTTTTTTCCCCCTTGTGATTAACAATATATATGTAACCCAGCAGGGTAAGAGGGGCCCTCGACCGGCACAGCACTTGTGAGAGCTCCCATTCCACTTACATTAGCCCACCGGGGCTGAATGTCCACTTAATTTTACTTTCAATTAGTCTACAGGAACAGTAATTCAATTATTGATATAATTCTATAATTAATTAATTATTTTCCTGAACATAGGTGTACAACTCCTGTAACCTTTATGACTTTTAAAATTCTGTAAGCATATAGCATTCTATTTCTGCAAACTAATAATGTCCCACCGTAATCATATCTCTTTGCTGCTTCCCCATCCTCTTGGTGACAAAGAAGGTTTTGCAATCCTTTTCACTCTGCTATTCAGTAAATAGTATTGCTGCCTTTATTTTTTATTTCTAATTCTTGCAAGAACCTCTTGCTGACATTCTAACACCTGAAAGTAAACTGATTTCTTTAAAAAAAAAAAACTATTATCCATTTATTTTTAATGGATTGTATAGATACACCTTGAAAAGATCACAAAAAACTAAATTACAAAAATGCAAAATATTAAGATACATACTCTTAACATTTTATTTTTTAACATTTCATGCTGGGTTGCTGTATCTCTCATGCTGAGGATACTTACCTGAATGTTGGCATAAGTCTGATATGCAAATGGTATAGGTTCTCTCTGTAATGACACAAGTGAACAAAAACATTTTTGACTAACCAGTGACTAACTGAAGGACAAGCTACTTAGGTATCTCTGAGCTTTTTCATGTTCTCAAGGTTCTCATAGTCTCTGTTTCTGTTGCAATTTTTTTAAATCCACAGTTTATAAGGTCTTCCTGCACCTTCAAGTACCTAACCAGGTAGAGTTTATTATTCCATAAATTGGAGTTGAGCAGTTTATCCTCCAAGAGCAGTTCTATTCATCATTTAGGATAAGTAGAACTGTTCTGTAAACTGATAGCCATCATATTGTAACTGCTTCTGGAGAGTTCAGTTCTAGTTGTTTATGATTGCACATGCCTCTTACACAAGCGTGACAAAATTGATCTTTCTAATTAGACAGCGCAGCCACTTGACTTTATGATTGACAGCTGCAGGAATGGAGCTATTCAAAGCTGAGAAGAAAGATGCAGGATTGGGTCCTGGCCAAACCACTTAAGATGTTTTTTCCCACACAGAAAGATGGTCAATCATGCTACAGACTGGATGTGTGGGTATGCTTTGTTGTTCTTAGAGTGAAAAGGGCGAGTTGATCAATAACGGTCCATGCCCACTCACATTTTCCTTAGAAACGGAAGTGACTGTACCTCAGTGTTAAAACAAAAAAATGTGCCCATGTAATATCAACTGCATCTGCAAAGACAACAGGAACTGTAAAACTCAGTTGAGTAGGGTAAAAATCACAATAAAAGACATTTGGAAAAAGGGGGAGTAGCATCAGTAGTAATTTATTTATTTATTTTTTTAATAAGTTTGTTAAACAAGTGGATAACCACCAACAATACCACATTTTAGAATATTTTTTTAGAAAATCCTTGTGCTGTTTTCTATTACCAAGGAATTGAGCAAGGGTACTGTTGACATCAAAGCAACTGTAGTGGTTATGCTGCTTGAAGTAGCCCTTTAGAAGAATTTCACCTGCTTGTCTGGTTCGCGTCAATACAAAGAATGTACACTTATTTGCTAGGTGCAGTGAAGTATAGTGTGACATATAAAACTGTATACACCAAAGAATATGAGAACAGTTTATACAGGGAGAGTGGATGTTTGCCCACGTGATGATGTGGAGACGTTGGACGTTTTGAGAAGTGGATGGCTGTTTGGAAAGAAAATTGCTGAGAGGAACGCCGGAGCAGGGAGAAACTTGAATGAGCCTGCTAAGTTG
Organism: Pelobates cultripes; assembly: GCA_933207985.1. Classification (NCBI taxonomy): domain Eukaryota; kingdom Metazoa; phylum Chordata; class Amphibia; order Anura; family Pelobatidae; genus Pelobates; species Pelobates cultripes. Next base: position 148,157,456 of record OW240913.1, on the reverse strand, counting down.
TAGCCAGTATTGAAACTTTTCATCTTGCCTTGCATCTGATGGTTGGGCTTCAGAACTTGAGGCACTGAAGATTCCTCACATTGATATTGAAATTACTCACACTGATGTCTAGCGAAAATTCATCACAGTCACACATGTTTATGAGGAAAATTTGCAAACTAGACCTCACAAAACTGATGAGTACAAGTCTTAGACTAGTAAAAAGAAACAATCAGACAAAATTCCTCAAATCTCTCACTGGTTTAACAAAAAGCATTCTATGTATATAAGGTTGACAACTATGACACTGTTTTCTTATCTATAAATTTATTATTTGGTAAATTATATTTTTTTTAAACTTCTTTTGCCTATTCAAAATTTTAATGACAGGCGTATAGTCGCTATATGGGCAGGTGGAATTACCCTCCCATACTAGTACCCAATAAAACACTGACACTAATGTATGGGTCAATATGTCCACAGCTCTTATTAATGGTCATAACAAAATAATTCAAGTTATTGCCCTGCCCCATCCCACCTTATAACACTATATGTCCCCGAAACAAAAGGCAATGACACATTTTAACCGCAAATATAAATAACAGGAATAGCAATAACAAACATCAAAAACATATAAGTGCCACACTTTGTTAAATAACCACAGTAGGGGTACACCCAGACACCCGTACCACCTACCAGGTTCTGAGCAACCAAAGAGCTCGAAACCTACTACAGTTCATAACAAACAGTTTAACCAAACTCTTAACCAGCAGTCTAATTGCCCTATTCTATTTAAACTAACCCAGAGCCTGTTTGTCTCCTAACTTTTTTTTATCTCTGGCCCCGCCGCTGTGACCGAACACCCCTTATGCCCCTTAACATGGGAGGGACAAATTAGGCCAGGTAAGCAAATTAAAAGTTCCTAATTCTAAAATGACTGCCTATTTATACTGGGACAACCCCAAACAATCCAACCCCCAATCCCGGGGGGCCTTCCCCCTATGCCCGCCTCTTAGCTCTGTCAAGCCCACTAAGCTTTGCTTGTTCCATAGGGCTACATTTTTGTTTGCAATAGCCTTTTCACACCAGAACTTATGTATACACGACTGCCAGGCAATGCAACCATAGTCCATAATCGTGTATAAACAATTAGCATAATTGCATGTTACATTTGTTTATTGCAAATTAATTTAGTTTGCCATAATTGCCAAATTGCCATAGTTTGCCAAATTATGCCATAACTACAGTCAGAGAGCTCACAATGCAATGGCACAGGGAGCCGGGACACTGCAAGCCTCTGAACAATAAATACAGAATAGCTCTGTGAATCCAGCACTGCAAAGCCATCCTTCAATTTATACACACACAATGCAAACCCTATTTATTTTTTCACTATTGGTGTTAGTGGGGTCCTTGTGTAAGTTTTGCCGAATGGCTCACAAAGCCTAGAGTCACCACTGTGACAGAATAAACATAAGAATTCACATATAATTTTTTCAGGCATGTTACGCTACAGATAAAAAAAATTCTGTTGTAATACATTTAATAAATACAAATATATAGGCATTTATACACTGGATTGTAGTGAATTAAAAATTAAATTGTCGCTATTTGCATAATAGTTGCTATTTGTGCTTAAATTTTCCAATTCACATGGTTACTTACTAAAGTGAGAATTGTTAGGAATCCAGAGTAAATCCAAGGTTAATTTCAAATTTAAGGTCAGAGTAGAGGAATTGGAAGCATAGCTGACTTGGAGAATTTTTCAATATTACCTACTTTGGCTTTAAAGGTATAGCATCAGGAACACAAACATGTATTCCTGACACTATAGTGTTAAAATAACTAGGTGTCTGCATCCCCCCTATGTAGTAAAAGCTGTTTAATTTTTTTCCCTCCTGATGTGGCAGTCTCACAGTGGTTAGCTTCGCTTGGCTCTGCCTCCATGGCTGAAATCAATCCTCCAATCCAATGCTTTCAGCATTTTCTTCATTGAGATGCATTGAATCAGTGCATCTCTATGGGGAACATTCAGTGACTCTATGCAGAGCGTGGAGATTCTGAACACCAAAGTTACACCCTATGCAGCACTGACCCAAGAGCCATCTCTTGAGTTATTGTGCCTAAAAGTGTAACTAGGCTGCAATGCAAACAGTCATTTCTCGGAAAATGTAGTGTTTACATTAAAAAGGCTACATACTATAAACCCCAGAACCACTACATTGAAGTGAAGTGGTTCTAGTGACTATAATGTCCCTTTAAATTTAAAATTCCCATTACATTACCAATAATTCACACTTTAGTAAATAACCCTGACAGTTATAAATAACTGATGAACACTGTTCTGATCATCATTTCTTTAATGTATTTCTTCAAAATGCTATCAGCAAAACTAAAAAATAAACAGTATCTCCTAGGCTAAAAAAAACTGACTGAGCTATCCCAGACTGCAAGATCAATAGCTCTGCTGGAGAGGAAACCTCTATGATAGCATTGATAAGCTACAGCCAGTGGGTGTTGAAAGAATGTAAAAGCTGCTGAAACAAAAATCTGTTCTTTTCATGTTTTTGTGAGATAGAGACATAGAAAATGAAATAGGTGTCTGCACCACAGAGGAGATAATTCTTAAGTTAATTCATTTAGGGACAAAAATATATCATTTTCAAAAAAGGTGCTTGGTTAACCCCTTCAGGACGGGTGACGGACGAGGTCCGTCACAGAGGGGAGACCCTTAACGACGGGTGACGGACCTCGTCCGTCACGCGGTAAAATTAACCCCGGATCGCCGCTATCGCGGCGATCGCGGGGTTAATGGTGCTCCGGTATGCCTCTGCATTAGAGGCATACCGGGAGCACCCGGTCAGGCTGCCCAGCACATGTGCTCGCTCTGACCGCAAGTCAGAGCGAGCACATGTGCTCGGTATACTCACCTGCCGGCTCCCTGCACTTCCGGGTTCTGTGTGAAGTGCAGGGAGCCGGATCAGTGCTGATCCTGCCCCCTGCTGGAAAAAAAAATAAAGTTTATTTAAAGTCCCCCTTACCCATTTTAATAAAAAATTAACCCCTTCCCTGCCAATTGATCACTGACTACAGTGATCAATTGGCAGGGATTACATTTTACTATGATCTGATTTTTTTTTTTTTTAACCCCTGAGGGTTAATTCTTTTTTTTTTAACCCTCAGGGGTTAAATTAATTAAATTAATTAATTAAATTATTTTTTAATTATATATTTAGCTAGCTGGGGTAGGTGGAAGTTAGTGGGGAATTGGGGGATTTGGCGTTAGGCTAACTAGGGGTTAACGTTAAAAAAAAGTTTTAAAAGAAACTTTAAAAAGTTAAAAATTAAGCTTAAAAAAATGTTTTAATAACATTTAAGTAAAAAAAACAAAAAAACACACTTTACCTAGTCCAAATAAAAATTAACCCCTTCCCTGCCAGTCGATCACTGCCTACAGCGATCAAATAGAGATCACAGTATTATACTGTGATCTAATTTTTTTTAACCCCTGAGGATTAACTTTTATTTATTTTTTTAACCCTCAGGGGTTCAATTTATTTAATTAATTAATTTAAATATTTTATAACTATATATTTTGCTAGCTGGGGTGGGTGGGAGTTATGGGAAAATGGGGAATTTACTGTTACTGCTGCGTACTGCTAGTTAGGGGTTAACGGTAAAAAAAAAAGCTTAGAAAAATGTTAAATCTGTAAAAAAGTTTTAAGAAAGTTTAGGAAAGTTTAAAAAAAATTTATAAGCAAAACAAAAGTTTAAAAACTAGTTTTTAAAAGTAAAACAGTTATAAAAAGTAAAAAAATACATTTTAAAAATGCTCATTACCACTACACCTGGAACAAACTAGAGAAAAAATTATCCCACGCCAAGGTTTAAAATATGCCTTTTGAATTACCCCAGGGTGTATTCTTTAATAAATAGTATGTGTTTGTGGGGAAGTTTCAATAACCAACCGTCTAAACTACTCCAAATTGGAACATGGACACAGCGTAAAACTTCAAAGTTAGAAAAAAACTGAATGGCTGCGTCTCAAATGCGCCCCTTCAACATCCACATATACCTGGCAAAGGTACATACGGGGGTATTGCTGTACTCAGCCGACATAGCTGAGCAACATATGAAGTATTATACAGTCATAGCACACATAAGGTTTGCAAAATATGCTGCGCAAACTCACTTTGTATGTCAAAAAGGCAGAAAAATGCTTATTACCACTACACTTGGTACAAGCTAGCGGAAAAATGATCCCACGCTAAGGTTCAAAATATGCCTTTTGAAATACCTTGGGATGTCTTCTTTAAGAAATGGTATGGCTTTATGGGGAATTTGGATTATATAGCCTGGTAAAATACTCTAAAATGGGACATAGGCACAGCATAAAACTTCAAAGTTAGAAAAAAACTGAATGGCTGCGTCTCAAATGCGCCCCTTCAACATCCACATATACCTGGCAAAGGTACATACGGGGGTATTGCTGTACTCAGCCGACATAGCCGAGCAACATATGAAGTATTATACAGTCATAGTACACATAAGGTTTGCAAAATATGCTGCGCAAACTCACTTTGTATGTCAAAAAGGCAGAAAAAATGCTTATTACCACTACACTTGGTACAAGCTAGTGGAAAAATGATCCCACGCTAAGGTTCAAACTATACCTTTTGAAACACCCTGGGGTGTCTACTTTAAGAAATGGTAGGCCTTTGTGGGGTAGTTTGAATTTAAAACCTGCGAAGATGCTTGGAAATTGCACATAGGCCCAGCATCAAAATTCAAAGTCTGGTAAAAACGGATATGGCTTGGTCTCCTATATGGCACTGTAGCTTCACAAAATAGTGCCAAAGACATTCATTGGGGGTGTATTTTTACTCAAAAGACTTAGCTGAGTATAATTTGGGAGGTTTGAACTTAGTGGCACATATGAAATATACAAAACGCCCAGCAAAAATGCAATCCGTATGTAAAAAATGCACAAAATAATTTTTTTACCACATACTTTGGCATATATTGGTGAAAAAAATCGGGGTATGTTAAGGCACAATATGCACCTTATGAGATACCCTGGAGTGTCTACTTTTACAAATGGTAGGCCTTTGTGGGGGGTTTTTGAACAGTCAAACTGTTATAATACCCCAAATGGAAGCTAAGGCTCATTAAATCCATCTCTCAAAATTCTACTGTGAATACTGTAAAGGACAGGTCTCCTATATGGCACTGTAGCTTCACGAAATAGTGCCAAAGACATTCATATGGGGTGTCATTTTACTCAGAAGACTTAGCTGAGCATAATTTGGGGGGTTTGAACTTAGTGGCACATATGAAATATACAAAGCGCCCAGCAAAAATGCAATCCGTATGTAAAAAATGCACAAAATTATTTTTTACCACATACTTTGGCATATATTGGTGAAAAAATGGGGGCATGTTAAGGCACAATATGCACCTTATAGATACCCTGGAGTGTCTACTTTTACAAATGGTAGGCCTTTGTGGGGGTTTTTTGAACAGTCAAACTGTTATAATACCCCAAATGGAAGCTAAGGCTCATTTAATCCATCTCTCAAAATTCTACTGTGAATACTGAAAAGGACAGGTATCCTGTATGGCACTGTAACTTCACGAAATAGTGCAAAAGACATACAATGGGGATGTCATTTTACTCAGCAGATGTAACTGAACACAAAATAAAACTTTGTACAGAAATAGCACACACCAACTTTACAAAATATACACGAGAATTTCTCTGTTATAAGTTTGTGTGCCAAAAACCAAAAAGAACACAATTTTACTCCAATATTTAGCAGAGGTTGGCGGTGAAATGGCTACGTAGAAAGTGTCAAAACAACCTTAGGTAAATAGCCTGTGATGTCTACTTTATATAAATATATACTTTTTGTGTGGCAATTTTGTTTTCTTTTATGGCTATTAAGCTTACAAGACAAACATACCAAATTCTAAAATCGCTCCACATTAAAGTTTATTTTACTCCTTGTGCTTTGTGACCTGTAACTACCAAAAAAAATCCCAGACACATTATATATTCTGTAAATCAGAACAAATAAATAAATTTATTTTTAATTACTTTCCTTAACCTGCACTAATTATGCACACATTATTATTGCAAAAACTGTAAAAAAAAACAATATTTTTCATTTTTTTTGCATTTTTTCTGTATTTTTTTTTATAATAAGTAAGCATTTATATATATATATATATATATGTTATATCAAATTAAAGCCCTTTCTGTCCTTTAAAAAACAGTATATAATATGTGTCGGTGCAATAAATGAGAGAGATGCAAATTGCAGTTGAACGCAAACAGCAAGAAAATGCAAAAATTGCTTGTGTCATTAAGCGTAAGTCAAGCTTCTGAAGCTGTGTCCTTAAGGGGTTAATTAGGATTATGTTTGTTATTGTTTGACCAGTACCAATGCGTGTTTGTTTGATTGTTTGTTTCTTTGTTTGTTTTTAATAGCTCATCTTTCTTTAGTCCCAGCCAAAAATGCAAGTACAATGAAGTGTACAGAGCAGTTGCTTAATTTGCGTAATACTCTTATTGTTTTATTTACAAGGCACTATTTAGGCTCTTCATCTTAATTAAACAGAAATGATTTGCAAGACTATATAATACCACAACAGATACCTAATAAATGTACCTTAATCAGAAAGGGTAAGTTTATATTCTACTTGCTAATGAATGACTGGTACATTAACTAGTAACTACAATGACTTAGCCAGGAAGGAAACCTCAATATGGAATCAACTTGTTCTCAACAATGATTTCATTGAAAATAATGAATCAATAGGTGTCCAATCTATGCATCAATATAAAGCATAAATGTGCCAACTAAAAGGACATGCTGCTGCTGGAAGATTTTTATTTGATTAAATTCTTTACACTGATCACATGCCAATAGTTCTTGTTATTGCATTTTCTATTGATATCTTCCCTGAGGACCTTGATGTCCTTTTGTTTTGGTGAAGAGTTGAATATTGTTATTCTTCATACCCATTCATAATTCACATTTATAATAATATTAGCACACAAAAAAAAGCATGCAAAACTGTATATCGTAAACTTAATAACCACATATGATTAAATAACTCAAACATGTATATGCATACAGTTTTAGCATGTTCATCATTGTTTTTATCATATTTAATGCAAAACACTTTAGGAATGTAAAGAAAAAAAAACTTTAGACAGAAACCAACAAATTCTACATCTTTTTTTTATGGACAAAACCACGCAAAGACTATCTTTTTTACGACCCATCATTTGATACCAGCATGATCCAAAGCATTAAATATTCCTTTACTATAAATTCACCATGTAACGGAGCTCCCTGTACTCCGACCGAGTACCCTCCGTTGATGGATGCTCCTAGCGCTTCCTGAGGACTCCAAACACTGCAGCAGACATCACAACCACCGCAGACTCCACAACCGCCATAGCCTAACTGGAGTCTCGCCGTCTTCCTTCCACCCTGGATCAGCTTCTGTCCTCCAGGACCGTGTGGGGAAGACCTCTACTCCAGGAGAGCGTAACAGGAACAGCTCTTAAAAGAGCTAAGTGATTAAAAGCTCAGGGGAGTATACAGAGCATAGCAATCCCCAGTGTGATATAGCAGTTCACTCCAATAACGAGACAAGGCTACGTATTGAGGGTCAAGAAGATCTGTTTACTTGGCACCAAAGGGCCTTCTTTTATGCAGGTTTTCCTTAAAAAGGACCACCCACAGGGTTTTACAGGATAACCAATAACATACGTACATTACAGAAAACACTCCCAGCAATTACCCACAAAAATCCTCCCCTCTGCCTGTGATCTAATTGTGGCACACAATGCTTAACATAATTATCACAAGCAGGAAACATACAGTTTTTATACATGTACTATAACTTTAAAACACACTACACATCCAATCTTCATAAACATTACATATTTGGAATAAGCACACTTTAAACATAAACATAACCAAAAATCAGCCAAATCCATCCAGGGGTTAAAAAGTTAGCTGGAGGTCCCTTTGTGACGGACCGCAAGCACATTTTCCTGCCCAAAACAGTTCCATAGATTTGGGCTGTGTGGCCGGTCTATTTCAGGCTGGAAAAATGACTAAGTCCCATCGCCGAATGGGACTTAGTCTCTGCAGCTGTAAAATCAGTAGGGGAGAAGGTAGGGCTCAGCGGTGTTCGCGGAAATGTGTATCCGATATTAGTTCCATGAATTTGGCTACACATACCGCTGACCTCGTTCGCATTAACAAAGATGGCCGCCGCCACGTGTTCGGCAAACGAACAAAGGCCACCCAGCATTGTCAATTAAGCTGCGGTTAACCACAGCTTCTGGGAGGTAAATTGCCTGCACACTTCCACTTCTGGGAGGTCTGTCTATGTGGTACTTGGTTCAGTAAGCCCCATTTACTGAACCAAGTGGGAACTAGCCAGGCACAAAGAGTTTTAACCAGGTCTGGGTACACAGGGGACACCGTCTTAAAGGGGCAGTGTCCCAAACACGTCTGGGGACACCGTCTTAAAGGGGCAGTGTCCCACTCTTCCTGATGTCCCAAAAAGGTGTTTAAAGGGCCAGCACCGGTCCCATAAAGAGTCCATAAGCCACAATATGCCCACTGCCTGTCTTAAAGGGCCATACACACCCAATAAAAGTGCATAAGTTCTCACAATCTCCCAGGGGCCATAGTCATGTGGAAGGAGGCTGGCAAATAGGCTTCTCCACAACCCGGGGAAGCAGGGCAATTTGCCATTTACAAGGGCCAGTTACAAGTAGCAGTTTGTAACACACCAGTCTCACATATTAACACATACACAACACCTTAAACAGACCTTAAACAGACCTTATCCACACAAATATGCATTCAATACACCACAAACGGACTCTATGCAAACACATACTCCACTACACTGCACCCTACATACACACACTGTACCACAAACTGCTCCAATTCACGTACACACCTAATACAGCAAAGACAGCCCTAGATCCACACACACACAAACACACACAATACACTACAAATAACTCATCCATATAAGCAAACAATACAAATAGCCACACTCACTACACCACAAAACAATTCTACACACAAAGCAAGCAGCATCCTACCAGACACACATCACAAGTAGAGATGTCGCGAACTGTCCGCCGAACTGTTCGCGAACTGTCCGCTGGCGAACAATAGCGTGTTCGCGTTGGGCGAACATATCCGATTTCCGATCCGCCCCCTATACGTCATAATTGAGTAAACTTTGACCCGGGACCTCATAGTCAGCAGACACTTCCTGGGAGGGAGGGTCTGCTGCTGATTGGGTGGAATGTGTCTGCTGGCTGTGAGGTTCCGGGTCAAACTTTACCCAATGATGACGTATAGGGGGCGGACCGGAAATCTGATATGTTCGCCCAACGCGAACACGCTATTCTTCGTCGGCGGACAGTTCGCGAACAGTTCGGCAGACAGTTAGCGACATCTCTAATCACAAGCAACCGCCCCTACCAGGGCCATCTTAACTGAAGCCCACGGATCAATGCAGGGGGGGAGTGGGCCTTGACAGGGCCAGAAAGTTGGCAAGTGAATTGTAGGTCAATGGGTTGGCTTAGGTTAATGAATGGGGAGGGGGGTAGGAGCCTGTTAAATAGCATCCATCTTAAGTTAAGGTCCATTTTAATTTGAGCTGCTCTTACCTGTGAGTTGTTGCAGGTCAGCGTGGCTCTCTCTCTCTTTTCTTTTGCAGGTCATGGCTTCCCTTGAAGAAATCCTGGCAGGCGTCCGGGCGGTGGTCCGGGAGAGAGGTATGGCGTGGTTGCAGGAGCAACTGGGGGTCCCGAGCACGTCTGCTCCCCCCCTCGCGGCAGGAGAGCTGAGGCCGGTGAGAAGGGCGAGGCAGCCCCAGCAGCTCAACCCGGGAGCGGCACCTGCGGCGCAGAGGCGGAGGAGCCCATCATGGCAGGCAGGAGATGTGGCTGGCGGGTCTGGAAGACAGGGAGGAGCGGAGGGGTGAATGGCACCGCTTGTCCGACGTGGCGCAGGTCAGGCGAGATCGCGGGCAGGAAAGAGGCTTCCCGCTGTGAGCGCCCCCTGCCGCCTGGCGGGGGGCAGTACAGTGCAGAAGGCTGCAGGATCACACAGGCTGGAGCCAAAATGGAGGACCGGAGGGGGAGCAGGACACACAACAATGCATCCCGGTGGGCAACACTGAGGTACATGTGGGGGATAGGCAGGGGCGTACCTAGAGCATTTGGCACCTGGGGCGGATCCTGTGCTTGGCCCCCCCAAAAAAAAAGTAACCCTGTAAAAAATTTTTTAAAGGTTCTCTTTTTTTTTTTTACAATTTGTAAACTTTGCAAAACCGCTGTCAGCCCCTCCTACAAAACCCTTGTCCTGTCCTGCCCCTCCTACAAAACCTCTGTCCTGTCCCTTCTACAAATCCTGTACTGCCTCGTCTACAAAACCCCGCAACCCCCTTCCACAAATCCCCTGCTTATCCCCCCTTATAAAGACTCCTGTCCCAATACAAAGCCCCCGCCCCCTTCTACAAAATCCCTGCAGCCCCACACACACATTTACAGGCAGACAGTCACACACTCAGTTACAGACAGTCACACACTCAGTTATAGGCAGACAGTCACATACAGTCACAGGCAGACAGTCACACATACACATTTCCTCCGTGCGGCCAGTTTATCAGCTGTTTGCTTGTGTGAGCTGTACTGGCCGCACGGCACCCTAACTACCATTGGACACTGTGCGGCCACAGCTCACACAGCCCCCTCCAGCCAGGGCCGGTGCAACGATTTTTGCCGCCCTAGGCAAAAGTAAAGTTTGCCGCCCCCCCCTCATGTGACATCACAATGCCCCACCCATATGATTTGCCATGTTAACTAACGCCAGTGCTGCAGTGCCGTCGTGTTTACATTAAAAGGCCTGCAAGGACAGGCTATAGACACCAGAACCACTACATTAAGCTGAAGTGGTTCTGGGGACTATAGTGTTTCTTTAATGTTAGGTAAATTAGAGCTTAGTGCCACGAATAATATACTAGATTGCCTACTTACAACCAGATGAGGATGATGATGGGCTCTAGCTGCAGTCTGGCTCCACTGGTCTGGTGCAGAACAGGCTCTCTGGGGGCGGTTTGTAACTGTGGTCACAAAAATCAATGTTCTGGGAGAACGGGAAGCAGCTCCATTTTTTTGGGGTCCTTTACACAGCTCAAGGTCTGGGTCCCAGGGTCCACCTTCATGTTCCACCAATGAGTTTGTTCACAGGGGGTGGAGTGTGTAGGGGATGTCCTGATATGTGTGTAAGGAATGCATTGTGTGAAATTGTGTTTGTATGTGTAAGGGCTGCAAGGTGTGTTTCTGTGTATGTATGGGATGCAGTGAATGTGTATAAGGGGTGCATTGAGTGTGTGTAATGAATGCATTGTGTGTTTCTGTGTGTGTAAGGGATGCATTGTGTTTAACGGTTGCATTGCTGGTGTATGTGTGTCTGTGTGTGTAATGCATTGTGTGTTTTTCTGTGTGCAAGGGGTGCATTGTGTGTATGTGATGAATGTCAATCTCTCCTCCCGCTCCAATTTCCTTCTCCTCCTCCCAATTTCTCTTTCTCACCCCCCTCCTAATTTCTCTTCCCCCCTCCTAATTTCAATTTCTCTCCCCCCTCCTAATTTCAATTTCTCTCCCCCCTAATTTCTATTTCTCTCCCCCCCTAATTTCTCTTTCCCCCTCCTAAT
>OW240913.1:148097704-148145608 GCA_933207985.1 Pelobates cultripes | reverse complement strand
CCCCCCTACCTTTGTTGTAGCATGGCCGAGCCCAGTATAGTCCGCGTGTACAGAGAGCAGCTGTCTCCTGTACCTGGCCGGACTAACAGGAAGTGCACACTCAGTGTGCATTTCCTGTTAGTCCGGCCGGGTACAGGAGACAGCTGCTCTCTGTACCCGCGGACTATCATGCTGCAGGGCTCGGCCACGCTACAGCAAAGGAGGAAGCTGACAGGAGGGAGCGCTCCCTCCTGTCAGCCTCTCCTCAGGCTGCGCCCGGGCGGTGCGGTCCACCCTCATGGACGCACCGCCCGGGCAAAGCTGCAGCCGCCTGAGGCTCTTCACAGAGCGCTCGGGCGGCTGCAGCATGGGGGGGGCGGGGGGCTGGTCATGGCACCCCCCATCCTGGTGGCACCCGGGGCGGACCGCCCCCCCTTAGTACGCCACTGGGGATAGGAGCACAGACAACACCAAACTAGCAGTCCCACAAAGCGAGGTAGGGGACCAGGCAGGCAGGTCACAAGAAAGGGCAGCCCTTGCAAGGGCTAGGACAAGGGCTGAGGGCGCTGAAGTGGATGGGAGCCACAGGAGTGGGAGTGTGCCCAGGCCCAGTGGAGGGGCGAGTGAACAGAGGAACGTCAGCCAGGAGCGGAGGGATAGAAGGGGCCCAGGCAAGTTGGGGAGCTGGAAGACAGGAACGGCACACGCAGGACGGAGCCAGGGTCGAGGCCATGAGGATGAAGGTTCCCGGGTAGGGTGCGTGCGGGATGCCTTAAGGGGTCATTCCCAGGATCAGCGGAATAGGAGGAGCCACAGTAAAAGGGACGGCAGAGATACACAGCGCAGTGAGAGGGATAGACATGGCAGCATTGGAGGATCCTCGGTGAGATGCAGGAGCAGGAGCACAACAAGGAGCTGTGACGGTAGGAGCTCAGACGGTGAGTCAACACCTGCACCACACTCAGGGAATTTGCTAGGGTGTTTAAAGTCGCTGTTGGAGTCATGGTCGGGGGATATGGGGTCGTCTACGCAATTTGGGAGGGTATGGACGGCGGACAGCGGTCTGGGTATGGGGGTTGAACCCACAGGGGTAGCAACGAATGGAGCAAGTTAGGGTGCCTTGGACACAGTCTCTGGAAAGACGGACAGCGCAGGTGTGCAGATGCGCAGATGGACCGGTGCGAGATATATCAGAGTTAGCACGGCAGAACATGCATGTTTCCTTCGCGGGACCGCTGGGGTGTCACTTGAAAGTGGAGGTTAAGGATAGGATAGGAAAAGGGGAATTTGTGGAATTATTTTCCCTTCTTCCCCTCGAGGAGTTTTTGGACTTGAAAGAAGAAGACAAGAAGGATGCAAAGAAAGAGGAAGAGGAGAAGAGGTGGAGGTATCGGAAGATACCCAAGACGTTCGGGAACTGGCTGCGGGCCTTTTGCATATTGGCTAGCGTGATCAGAGAAAAGTGCCCGGAGCGCTGCTCGCAGCTTTTTTGCTATTTAGACGTTATAGGGGATGCCTACAGAACCTACGGGGGACTTGCATGGGGGCGATACGACGAGCAGTTTCGTCAGCGTCTGGGCGGGGGCATGTGAAAGTAGGAGCAAAGACAGCAATACGCTAACCAGGAGGTGGCAAGATTCTTATCCCAGGGGTTCACAGAGGATTTCGTAATTCCTTTCCAGGATAGGGGTCCGGGTATATTATGCGGGAATCTTAAGTCGGTGCTGGAGCATCCTGGGGTGGTTAGGGAGAAGTTGCGAAAAGAGGTACAATTGGGGAGAATGGCGGGCCCGTTTTCTTCCTCGCCAATGTCGGAGTTGAGGGTGTCTCCACTGGGGGTGGTCCCCAAGAAAGAAACGGGCAAATTCCGCCTGATACATCACTTATCGTACCCAAAAAGGGCATTGGTGAATGATGATATCGACACGGCCCTGTGCTCTGTATCCTATACATCATTCGACAATGCTGTCGAGTTGGTTCAGAGAGCAGGTCACGGGGCGCTGATGGTGAAAGTAGATGTGGAAGCAGCGTTAGGCTGCTTCCCATACACCCGGAGTGTCATCACCTCTTGGGGTGTTATTTCGAAGGGGAGTTCTTTGTCGACCTATATCTGCCTATGGGCTGCGCTATCTCATGTGCCTATTTTGGAATGGGTGGTACGGCAGGCGTCGGCTGGGGGTGCGGTGGTGCACTACCTTGATGATTTCTTGTGCGTCGGCCCGCCGGGAACGGAGCGATGCAGCCAAATATTGAAGGTCTTTCAGAAGGTGGCGCATAAGTTCGGGGTGCCGCTGGCAGCTGACAAAACGGTGGGGCCCACCACGTGCCTCAGCTTTTTAGGTTTGGAAATCTACTCGGTGCTTGGAGAATGCAGGTTGCCCTCGGACAAGCTGCACGCCCTACGGCAACTGGTGGACACGGTTTTGAGGACAAAAAAGGTAACCTTGCGGGGGCTACAGTCGTTGGTGGGGAGCCTTAATTTCGCATGCCGGGTGATTCCCATGGGGAGGGTCTTCTGCAGGCTGCTAGCACGAGCGATGAGTGGGGTGAAGCAACCGTCGCATTATATCAGAGTGTCAGCAGAGATGAATGCGATGGTTGGGCGCGTTTTATGCAGGATTTTAATGGAAGGGTGTTTTTTCGGGAACCAGTGGGGTCATCGGAGGACGTGGGGTTGTTCAAAGACGCATCGGGTAGCGTCGGGTTTGGGGCATTTTTGGTGGGACAATGGTGCGTGGAGGAGTGGCCGGAGGCCTGGAAGGCGAGCCCGCTGGTTAGGAACCTGGAATTCTTAGAATTTTTTCCGGTAGTGGTGGCAGTGGCCTTGTGGGGGACGGAGCTGGCCAACAAGAGAGTGGTGTTCTACTCGGATAATATGGCAGTAGTACAGGCAATTAATGGTTTGTCAGCATCATCGCTGCCGGTAATACGGTTACTGAGACAGTTGGTTCTGTTGTGTATGACATTTAATATTGTGTTCAGGGCTAAGCATATTCCGGGACTGACAAATCTAGTGGCTGATGCGCTGTCTCATTTTCATTGGGACGGTTTTCGGGAAGCAGCACCGGAGGCGAGGGAAACGGGGCAAGCCTGTCTGGAGGAGATGTGGTAGCTCGGGACATCCTGCTTGGAGACTATATAAAAAATTAGCTGGCACCAGGCACTTGGTCATCATATGTCAAGGTTTGGAAGGTTTGGGATGCGACGGTGCAGCAGTTGGGGGTGAAGAGCTCAGCATCCAATCGGCTAAATGTGCTGTTATGGATTCTGTGCCACTTGTTCGCTAAGCACTCATCGCCAGTGTGATAGAATTTATCTTGATTCCAAGGCTCAAGCTTATAGGTGTCATATAATGATATCCTATATTAAAATTGGCTAACTTGGACTCAGGAAATGCTTGATGCTTAAACAACACTTAAGACCATATATGTCTAAGTTCCGGGAGCAGAGAGCCCCCACCTAAGATGTCTCTGCTCTAATCATTTTGTTCTCTCTTACCTTGAAACGTATTTGTTATGTGTACATGACGCTCATCCCTATGTCTTATCTGTACTCTCTTCCTATTACTGTTCTAAGAGTATTTGCACATAAGCACTTACTTTTTAATGTATAAAACCCAGCTGATGAATAAAACGTCAGAGGCTTATTTTGAATACCAACAGGTGTCTGGTGTCTAATTCTCGCTTCTCCAAGTGCACTTGTAACAACAATTTGGGCTTCCTCTGAATATAACAAAGATCAACATTTCTGATCCACAACAATTTGGTGCCGTGACCCCGGGATCTGACGGTCGAGAGACTCGGACACTAGCGTACAGGTGGACGTCCCTCTGACAGTGAAATCAGCTGCAGCAAGGTAAGAAAAACTTTTTTTCTACCTTTATCAATTTCACTCTCAGATCCACGTCCTACTAGTCTGTCTGGGTAAAGAACGACTTAAAAACGTCTGATCTAAAGAACTTGTTTTCTGTGGTATTATGGTTATATTCAGGTGGAGGTTGTGTTATGTCTTGTGAAAGGAATCTTGAGATAGTGGAATATAACTGTGGGTTGTAAGTTATTTTTATTGTTTGCCTTGTCATTTGTTTTATAATTTGAGTTAGAATCCTCCAATGGCAGATCTCCTGATCTGTGTTTAGGAGACAAAACTGTAAAAATTCCACTGCAATGGTCCTAAGTGTAAATACACTGTTTTTGTACAGTTTGTCTTGTGTGAGGAAGTAATTAACCCTTACAATTTTTAAGATGGGTAGCTCTGAAAGTACCCAAGGGGGATTTACGCCTTAGACTATTGTCAAGCATCACAAAGGACAAGGAGCAATTAAGAATGTTAAGAGGTTACTTAAGAAAGCTGGCATGCCCTCAGAAGGCACACTAGACCCACATATATGGAGTGAATTTATGGCAAATTACAGAGGATGGTTAGAAGATAATGACTTAGTAGAAGTCGCACAAAAATGGCATGATACTGCTGTTGAATTAACTAAATGTGGTTGTAGAGAAACCACCAGGAAAGGTGTACCATATTATCAATGTTTTGGACCTCTAGGGTCCCAGAGTAGGCAAGATCCTGTGAAAAATCTTGTAAACCCACCCCTTTACCAGGATACTGCAGGGACTCCTTTGGTCCCAAAAGGCCAGGCGATTTCCCTTTTACGGAGTACAAAACCTCTCTTTCCAGTAATATTACACAGTGGGACTTCATATGGAGTCCCAGTAAGACCTATGGGTTCATTAGAGCAGGAAGGTAGTCCAGACTTAAAGGAACCCCTAGTTGCCCCCATAGACACCCCAGTGGGGCCATTAGCTCCACAATTTTATACTCCCATGATACCCAAAGTTGAGAGCGTATACCATGAGAACAGACAGCTGAGCTCAGGTATCCAATACTGGGAAGAATATAAGCCCTGGGTACCCAGTGAACAACTTGCAATAATACAGCAGCTCGCAGATGTTGAAAAGGCCCCCTTAGCTCTAGTCCAGTCTCTATCCACAATTCAAGCTACTTACCAGTGTACTTGGAGGATTTAAAACAGATTGTGGCACTAAAAGCTGGCCCCATTTGGGCTAGAATAATTGCTAAATATACAGATGCCCATGATGATAGGAAAAGGGTAAAAAAAGGGTTCAAATATGGACCTTAAATGTAAGAGTATGTAATTTGGCTTAAAGAAAAAACCTCTTCAACTGAAAGAAAGGGTTCCACTATAAAAACCCTTTAAATGCAATAAGAAAGTAAAATATTAGATTAGAATCCAATAAATTTCAGGAGTGGTATTCCTTTAAATGGGCAATATATGAAGCAGATATTGAATAACTTGTAAAAGACAATAATAGAAATCTAATACAAATAGTACAATAATTCACCTTTTGTTACCATGCATTAATTAAAACATGTATCTGAAATATGTAGAAAATATATATAACTTAGTAGTAGAAATGTCTCTGTATTGATACAATAGTCTCTTTCAAAATGACACTGTGGTCTGTGATTTGTTAGCTGTTTACAGCTTTCTCCAGTTATGATCGAACTGGAATATGTTAGCTGAATGAGCTAATTTAGTATTGTACAAAATTATATATATAAGCCAGTTTGCAGTTGATATATAATTGTGTGTACTTAGTAAAAAATATAGTAATAGCTAACAGATCATGGTTAATGATCTGTAGTTTAGTAGATAAGTTCCATGTTGCTCACAGAAAGTGAAACAAAATCCGAAGTGCTAAGTGCAATAAAATACGTTTATTGGATAAAAAAGAAAAGTTGTGCACTTACAATAACGCAAAGAGTCTAAGTGCTTAACTGGAATCTGGAGAACCTGGTGTTTGCAGCTCGTTCTTTTCGGTCCGCCGGCAAATGAATGGACCTGTGGATAGCCGCGTGCGTGCCACCGATCTCCTGCGTTCCAAGTGAAGCCCGGTCTTCTTTGCGATAAGTGCCACAAAGTGTTGAAGTCCTTACGCGTTTCGTGAGTCTAATGCTCACTTCATCAGAGGATATTGTGCAAGGAGAACCCACGGGTTTAAATAGCTGATTGCTGCTTCAGTTTATGTTAACCCTTTCATGCTTATGTTCATACTTGCTCTAATTATTAAAATTGTTTTAATACTGTACATATATGTTCTTATAATAAATTTGATCTTTGAGGAATATATTTCATCATATAAAATCATATAAAACACATTACAGGAGAAAATTCTAAGAAGTTATTATAAAAAGTTATAAAAAGAATTATAAGAAAATTTAACACTTCACTAAAAATATTTCATTAGAAGATAACATTATTTTTAGAAAATGAGGGTGACATCATTAAAAGGATATAATAATATTATGTGGTGTAACAACATGTTAAAAGTAGTATAACTGCATATTAAAATGATAATACAGATATCTTAGAAAATTATACAGTGTTTGTGCAAATGAAGATTAAGACTTTTAATATGGAGAAAACTTTCATCAGTAGTATGAGAATGAACAGTAAATAATATATGTGTAAATATTGAATATTAAGAAGAGAAGGTAAGAACAGGTTTAAAAAGATAAATATTTTAGATTTTATAGGAATGCTCGCAACTCAAAATCTATATTAAGTCCTTTTGGTTCTAATGTATCTAATTTAAATATCCAGCTTGCTTCTGCTTTATCTAATTCTTTATTTAAGTCGCCTCCTCTCCATGGGATGTTTACTTTCTGTATTGCCATAAATATGAGGCCTTCAGGATTTCTCTTATGTTTAACATCAAAGTGCTTTGAAAGATTGTGTGAATAAAGTCAATTTCTGATATTTCTAATATGTTCTCCCATTCTTGTTTTAAATGCTCTTTTAGTGCGCCCTATGTATAATTTCTCACAGGGGCATTTTAACAAATAAATTACGCCAGCAGTGTTACATGTCAGTTGTGATTTAATTTTAAATAAATCTTGTGTTTGGGGATGAGCAAATTGTGTTGTTTTAATTGGTTGATTTGGATTATTTTTGCAAGCTTTACATTTTCCACATTTCCAAAAACCTGAAGATTTGTTTGTAGTGATGGTAGTATTTTGTTGTGTTTTTTCTTGTTTAGTAGTGGGGGCTAATAATAGACTTAAATTTGGAGCTCTAGAATATATTATCCTAGGTTTATTTTCTAGTATTAGATCTAATTGGGGATCACCTTTTAGTATGCTCCAATTTTTTTGTAAAATTTTTTTGAATTCCTGAGTATGATTATTATATCTGGTTATAAACGCCGGAGCTTCTAAATTGATGTTAGTGCTTTTTGGTTTTTTATAAACGCTCCGGCGTTTATAACCAGATATAATAATCATACTCAGGAATTCAAAAAGATTTTACAAAAAAATTGGAGCATACTAAAAGGTGATCCCCAATTAGATCTAATACTAGAAAATAAACCTAGGATAATATATTCTAGAGCTCCAAATTTAAGTCTATTATTAGCCCCCACTACTAAACAAGAAAAAACACAACAAAATACTACCATCACTACAAACAAATCTTCAGGTTTTTGGAAATGTGGAAAATGTAAAGCTTGCAAAAATAATCCAAATCAACCAATTAAAACAACACAATTTGCTCATCCCCAAACACAAGATTTATTTAAAATTAAATCACAACTGACATGTAACACTGCTGGCGTAATTTATTTGTTAAAATGCCCCTGTGAGAAATTATACATAGGGCGCACTAAAAGAGCATTTAAAACAAGAATGGGAGAACATATTAGAAATATCAGAAATGGACTTTATTCACACAATCTTTCAAAGCACTTTGATGTTAAACATAAGAGAAATCCTGAAGGCCTCATATTTATGGCAATACAGAAAGTAAACATCCCATGGAGAGGAGGCGACTTAAATAAAGAATTAGATAAAGCAGAAGCAAGCTGGATATTTAAATTAGATACATTAGAACCAAAAGGACTTAATATAGATTTTGAGTTGCGAGCATTCCTATAAAATCTAAAATATTTATCTTTTTAAACCTGTTCTTACCTTCTCTTCTTAATATTCAATATTCACACATATATTATTTACTGTTCATTCTCATACTACTGATGAAAGTTTTCTCCATATTAAAAGTCTTAATCTTCATTTGCACAAACACTGTATAATTTTCTAAGATATCTGTATTATCATTTTAATATGCAGTTATACTACTTTTAACATGTTGTTACACCACATAATATTATTATATCCTTTTAATGATGTCACCCTCATTTTCTAAAAATAATGTTATCTTCTAATGAAATATTTTTAGTGAAGTGTTAAATTTTCTTATAATTCTTTTTATAACTTTTTATAATAACTTCTTAGAATTTTCTCCTGTAATGTGTTTTATATGATTTTATATGATGAAATATATTCCTCAAAGATCAAATTTATTATAAGAACATATATGTACAGTATTAAAACAATTTTAATAATTAGAGCAAGTATGAACATAAGCATGAAAGGGTTAACATAAACTGAAGCAGCAATCAGCTATTTAAACCCGTGGGTTCTCCTTGCACAATATCCTCTGATGAAGTGAGCATTAGACTCACGAAACGCGTAAGGACTTCAACACTTTGTGGCACTTATCGCAAAGAAGACCGGGCTTCACTTGGAACGCAGGAGATCGGTGGCACGCACGCGGCTATCCACAGGTCCATTCATTTGCCGGCGGACCGAAAAGAACGAGCTGCAAACACCAGGTTCTCCAGATTCCAGTTAAGCACTTAGACTCTTTGCGTTATTGTAAGTGCACAACTTTTCTTTTTTATCCAATAAACGTATTTTATTGCACTTAGCACTTCGGATTTTGTTTCACTTTCTGTGAGCAACATGGAACTTATCTACTAAACTACAGATCATTAACCATGATCTGTTAGCTATTACTATATTTTTTACTAAGTACACACAATTATATATCAACTGCAAACTGGCTTATATATATAATTTTGTACAATACTAAATTAGCTCATTCAGCTAACATATTCCAGTTCGATCATAACTGGAGAAAGCTGTAAACAGCTAACAAATCACAGACCACAGTGTCATTTTGAAAGAGACTATTGTATCAATACAGAGACATTTCTACTACTAAGTTATATATATTTTCTACATATTTCAGATACATGTTTTAATTAATGCATGGTAACAAAAGGTGAATTATTGTACTATTTGTATTAGATTTCTATTATTGTTTTTTACAAGTTATTCAATATCTGCTTCATATATTGCCCATTTAAAGGAATACCGCCCATGATGATAACCTCAGAAAAAGCTACATGCAAACAGATGAATGGTTTAGAACCAAGTCTGCATCTGGAGCATGCTATGTCACTGCAATGAGAGAATGGGCTAAGGTAAAGACAGAGGAACTACCCCATAAATTAGGAGATATACTACAAGGGAAAGATGAATCTGTAGAAACATTCTTCACCAAACTACAAATGGCTTGGGAGGCATTGGGTTACACTGATGTTGTAACCACTTCGACCAGACTGCTTATTAACTGCATCATGGATGGTATCCACATACCCATAAGGACTGGTCTCCAAAATGCTAGACCTGAGTGGAGAAGTTTAACCTATGGTGATCTGGTGAAGATGGCTAGGGGAGTGGAAGCTAATCTAAATACTAGAAAGAGGAGCATACCTCTAATGGCTGTAACTGTCCCTAGAGCTGGTGGAGACAGAACACAGGTAGACTGCTGGAATTGTGGCAGGAAAGGACACATTAAACGTAACTGCAAGTGTCCTCCTAAAAATAGAAAACCCCAAGATTCTAATGATAACTCCCATGACAGCCAACCACCACCACCACCTCCCCCCCCCATAGGAAATTGGCAAACCAGTGTCCCTACATATCATAAATATCCCTGACTCTGCAGGACCCTCACCCATTATCAATGTTACACTGCCTGGGGACCTAATAGTCCCTTTCCTGTTGGACACTGGCACTGCTAAATCACTGTTACAGGAAAAATATTCCCGTATGAGAAATCTAATAATGTATTATCATGTGTAGGGGTGGATGGTATCGAAAATGACATTCCCCTTACCCACAAGCTGAAATTGAAGCTACAGGACTTTACTGCCCTTGTAACAAGGCTACTTGTCAGCCCTCATGCCCCTGCTAATCTACTAGGCAGTGATATACAGTCTGCTCTTAGTGCAAATATCCAGTATAGCCCCACTGGAAAAGTAACATTGTCTGTGCCTTTAGAGGACAAACAAATGATATCTCTTTCAAATGTTCTGGCAACTCTCACTATGCCCAGCCATGTGCCAGAACCTACTTTTCCTCAGTCCCTGATTCCTTATGGGCTACAGGGAAGACAGATACAGGCAGACTCTCTGTGCCCCCAGTCAAAGTGAATCTCCTGCCCAGAGCCAAACCTCCCTATCAAAAACAATACCCCCTAAGCCCAGCACAGGAAGATGCTATTTCGCAATCTGTGCAAGAGTTTCTGCAGATAGGGGTAGTTGTCCAGACCACCTCCCCTTGTAACACACCATTGTACCCAATTAAGAAAAAGCAAGAGAAAGGGAAACCTGTGGTCTACCGTATGGTACATGATTTGAGGGCAATTAAAGCTGTAACTGAACTCATTGCCCCTAATGTTCTCAACCCACACATCTTGTTGGCACAAATACCACCTTCCCCTAAGGTATTTAATGTTATTGACTTGGCAAATGCATTTTTCAGTGTCCCCCTGGATCCCGACAGTCAGTTTTTATTTGCATTTACACATAAATACAAGCAGTACACTTGGACGGTATTGCCACAGGGCGCACAAAACTCACCCACTATGTACAGCATGGCTATGGCCTAGATTCTTGAAGAGTGGCAAAGGCCAAATAACGTAATTTTATTGCAGTATGTCGATGACCTACTCCTATGTTGCGATAATATGGAATCTTGTATGGTAAACACTCTTTCCTTGCTGAAATTTCTGGCAAAAGCAGGCTGTAAAGCGACAAAAACAAAACTGCAAGCATGTGTAGAGAAAGTTAATTTCCTAGGACATTGCATTTCCCAGGGCATAAAACAACTCACGGAAAGTAGAAAGACTGCAGTTCAAAATATTAGACCCCCCCGCAGTCTAGCCCAGGTTCGTACATTCCTCGGTTTGATATCTTATAGCCGTCCTTGGCTGCGTTCCATAGCTATCTACATGCAACCACTGTATGATTGTCTTGCCAACGAAAACAAACCATTTAAATTATCCCATTTAGCAGAAAATGCCTTCCATACCCTTAAGTTACTGATAACGTCAGCTCCGGGACTGGGTCTCCCAGATTACAGAAAGAATTTTAACCTGTTCTGTACTGAGCAATCAGGTTATGCTACATCTGTCCTTACACAGGACCATGGTGGTAAACAAAGACCAATAGCTTACTACTCCACCAGATTGGACCCTGTTGCCAGGGGTGTAACTGAAACCCTCATGTGTTAGGGCAGTGGCGGCTGTTACTGCCCTCCTGGACAAAGCCACTGATATTGTTTTAGATAATCCGGTGACCATATACACACCGCATGATATCAACAGCATACTCTCACAAGTTCAACCAAAATACATACATACTGCAAGGCATCTCAGAATGCAATGTGCCTTGCTTATGCCACCTAATGTTACTCTTAAAAGGTGTATGGTGTTAAATCCATCTACATTGCTTCCCCTGGATTTAAAAGAGGGGAGTGGGGATAGTGTAAATGGTACTTGTACTTCTGATCTTTTTGTAAATTCACTTTCACCAGATGAGTTAGCTGATGCCCAGGTTCCCCATGATTGTGCAGCAATAATGGCACAAGAAACAGCAGTTTTTTTGCATGTAATTGATTCTCCATTATCTAATGCAGATTTTGAGTTTTTTGTAGATGATTCCATATACGCTGATGAGAAGGGTAATTTCCACAATAGATATGCTGTAGTCTCTACACATGAGGTAATAAAATCTGAACCACTCGCTCCTCACTTCTGGTAAGACTGCTAATATTTATACAGACTCTCGCTATGCTTTTGGCCCTATATGGCGGGCTCGTGATTTTCTCACCTGGAACTCCAATCAAGAATTCTGAAGCCGGGAGTACACTTATGGACGCTATCCTGCTACCCACTCAAGTAGGCATCATCAAGGTGGCAGCTCACGTGAAGATCACAGATGAAATCTCAAGAGGAAACCACAAAGCAGACGAAGCTGCCAAGCAAGCAGCAATCCAAGTTCATCCCTCTACAGGTAAAACCTTCCTACAAGTTGTTCTTAAAGATGACGCCGTTGACTATAATATACTGTTGAGCTTACAAAGACAGGCAAGCAAGGAAGAAACAAGATGCAGAACCTGATGATGACAGAATGTGGAGGAAAGGTAAAAGACTGTGTTTGCCACGAGTGTTGTACCCCATGATGGCCCAGATTACCCATGGACCTACACATCTATCCAAGATGCACATGAACAGCATAGTAAACACCCATTGGGTAGCACCCGGATTTACTGTTGTAGCAGCTAAACACACCCAAGCTTGCATGATTTGTGCTAGAAACAATCCAGGACAGGCTGTCAAAACACCAAGTAAGCACACACCAAGGCCACTTTACCCGTTTCAAAGACTGCAGATAGACTATATTCAACTACCTAAGGTAGGAGTGTATGAATATGTGTTGGTGTGCCTTGATCTCTTTTCAGGTTGACCCAGTGTCGAAAGCCACAACGAAGGTCACAGCAAGTAAGCTTCTGAAGGAACTGGTATGTAGATATGGAGTACCTGAAGTGCTTGAGAGTGGAAGAGGTAGCCATTTCACTGGGGAAATAATGCAAGAAATTATGAAAGCCTTAGGGATCAGTCAGGCCTTCCACACCCCCTATCACCCCCAGAGTAGTGGGAAAGTAGAAAGGGCAAATGGAACCTTAAATAACAAGATTGCAAAAGCCATGCAAGACACAGGGAAGCCCTGGACTGAATGCCTTCCCCTAGCACTCTTTTCTATGAGATTCACCCCCAATTCCAGACATGGCCTATCCCCTTTTGAGATCCTGTTTGGATGTGCCCCAAAGACAGGCCTCTATTTTCCCCAAACCCTCCAGATGCAGCATGGTAGTATGACAGCCTATGTTCAGGCCCTACACCAAAGATTAGGCAGGGTGCATAAACAAGTCTTTGATTCTATTCCAGATCCAGACTCTGATTCTGCAACTCACAAACTGCAACCTGGTGATTGGGTGGTGATAAAGAGGCATGTGAGGAAAGGACTTGAACCACGCTTTGACGGTCCATTCCAAGTGCTCTTGACTACAGCTACCTCGGTGAAACTAGAAGGAAAAGCCACGTGGATACACGCCAGTCACTGTAAACAAGTCACTCCGACTGATCCACTGACATGAAGCTGTTCTTATCCTTTACCTTTTTATGCTGTGTTCGGATATACTACTCTGACTTGAGACCAGAAAATAATATTGCATGGCAGGAAAATATATGGTTGCAGATAGCAAAGGCTTTTAATTTAACCTCCTTTTGCCTCAACCCTCTCCTCAGTACCGAATACTCTGCCCTAGCGTACACCTTGGTAGGAGTCCCAGGCTTAGCACTGTATAATACCCGAGTAGTTAATGCTGTAGCCTGTTCCCTTGCAAAAGGCTTAAATGCTACTTCACAGGCCCTAGAGGAGCTACTTATGAACAACCAGTGGTCCCCCTTGTGAGGGCATTTAAGAAGGCAATTCTTGAGAATAGAGCAGCCATTGACTACTTACTAATGAAACATGACTTAGGCTGTGAAGCTATTGAAGGTATGTGCTGTTTTAACCTATCTGACCATGGCACTATGATCCATAAACATATAAAAGATTTACACGACTTAGTGCAGGATATCAAACAGGATATTGGCTTCTTTGGGGATTGGGATTGGACATTTGTGCTAGGAACATGGTTGACTTTACTAATATAGAAAATTTTGTACTTTTTGCTATTAGCTGTATTTGTCATTATGGCTATTTTTCTAACCTTTAGATTTTTTTCATGTCTACTAACCTCTCTATGTAAAAGCAAACCTACTGTTGGTCATACCTTAACTTACATTCCAGCTCCAACTTCGGAAAGGTTTTATGATGTTACCTCGGCTAACAAATGAAGGAACTCTCCTCCGCTGATTCTGGTGGTCTCTCAGTCCACGGGAACCGTAGTGAAGCAATAAATGAAAGTCCCACAGGCTTTGGTTCGCAGGCCTGGATATACCTTGGACATTTGGGTGACCCTTGGATCAAAAGAGGGGATTGTGATAGAATTTATCTTGATTCCAAGGCTCAAGCTTATAGGTGTCATATAATGATATCCTATATTAAAATTGTCTAACTTGGACTCAGGAAATGCTTGATGCTTAAACAACACTCAAGACCATATATGTCTAAGTTCCGGGAGCAGAGAGCCCCCACCTAAGATGTCTCTGCTCTAATCATTTTGTTCTCTCTTACCTTGAAACTTATTTGTTATGTGTACATGACGCTCATCCCTATGTTTTATCTGTACGCTCTTCCTATTACTGTTCTAAGAATATTTGCACGTAAGCACTTACTGTTTAATGTATAAAACACAACTGATGAATAAAACGTCAGAGGCTTATTTTGAATACCGACAGGTGTCTGGTGTCTAATTCTCGCTTCTCCAAGTGCACTTGTAACAACAATTTGGGCTTCCTCTGAATATAACAAAGATCAACATTTCTGATCCACAACACCATCGGTTGTAGATAGGCACTTAGCGGAACTGGCGTTCCTGTTCAAGTTCAATGGCTGGGTAGATGTGACGAAACATTTCATGGTGAGGCAAGCGGTTCGGGGTTTTAGGAAGGGTAAGAGGGCACGGGACTCAAGGAGACCGGTTTCATTTAAGGTACTGCAGGGGCTGGTGGAGAAGTTACCAGGAATATGTTTTTCCATACTTGAGGTGGCGTTGTTTACGACGGCGTTCGTTTGGGCCTTTTTTGGGGCGTTTCGAATAGGGGAATTGGTTAGCGCCAAGAAAGCAGGGGTTGGCAGGTTGAGATTGGAAGACGTGGCGGTGAGTACAGACAGGGTACGAATACGGATGGCCCGCTCGAAGACTGACGTCTTTGGGAAGGGTTGTTCAGTTACGCTGTTTGAATTACCAGGGTCTGGGTTGTGCCCAGTGGCTTGTAGGGCCGGGTTCATGGAGCTATGGCCAGAGGTCAAAGGATGTTTCTTTATTCACACTGATGGTACAGCGCTGTCGTGCTTTCAGTTTACAAGGGTATTTCGGTTGGGGTTACAGAAGATGGGTCTAGAGCCCTTGCAATTTGGAACGCACTCATTCCATATTGGGGATGCAACGGAGGCTGCGCTCCTGGGTTTAGGGCAAGAGAGGATCAAGTGTATTGGTCGGTGGGAATCGCTACGGTTCCGCACATACGTGCGGCTGGACAAGCTGGCTTGAATCCGAGGAAGTGGGGGAATAGCGGCACAGGGGGAGTGCGCTGCTTTATCTCTGTTTTGTCTCTTCCAGGCTGGACGGCATGGATAATCGGACATTCGGACATTTATTGGGCTCAGAAGAGGGCTGCAGTTAGAAGGAACAGAACACAGCTGGGCTTTCCTTTGGAGCAGGTGGCGATATATTGGTTTGGATATCGGGGTTTTGATTGGCAACACATAAGTATGGAATTATTTCACAAGGTGGCAGAGGGGGCTTTGCCGTATGTGGTAGTGGTTCACGGCGGGGGTAATGACTTGGGGTTGGTTCCGCTACGTGATCTGATCAGGCGTATGAAGAGGGATGTGGATCGGCTGAGGGGGCTGGTCCCTGGTGTGACAGTAGTGTGGTCTGAGATGGTGCCTCGGTACAAGTGGAGTTATGCCAGGGACACAGCCGCGGTAGCCCGATGCCGGGGTAAGGTCAATAAGACCATGGCTGTCTTCATTTGTAGGCTAGGGGGTGTAGTAGTTCGACACCGGGAACTGGAAGAG
Source organism: Pelobates cultripes (assembly GCA_933207985.1). NCBI lineage: Eukaryota > Metazoa > Chordata > Amphibia > Anura > Pelobatidae > Pelobates > Pelobates cultripes. The sequence goes on along the minus strand of OW240913.1, from coordinate 148,129,667 downwards.
AAGTTACCTGGATACTTTAGACCAGACGGAGTGCACCTGTCTGACGTGGGTTGTGATCTTTTTAATTTAGTCTTACATGAAGGTATAGCTCAAGCCCTGTTTAAGTGTGGTGGGGGTCGCACATGATCTTAAGGGTGTCAAGTCATGCGTTGTGGTGGAAAAAGGGCTTGGTTAAACAGGAAATTTTGTGGGTTAGGAAAGTGTTAAGCCAAGGTCTAGGCTGGAGTAGGCCGGAGTTAAAGTGTTTGGTAGGTTCGAGCCCGTAGGTGGCTACGGACCAAGGGGTGTAGGGGTGTCTGGGTACACCCCTGCAGTTATACAAATGGATGTGGGGCCTCTTTGGTAGGCCGTGTGTTATACGTTATGTATTATTTATAATGTCGTATTGTTCTTTGGTAGGGTCATGGTCAGGGGTATTTTGCGGGATAGAGCGGAACAAAGTTATTACTGTTGACAATGACCCTAAATTGTTAATTTAAATATTTAATAATTAATAAAGCTGTGGACGTTATACTCCAACAGAATAAATTGGTGTCTGTGTGTTATTTAAGTATAGGTTAGCACATGCTGAATAACGACTGTGAGCATGTCAAGTGTTATAAGCCCCCTGGGGCAAAGCAGTGCACATGGGCCCTGTCTACACAACCACTCCACATGTATAAATATGTAAATTATCAAAAAAATTAAGCTTATATTTTTTTGTACCTCAAACAAATGCAATAGATACATACACACAGACTGCTGAATACACACAGACAGAGACTGCTTATTACACACACACAGTGCTGAATACATACATACAGACTGCGGAATACACAGACAGACTGCTGAATATGCACAGCTTGCTTAACAGGCACAGACTGCTGAACACACACAGACTGTTGAACACGCACACAGATTGCTGAATACCTATGCAGACTGTTGAATACCTATGCAGACTGCTGAATACACACACTTATTATTATTATTATTATTATTATTATTATTATTATTATTACTGGTATTTATATAGCGCCAGCATATTCTGTAGCACATACAATATTATTAAAGGGGAAGATTTAACAATAAATGAAATAATTACAAAAACTTACAGGAACAATAATGTGAAGAGGGCCCTGCTCAACGAGTTTACAAACTGCAGAATTATAAAAACATAAGGTGTGGGCGCTCCTGTTATACAAATGTTGTATGAGTATGATTTAAAAGAGCAAATATAGCTTTATTAGATAAAATTTATGTACTAAATATGATCCACCTCCAAAAGGACTCCCTAATACTTTTAGAGTACAATTCAAGTAAGCATAAGGCCTATGAGACTATAATGCCGTAAGTAACAACTATAGTCACAATGTATCCAATGCGTAAAATTGATAAAACAGTTCGAGGTTGTATCTAGACCATAGATGAAAGAAACATAGATACAAACTCTACACTATCTAGAAAATAAACTAAGTGGAAATCCCTAGTAAAAAAAAGGGGATCGATCTACTAGTGAAAAGAATAAATATAAAAAAAATATGACGTATGGTCACAGTAATTGTATCTCTGTAAGTTCTTTGGAATGTTCACAGTAAGTTCTTTGGAATTTTCCCATGCTGTATAAAATGACACAGAGCACTCTGGTTGGCTGGATTTCAAGCTAACCAATCAGAGTGCTCTGTGTCATTTTACACAGCATGGGAAAATTCCGAAGAACTTTCCAACACTGTGTAAAATGACACAGAGCACTCTGATTGGATGGATTTCAAGCCACCCAATCAGAGTGTTATGAGTCATTTTGCACAGCGTGGGAGTTCTTTGGAATTTCCCCACACTAAGTAAAATTACACAGAGCACTCTGATTGGTTAGCTTGAAATCCAGCCAATCAGAGAGCTCTGTGTCATTTTGCACAGCATGGGAAAGTTCTTTGGAATTTTCCTAAGATGTGTAATTTGACTCATAACTCTCTGATTGGTTACTTTCAATCCACCAATCAGAGTGTTGCTATGAGTCAAATTACACAGCGTGGGAAAGTTCTTTGGAATTTTCCCACACTGTGTAAAATGACACAGAGCTCTCTGATTGGTGTATTTCAAGCTAACTTACCTGTCAGTCTCTTCATTTACCTGTCAGAGCACTCTCATTGGATGGCTTAAAACCACCAATCAGAGTGCTCTGAGCCTAATTACAGGACTGGGCAAGGCTTTATAAGGTATGCCCTGGGGAGTGATTACTCGGCGGCCCGGCAGTCAGGAGAGGTATTGCAGGATACCTCTACATTGAGGCATCACTGCAATACCCTTAGAGTGGCTGGAAGCAATCACGACATACATAGTATTTAAGGGGTTAATGTAATCTTGTCTATCAAGTAAGACAATGCCACCCCCCTGTCAGCATTTTTTATTATGATATCCTTATTGTTTTTGAGGCTTTTAAGGGCTATCAATTCCTCTCTGTTCAGACTGTGAGTCATCTTCTTTTTGTTAATAGTTCTCTCCAATTCTTTAAAATCTTTTAAGACCAATTCATAACAGATAGGAATAAAGTGACCTTTATCTGATACTGGATAGTATGTAGAAGGTGCCTTCAAGCCTGAGGAAATATTTTCATTGATTACCTCAAGTGCATCAACACAGGCTGTATTATTCTCTTAATCTTTTAAAAGTGTAATAAAACTTTTTATCACAATTTTGTCTTGTGGGTCATTCAAATATATCGGACAGGATTCGATACTATTTGCAACCTTTATATTAAAGGATCTATTTAGGGTAAGTTTCCTAATGAACTGGTTGAGATCCTTAAATAGATCAAGAGCAATGGGGTTCCTAGTGGGCACAAAATTTAGCCTCATGTTTATAAGTGATATTTCAGCTGGTTTCAGATCATAGGAAGAGATGTTGAGTGGGGGGCACAGCAAGCTCTTACTAACCTTCCCAGCAGCTCCCTTCAGCAACCTTGTGTAAATCTCGCGGCCTGTGTGCCGCGCGGAGCATTGCCATGGTAACCTGCCGGTCTCAGGACTTGCAAGATTTACACATGGGAGCTGAAGGGCGCTGCTGGGAAGGTAATTAAGAGCTTGCTGTGGGCCCTCCAGGTACCAGCGGTCCTGGTATGTATTATCGGCAATATCGGTATCTTTATTGGCCGATACCAATATTGCCTATAATATCGGCCCGACCGATAATCAGTCGATCCCTAATGGAAGGCATCAAATTTTGTGTGGACTGTTCTTCACCCCTTCATCTATTTCCTCTATGGGTTCTATTATTTTCCTCCTTACAGATTTTGTAAAAAGTGGAAAATGCTGGGAAATCGCATCCTGATCCTCTCCTAAAAACATTAATTTTCTTCTTTCATGATCTGCATTTCTTGTTTTTGGCTGAGCCCCAAGGTCAAGGGAGTGCATGCCCTCCACATGGACCGGGTTATTGGTTGAACTGCTATTCAGCATAACTCTAGGATGGTAATGGGTATTCTGTTGGGATTATTCAAAAATCTTCTTTCAGTTGTTCTTTTATTCAAGTGTATAAAGTTATCTTTTCTCCTGGGATTTGGTTTGAAGTGTTTCTGTACTACCTCAGTATATGTTCTATGTGAAGGTGTATTGTTGCTTGGAGAGGCTGAGTTCATATTAGGTGTCTTTTTCGAATATGTTTTCATCCTCTTGCGGTTACTATTACCAAGATGGTGGTCCGCTCTCCTTTTCCGTTGCCAATTTCTGATGGTTCTACTCTCATAATCCTGTTTGTCTCTTCGACATTTAGTGGTCTTTTTGTTTACCAGCTCTTTTTCAAACTTGATGATGCTAAAATTAACCATATCATCTAATTGGGCGATCTGCTTGTCCTCTCCGGATATGTTGATGTCGGTCTGGATTTGTTCTATTAGTGCTTCTGTGGTTTTGATCCTAAATTGTCTGTATCTGATCAGAATTTGCATAAAGATTTGTGAGCAATTATCAAGTGCATCTAACCATTCCTTTTCGAGTGCGCTGTTATCATTAAAAAAAAGGTTGCTTATCAAATCTTAAACTTCGAGATATATATTTATGTTCTACATATTTTTCAAGGAGAACACTATCCCACCAATCTCTCATTTCTGACTTAAGATTTTTCTCTAGACTGAAAAACTATTTTTTTAAACTTCCACCTTGTGGCAGTGCTGATGATTGTTCCTCCATCATGAAATTAATCCTTCTATTATCTCGGTCTTTGACACTATTAAGACTCATGATTTGTATTCCGAAGTAATAAAAACAAAATACTTTAAAGTAACTTAAAGGGATTCTATAGTGCCAGGAAAACAAACCCATTTTCCTGGCACTATAGGCTCTTGGAGTGCCCCCTCCCTCTGGGCCCCCTCCCTCAGCACTGAAGGGGTTAAAACTATGGAGTCCTGGCACTCAGACCACTTCATTTAGCGGAAGTAGTCTAGGTGCCTATAGTGGTCCTTTAATCAATTCAATGGTAAATTAAATCTGTATCAATCCACTCATGCACTCAATATGTAAACCAGTAAAACAACAGATTCAAGTAAGTGGTTGACCAAGATATAATAAATGTGGGCTGCCCAACACCATAAGGTGAGAGACTTGTAATAAATGAATTATAAAAACATAGGGTGTGGGCGCTCCTGTTCTACAAATATGGTATGAATACGATTTAAAAGGGCAAATATAGTTTTATTAGATGAAAAAAAAAAAAAAATACTAAGTACGATCCACCTCCAAAAGGACACCCTAATACTATGAGAATACAATTCAACTAAGCATAAGGCCAATGAGACATAGGTAACAACTATAGTCACAAAGTGTCCAATGCATAAAAGTGACAAACGAGTTAGAGGTTGTATCTAGACCATAGATAAAAAAAATATAGATACAAACGCTACACTATCTACAAAATAAACTAAGTGAAAATCTCTGGTAAAAAAGGGGATTGATCCACTAATCAGTGAAAAGTATAGATGTAAAAAATATATAAAAAATATATGGTGTATTAGTATAGTAATAGTATCTCTAAATCTATAAAATCACCCAACATACAGTAATAAAATAAAACATAAATAACACATAAGCAACAAGCTAGCAAATGACGAAAAAAACTTTTACGTAACGTATTGTTAAAGATGTTAAAGATGAGGTTAGTCAGTGGGGATCCAACAAGCTCAACCCCATCTCATAGACTGCAGAATACACACATATAGACTGCTGAATACATACTGACTGCTGAATACACAGACAGACTGCTAAGTACACACACACACAAACTGCTGAATACACACACACAGACTGCTTATTACACACACACACAGACTGCAGTGAGGGGTGCACTGTGTGAGGAGTGTAGTGTGTGTGACGGGTGCAGTGTGCATGTATAGGGGTTCAGTGTTTGTGCGTGTGTGAGGGATGCAGTGTGTGAAGGGCTTCAGTGTGGTGGTGCCGTGTGAGGAGTGCAATGTATGTGTTTGGGGAACATTGTGTGTGTGAGTGGTGCAGTGTGTGGGGGGGTTGCAGTGCATGTGGGGGGTGCAGTGTGTGTGTTAGGGATGTAGATTGTGTGAGAAGTGCAGTGTCTATATGTGCAGCCTTCCCACACACAAAACTACACAAACAGCTTCAACACACAGGAAACACTACAAGCAGCCTTCCAAACACAAACACTAAAAATTACAAGCAGACAAGCAGCCACCCCACAGAAAACACCTCAAGCAGCCCACACACACACACACACACACAACACACCATATGCAGTCTCCCTAAACACAAAAAAATACACACAGCCTCCCCCGTACATGAAAAACCACAAGCAACATCACACCTTATCCACACACAAGAAACCACATAAGAGACTTTTTATGCACACAAAATACCTCAATAAGCCTTCACACAATTAAATTAAACATCACAAGAAGCCCATCACACAAAAAAATACAAGCAGCCTCTCCAACAAAAATCACCACAAGCTACCTCCCCCACACACAAAACACCAAAAGGAGTCAACCTACACAGAAAACACCACAAGCAGCCCTTCCCACACATACAAAACACCACAAGCAGCATAACTTACACATAGAAAACACCACAAGCAGTTTCCCCTGCACATACGTTCAAAAAAAATCTTTCCCAGAATCGTCTTTTGCCCTCTGTAGGGACAATCCTCTTGCAAAATCCTCTTTTGCAGAATCCTCTTTTGTCCTCTGTAGGGATTCGAGAGTCAAGCATCCATAAATAAAATGTAAGCGTGTCATCAAATGTACTTATAATGTGCTAAACACACATTTCAGCAGGACTTTGTTCATGGGCTGCCCTAAAGAAGTACTGAACTGACATTCACATTTTATAAAGGCATGTGTGTTATTAGAGCTGACACAAAATTATCCCTCTTTGGCCCTCCTTATTAGGGTGCTTTTAAATGCCTAGGACAATTTTGAGTCTGAGTCTGTTTATTTATTGTAAAATTATGATCATGTGAAATAACACATACTGCAATGGACAATGAATACACAGACAATGATTAAATAATGGCAAATGATGTGCCTTTAGTGGAAATAGTACAAGAGAAATTAAACCTCATGACATGAACAAAAAAGCAACTACATACTTATTAATTGTGTATGAACCTCAATGGCCTCTGCCGAACTTACGCCCAGAGCTACCGACCTGGCTGCCTTTCTCTGTATCTATTAAAGAACAATTTTGCAATGTGCTGAATTCATGTCTAAAAAATCAAAATTATTTATAGATAGCAGCAAGGAAAAATGACCTATCACAATAAAAGAACCCTAAATCCTTTTGTTTTAAAAAAGGCTTGTAAGCAAATGTATAAAGAGTGGCTAGTCTTTTTACTAATTACTTTTTGTCACACAAGTTGCAAAAAAGTGCTCAACAATATACTGTTTATTTTTACTCCTCTTTTCTAGACCTCATGGTAGAGCAACTGATTAGCTAAAACATGATTTTGTGGTTGTTTAGAATGCATACATAAAATGGTATTTGGAATGCTTTTTGTTAGATGTATTGTATTTCATACTTTCTTTTTATTGCATAATATTTCATCCACTTGAAATTCTGAAAACATTATCTACATAAACTAGCATTACATAGTGTGTCTATCACAATTTGTTAGTCATATAGCAGTGGTCAATTGAAGCAGGATAAATTATGTGTGTTTCTTTATTGCATGTCTTAATGTGTGCAAGTGTGTGTTTTTCCATGTGATTATGTATGTCTTTGTATGTGTGAGTGTGTAGAATTTTGCATGTTTCAGTGTATGATTTTGAATCAGTCAGGTGTGTAATTGTATGATTATTTTGATGTGTTTATTTATGTACAGTTAGGCCCGGAAAAAAAAAAAATTCACGTTGCAAAGGCTGTGCACTGATTAAGCTTGTAGGGCAAGAAAAGCATTATAAAAGCTTTCCCGTGCCATGCAGTTTGTCTCAGAGTGCTCTTATTGGTTTGCTTAAGCCAACCAATGAGAGTGCTCTGACAGGTAAATCTTGAGACTGACAGGATGAGGGGGTAGGGTATTTTTATGGTGGGGGTGACAATGGCGCTTAGGGACATCTAGTCACAAGGGGAGAGTGTTTTGGTGATTACCTTATTATTGAGGGTTCCCACCTGCTGCCAACGGGTGGACACCAGGGGCGGGGGGACAATAGGTCACCTACCTTATTATTTAGGGCCATCACCTAGCACTTATTAGGGGGTATGGGTGACACTGTATAATAGTCCATATAGTTTAATATAATGACTACTTCTTGTACACACAAAAAATGCCACCCCTATTTTTTTCACTTTGGGTGTTAGAGAGGGCTTCATGTTTGAGTTTCGCCCAAGGCCTCACAAAGTCTAGAGCCGCCCCTATCTGCAATTAAAGAGTTTGCTCAATTATTACCTAATCACACTAGTAGACATGTATTGGGTTTATCTTCCCTGACTAAAACTGCTGATGGACCAATGTTAGGGATAGCTGATGGAACCTAATGCATTCTCACTATGTTACAAAATTCTTAAAGACTCATTACCCCCTAGAGAATACCTACTTCAGAAGAAGTGGAGAGACAATTGCGGTGTTAACTTTTCTGACAAGAAATTAAATCACTGGATGTCCTTAAAAAAGGGGGTGGATAAAACATGTTTTAGATACATACATGAGAAAAAGAAGGTAAAACAAGGATAAGATAGATTAAAACAGAAAAAGGAAGGTATGTAGAAGGGATTTGTACTTGGACCCATTTTCTTTAATATTTTAATTAGCGATATTGCAGAAGGTCTTGATGGTAAGGTATGTCTTTTTGCTGATGATGCTAAGATATGTAAGAGGGTCGATGTTCCAGGAGAGATAAGCCAAATGGCAAATGATTTAGGTAAATTTTAAAAATGGTCAGAGCTGTGACAACTGACATGTAATGTGGATAAGTGCGTAAAAACCCAAGAGCACAGTATAGAATATTTGATACCATACTAACCTCAACATCTGAGGAAAGGGATTTAGGAGTAATTATTTCAGATGAGTTAAAGGTATTCAGGCAATAGAGCAGCATGAACTGCTAGCAGAATGCTTGGTTGTATAGGGAGAGGTATTAGCAGTAGAAAGTGGTATATCTGATTACACTCAGATATACCTCTCCTCCCCGGACCTCTCCCCTGCAGTCCCACAACATTTCACTGCTTGTCTTTCTTCCATCTCTGATTGGATGTCCTCCCACTTTTTGAAACTCAATCTCTCTAAAACTGAACTCCTTGTCTTTCCTCCTCCTAATACTGATCCCCCGCTCTCCCTTCAAGTGAGTGGTACCCACATCATTCCATCCTTGCAAGCGTGCTGTCTTGGCATTATTCTTGATTCTGGCCTCACATTTGAGCCTCACATCCAGTCTGTTACCAAATCCTGTAGATTCCACCTTAAAAACATAGCCTGCATCTGCTCCTTTCTTACACAAGATGCAACTAAGGAGCTTCTCCATGCTCTAGTAATCTCTCACACGGATTATTGTAACTCTCTTCTAAGTTCTTCCCACAAGTCGTATTGACCCGCTACAGTCTGTAATGAATGCTGCAGCTAGACTGATTTTTCTCTCCTGTCGCTCCTCTCACACCTCTCCCCTCTGTCAGTCCTTACATTGGCTTCCTGTATACTATAGGAGTCAATTCAAATTACTAATCCACACCTATAAAGCACTGACCAATTCTAGCCCCTCCTATATTTCTTCACTGATCCGCAGGTATGCCCCTTCTCTTGTTATTATTCTCTTGTTATTAAATAAGGGGGGAAATTTAACAATAAATAAGACAATTACAAAAACTTACAGGAACACTAGGTTGAAGAGGGCCCTGCTCAAACAAGCTTACAATATATAGGAGGTGGGGTGTAAAACACAACAGGACAGGAGGTAACAATCAAACAAGGTGGAGTGAATGCTACCCTTTAGGAGAGAGCAAGGGTCAGGTATGTGAGCTAGAGTCTAATCTGGGAGGCCAAAAGCCACTCTACCCTGTCTGCTGCTCACACCCATACAGCCAACTCATGGTTGCAGGACTTCTCATGGGTGGCTCCTTTCCTTTGAAATAGCCTGCCTATGACCATCAAGCTCTCCCCTAGTCTTCAATCATTTAATAAGTGCCTCAAAAGCTTTTGGCCTCCCAGATTAGACTCTACCTCACATACCTGACCCTTGCTCTCTCCTAAAGGGTAGCATTCACTCCACCTTGTTTGATTGCTACCTCCTGTCCTGTTGTGTTTTACACCCCACCTCCTATATATTGTAAGCTCGTTTGAGCAGGGCCCTCTTCAACCTAGTGTTCCTGTAAGTTTTTGTAATTGTCTTATTTATTGTTAAATTTCCCCCTTTGATAATTTTGTAAAGCACTAATATGCTGGAGCTATATAAATACCAGTAATAATAACAATAATAAAAGAGAGAAGTGCTCATGCCATTGTACAGAACACTGGTGAGACCTCGCATGGAGTATTGTACGCAGTACTGGAGACCGTATATTCATAAGGATATTGAGACTTAAAGATACAGTCTCCAGTACTGCATACAATACTCCACGTGAGGTCTCACCAGTGTTCTGTGTGTATGGGGGGCAGTGTATGTGGGGCAGTGTGTGTATGGGGGGCAGTGTATGTTGGGCAGTGTATGGGGGGCAGTGTGTGTGTATGGGGAGGCAGTGTCTGTATGGGGGCACTGTATGTATGTGTGGGGCAGTGTGTGCATGGGGGGGCAGTGTATGTGTGTGGGGGGGCAGTGTATGTGGAGCAATGTTTGTATGGGGGGCAGTGTATGTTTGTGGGACAGTGTGTGTGTATGGGGAGCAGTGTGTGTGTGTGGGGCAGTGTGTGTATGGGGGGGCACTGTATATGTGTGTGGGGCAGTGTGTGTCTGGGGGGAAGTGTATGTTTGTGGAGCAATGTGTATACTGGGGCAGTGTATGTTTGTTGGGCAATGTGTGTATGGGGGAGCAGTGTATGCTTGAGGGGCAATGTGTGTATGGGGGGCATTGTATGTTTGTTGGGCAATGTGTGTATGGGGGGAAGGAGGGTAGTGCCCAGCTTTCAATAGAGTCTATATAGAAGTCAATGTTCAACAGAGATGGGGTGTTAAAAACAAAAATGCCTGTGATAAAAGGATTATAAGAGTACCTAGAATGGATGTGTAGGATATCCCCCAATGGGAACCAGGGATATTATTGATCAAAGGAGCATATCACTAATGTGATTTCTGATGGTGTCTTAGATTATAAAACATTCATTGTAAAATGTGCACATAGTGAGAAAAGAACCCATTCTTGCATGGACATAATCAAGAATTATTCAGAAATCATTTTTGAACACCGAATCTAAGGTTTATATTGTTCACTATCACCCTGGAAATAGATAAAATACCACCTTAATTATTGTTATGACCCTACATTATGGGGGATCCCAAAATAGATAATGCTGTACAGACACTCGTACCTCATTACCATTGCTCTACCCAAGTTTATAACGAAAATCGATTAAAGTAAATACAAGCTCAGGGGTTTCAACTAAACAAAATAAACCAAAATTTACATCCAAAATCCTATGAAATTACACATTCACTTGCTCTATATACATGTTGTCTTAAATGACTTGAGTATATCATTAATATATATTTTGATGACTGGAATTCACACTTTGAATGAAATAAAATAAATGTAAAACAGGACTATGCACAGCATATTAATCCAGGAAAGGGGTATAAGTAAGTCCTTCATACAGGCTGTGGGGTGCTAAAGTCTTTAATTTGTAAATCCAGTAGCATTCCCTTCAGGAGGCGGTCCAGATCTTATATCTTACTGAGCGAACATGTTCCAGAATGCGAAATTTGAACTGTCTGAAGGTCTTACCGACATAACTACTCCTGTGGAAAGAAGTAAGCAGGTAAACTACTCATGTGGTTTTACAATTGAAAAAACTCCTGACTGGGAATGTAATACTATTGGTACTATCCTCAATGACTTTTGAGTCACGTATCATATACTTATAGGCTGTGCACTTGCCACATTTAAAAGTACCCACTAGAGAATTTTTTAACCAAGTTTGAGAAGTTTTTATAGAGGGGAGGTGACTTGGTACCAGAATGTCACATAGATTTTGTCCCCTTCTAGTTGTTAATGATGCACCCAGTGATATAATGTTTTTCAGATATACATCTTGGGTTAGTATGGGCCAAAATTGATTTGGAATTGATTTGGCTTGATCCCACCCCTGATCAAAATCAGCAATACATCTGATCACCTTATCATCTTGTTTCTTATCAGTATTGAGTAACATTACCTCCCTATCCATATCCAAGGCTCTCTTATAAGCTGTTTTAAGACAGCGATTTGGATATCCACTTTCTTTGAAGTATGTACGTAATTCTCTAGCTTTAGACTTAAATTCTTCCAACGAGGAACAATTTCTATGTACTCTTAAGTATTGTTGGAATCCCCTTTTTAAGGGGTCTTGGGTGATAGCTATCCCACTTTAAAACACTATTAGTTTTTCTAAATAGTGTTGTCTGGATATGGTTGGTTGCATCTACCAAATTATAAGATCCAAAAAATTTAGAGATGGTTTGCCCACCTCTTTCGTGAGTTTCAGGTTAATCTTGTTAGAATTGAGGAGGTCCACAAATTTGTCAAAGGTTTCTAGGGGGCCAATCCATATCACCAACACATCATCTATGTACCATTTCCATGTGTGTATATATTTGGTGATATGGGCGAGTCCCCCAGCAAAGACAACGAACTTCTCCCACCATCCCAGGTGCAGGTTGGCATACGGTGGGGCACAAGCAGTCCCCATCGCATTCCCGTGCACCTGTAGGTAGAATGTGTTGCCAAATAAAAAGAAATTATGAGTAAGGAAAAACTGTAACAAGTCTATAACAAATTCAGTGTGTGCTCTATGACCTTCACCTCTCTGTTCAAGAAATTTTTTTGTTTTGTGTTTCTCAACCCTATTGGGTACGGTATAGAAGAATCCAGGCTGCAAAGATGTGCCCCTTTCGGAATCTGTATTGAGTTTAGGTAGTTCAAGGTCTCCTTTGTATCCTTAAGGTGGGAGTGGTAACAAAGTCCCTTAAAACCTTATCTACATAAAGACTCCCATTTTGAGTCAAATTGCCTACCCCTGATACAATTGGTCTACCAGTCAATTGTAAGTACTGTTTATGTATTTTGGGAAGGCAATAAAACGTGGAAATCTTTGGAGATTTGTTGTATATAAAATGTATATTCCTCCTTAGAAATAATCTTTTTGTCAAAGGCTTCATCCAAAAGGGCTCTATGTTCGGTCAGGTACTGAGCAGTTGGATTTCTTTTCAAAGCCTTATAGGTTTTGTTGTCTTTCAGGATCTTCCCTACCATGGTGGTATAGTCCACTCTATTCAAAACCACCATGTTTCCCCCCCCCCTTATCAGCAGGTTTTATTATAAGAGATTGATTCTTTTTTAGATTATTCAGGGCAAACCATTCTTGTTTAGACAGATTACCATGAGGAATCAACTCAAGAGTATCTTCATCTATTTTTTTCAATGGCATTAACCGTTATTTCGACAAAAAGTTGATATTGCGGTAATCCTTAAAATTTGATTTAAAGGTGTTTTTAGGTCTTAGAGGTGTATATGATGAAACTGACATCGTTTCCTCATTGTCCTCTAAGAGTGCTACCAAATTAGACAGGCAATCTAAATCATGAACAGATAGTCCCAAGTTTTTAGCTTTTTTCTCCTTTTGGATTTCATGGTATTTGTGTAATGCCAAACATTGAGTGAAAAGGTGGATATCCTTTGTCCAATTCAACTTATTGAATGCTGGAATTTGAACAAACAACAAGCCCCTTTCCAAGACTATCTCTTGGATGTGTGTTAGTCTGACGTCTGACAAATTCACAATCTTAGAAAACATTTTTATTGTCTGCCTCTCTTTCCCTGTGATCTCAACTATCGTGTCCGGTATTGGTGGTTCATCTTTGGGGGGCATAGCCCTAAAAAAATAACACCTTTCTTCAGGATGCCCTTTGTATATGGAGTTTGCAAAGCTTGTGGACTAGAGTTGGGGGGGGATCGGTATCTTTGTCCAAAAATTCGTAATCAGAGGTCATATATTGGTCTGAATCGACTTGAACGACTTTTTAAAATGTTCTATAGACATTACCTGTCTTATAGTATTTGGTATCTCTAATGAATTTGTGGTGTTTTCTTGTTTTAATTGTGTTTCTGAATTTATCTAAATTCATTTTGAGTTTAGTTCCCATCTGTTCAAATTGATCATCATTTTTAAAAATTTTGAATGTTTTTGACCTCCTGATCTACTTGTTATTTTTTGGAGTCTTTTTGATTTGTATTTATTATTAATGATCTCCATAAATGTTCTCGAGCATTTATTTGCCGCTTTCTCCCACTCTTTAGTTAACTCCTACTCATCAATATTATTTGTTGGCATAATTTGTAACCTCTTGGTATCATTGCCTTTTGTAGATAATTTTGTAATGAAGATATTTCCCAACCCTCTCTTATTTGTTGTTTAAATAGCTTTGATACCTCCTTAACCTCTTAAGGACGCTGGACAGAAATTTTCCGTCATTGCAGTCCTCCTCTTAAGGATGCAGGACGTAATATTTCCGTCCAATACTAAAATAGTCGCGGCAATCATGGGATTAATGTTTCTGTAGTGTGTCTCTGTGTTAGAGGCACCCTACAGGCACCCTACAGCAAGCAGTTTTCACTGATTCAGCCAATGTGATCGCCGTGCTGCAGTTAAACCCGATCTGTCTCCCTGCAGCTCCGTGTGAGCTGTGAAGTGCAGAGAGACAGATCGGTGCTAATCTGTCTCTCGCTGTAAAAAAACCAAAACAGTAAGCTATAAAATCCCACCCCCTTTACCCCTTTCAAATAAAATGTAACCCCTTCCCTGCCCTTTTATCACTGTCTGCAGTGATCAAAATACAGATAACTGTATTTTTTACTGTGATATGATTTTTTATTTCAACTCTTGAGGGTTAACTGTTATTTTTTTTTCAATCCTTTATTTAGTTAGTTACTTAAATATTTGTAAATATATCATTACAAATATTTGCTGTTTTTTTTTTTTCTTTCTTTCTCTTTCTTTTGCTATCTAAACTGATAATCAAACAAATAGTAATAACTTCATAGACACTGTAATATTGATAAGTGGCTGAAGAGTATACCTTTCCGGGTCTATGTATATGTTAAATTGAACGAATAGGAACAAGATAGGAGAAGAGGGGATGAGAAAGGAAGGGAAAGGAAAAGATGCAATATTTATGATGACAAATATCCCAAAGCCTTAAACAAAGAAGCACTCTAAAATTTTCTTAGGCTGGTATTAGTCTGAAATCAAAAAAAAATAAAATTGTAAAATATATATTTATTTAGCTAGGGTGGGTAGAAGTTAGTGCGGATATTGGGGGATTTACTATTAGGCTAGTTAGGGGTTAACAGTAAAAAAAACTTTAAAAAAGTTTAAACAAAGTTTTAAAATAGTAAAATAAAGTTTAGAGCTAGAAAAAACTTTTTTTAAAGTTAAAAAAACTTTTAAAAAGTAAAAATAAGGTTTAAAAAAGGGAAAACAAAACACCTATACAGGCTTGCGAAAAATGATACCACACTAAGGTTTAAAATATGCCTTTTGAAACACCCTGGGGTGTCTTCTTTAGGAAATGGTATGACTTTGTGAAGTAATTGGAAAACGCAACCTACTAAAAAATTTCCAAAAGTAGGGCATGGAACCAGCGTAAAAATTCAAACTTAAATGGATGTGTCTCAAATGTGCCCCTTCAATGTTGTCATATACCTGGTAAAGGTACATACGTGAGTATTGCTGTACTCAGATGACATAGCTGAGCCAAATAGGAAGTATTCTAGAGCCGTAGAACACATAAGGTTTGCAAAATATATATTACAAACTCATTGTGTGTGTCAAAAAGGCATAAAAAAATGCTTATTACCACTATTCTTGGTACAAGCTAGCGGAAAAATAATTTCCCGCTAAGGTTCAAAATATGCCTTTTGCAATACCCTCGGGTTTCTTCTTTAAGACATGGTATCCCTTTATGGGGTAGTTAGAATAGTCAACCTATTAAAAAAAACTCCAAAGTGGGGTTTGGACACAGCATAAAATTTAAAGTTTGAAAAAAACTTAAATGGCTCTGTCTCAAATGTGCCCCTTCAACATCTACAAATACCTGGCAAAGGTACATATGGGGGTATTGCTGTGCTCAGACGACATAGCTGAGCAAGATAGGAAGTATTTTAGACCCGTAGCACATATAAGGATTGCAAAATATACAGTACAAACTCATTGCGTTTGTATTGCATAAAAATTCAAAGTTTGGAAAAAAACTAAAATTTTGAATATCCTAGGATTTTGAAATAATCAATGGAAGAAATCCCTCACGCACTTCAGTCGCCCATAAATGAGACCCTATGGAGGCGCAGCCATAAAACTGAAAGTCTTCCCGACCAGCCCACCTACTACTAATAGCCACTGCAATTCCCTGAGAATGATACAAACTAAATTAAACCCAAAACATAATTTCTATTTTAAAAAAAACAAAGCCCAATCATTCTAAATAAACAAAAGTAAAGAAAGCATAAAAATGCCTGACGTGCGTTTCGGCGCCACAATAGTGCACCTTCGTCTGGGGCAATATTATTTAGCAGACTCAACAGGGATCTTATACTCTAGCACACTCATTCCAATTGGGCCCATAATTTAGTGATTTACTTTACACGCCCAGTTTTTAGACATTTGCATTTATCCAAACATCTAATAAATTAGCATCCTAATAATTGTGGAATTGGTTATGCGAAGGTATTTGTCATTTGTCTTTTGAGGTCTTTTTAGACTCTCATGTCCCAATAATTAGAGAGTTATTGCTATCTTTTATTCTTTGATGTATTATCCTATACATGGTCTATCTTTATAAGGGTAATTCCAACACCGTCTAGGTTCCCTCAGGGATTTTTTTCTTGAGTGAAGAGGGAGAGCCCACACCAACTCCCATCAGCCCCAGCCACCCTCCTGTAATGAAAAGCTAAGAAACAGGAGGGTGGATGAAAAAATTAGATGCATGTGTGTGTATGTCTGTCTGTCTGTCTGCATTTCTCTATGTATGCATGTCTGTATGTATGTATGTATGTCAGAATGCATGGATGTCTGTCAGGATCCTATCCTGACAACCAAGAATTATGTTTCTTTTATTTCTGTTTCTTGAAAACATGTTCCAGTTTTTCTCCACTAGTGGCCTCCCTAACAACTCCTTAACCCCTTAAGGACTGGACTGTTTTCACGATGTTGTACGTTTGCGACCAGGCCTCCTTTTACACTTTTGTGATGTTTGTGTTTAGCTGTAATTTTCCGCTCTCTCATTTACTGTTCCCATACAAATTATATATTGTTTTTTTCAGGACAAAAGGGGCTTTTTTTACATACCATTATTTATATAATCTCATGTAATTTAATTTAAAAAAAATAAAAATATATGATGAAAAATTGTTTTTCACTTTTTTTTACTTTTACTTGAAAAATCTTTTACTCATCTACAAAAGCGAATGAAAAAAACTGCTAAATAGATTCAAAATGTTGTCCTGAGTTTAAAAATACCCAGTGTTTACATGCTTTTTGCATTTTTTGCAAGTTATGGGGCTATAGGTACAAGTAGGATATTGCGGTTTCAAAACATACATTTTTAAAATTAATCACTAGTGACATTGTAACACTATTATCTGTCATAAATCTCTGAATAACACCCCACATGTACATATTTTTTTAAAGTAGACAACCCAGGGTATTCAATATGGGGTATGTCCATTCTTTTTTAGTAGCCACTTAGTCGCAAACACTGGCCAAAGTTAGCATTCATATTTGTTTGTGTGTGAAAAAAGTAAAAAACTAAATTGAACGCTAATTTTGGCCAGTGTTTGTGACTAAGTGGCTACTAAAAAAGAATGGACATACCTTATTTGCAATACTTTGGGTTGTCTTCTTTTGCAAATGGTATGCCATCATGGGGGTAATTCTCATCCCTAGGCTACCATACGCTCTCTAAGGCAACGTAACCAACCTGGCCTTTTTAAATGTAAAAATATTTGACCCATATATTTGATCCTGTAACTTTCAAAAATGCTATAAAACCTGTACATGGGGATACTGTTATACTTGGGAGACTTTGCTGAACACAAATATTAGTGTTTCAAAACAGGAAAACATATCACAACAATTATATCATCAGTAAATGTGCTGTTTGTGTGTGAAAAATGCAAAAAAAGTCACTTTCACTGACAATATCATCGCTGTGATATGTTTTACTGTTTTGAATAACTAATATTTGTGTTCAGAGAAGTCTCCCGATTAAAACAGTAACCCCCATGTACAGATTTTAGGGTGTCATAGAAAGTTACAGGGTAAAATATAGTGCTAGCAAATTAAATTCTCTGGACTTTCGGCCTGGGTTGGCAGGCAGGTCCCTCAAATTGCAATCAATAAAATTACTTAATTATGTAAAAATATTACATAAATACGCACGTAGAATTTAAATATATATGCATATTTATATATTTGAAGTCTACGTGTATATTTATATAATTATTCATGTAATTGTGTATGTGGACATATGTATATTTCGTATTATTTTTATTTATTTATATATACATAGATATATATATATAATTTCATTCTAAGTGTATTTTGATATAAATATATATATATAACTATCAAAATACTGTTAGAATAAAATTTCATATAGATATATTTTTTTTATTATTTTTAATATTTTTAATTTAATTTAATCTACTTATTATTTGTATTTTATAATAATATATATATATACAATATACATAGTTATTATATATATTATATATATATGTGTGTAATGTGTGTAATTTAATTATAAGTGTATTTTTATATTAATATATGTACATATTAATATAAAAATACACTTAGTATGACATTATATATATGATATATAGACATATATTATACATATATAATATATGTCTATATATCATATTTATATACACATATATAATTATTATTTTTTTATTAACATTAACCTTTATTTTTATTTTATTTTACACTAGCAGGGAGACTGCCTGTCAGCACAGGCAGTCCCCCTGCAGGCAGACACATGGACACCTATTGTGACCATGTGATTGCTCTGTTGAGAGTTCACATGGCCCCAGGGGTCCTAATCCACCATGGGGAGACTGTCTGGGCTGCAGGCAGTCTCCCCACAACGGGAGCAACGCCGATCGGGAAAGTACATTGGACCGTTAGGACGGTTCAGGACCGTCACCGGTCGGCAATAGAAGAATGCTGATGACGGTCCTGAACCGTCCTCGGTCCTGAAGGGGTTAAACAAAGTTTAAATCGCCTCCCTAACATAATCATTTCAACCTGCTATAAGAGGTCACACCCTGCTAGGCAAATTGCCTTTACATTGATTGTAGTTTGTGTTCTGATCCTGGCTCCTACTGCAAAAACCTGTTATATTCTGGATTTCATTGAAACAACCTTTATACCTGCAACATTCCAATTCTGCTTACTATCCATATGCTTGGAGGTAGCCTAATCTGCAATACCAACCTGTTTAATTCAACACTGCCTAATCTGCAATACCAACCTGTTTAATTCAACACTGGCTTTAATTCATTATTTGCATTGTTGCTACCTACAGTTCTCCTACCTTGGATTTACAAACATTCCTGATAATTGCATCTATCCTTAAAGACCGGTAACTGCAGTACGACCCTTTAAACCAAAGAGGCATAACAACTAAACGTCTAACCTGTATTGCTTAAATGTTATATTTCTGTTAAATTTAGTTTTTCCTGTGACCTATAATTTAATTTATAGATTTTCTTTCCCTTATTTTACCCATATTTTCTTATATGTTCCTAGTTTACTAATTGCATGTTTAGGGCTTATTGCCTGACTCCTGATTTCTGTTTTACACAATATATTTACTGATAATTTAACTTATAGGTTTTCCTTCCTTCTGCCTATAACTTCATTTATAGGTTTTACTACTAGTGCACATCCTGTCTGGGGCTTATTGTATAAACCCTTTATATTATAGCCCTAGTTATACTTACCTGTAACTACTTTTATAGGTTCTGATTGTTCCCTCTGTCCTATAACTTTCCCTCTATTTTGTATTCTCTTTTCTTGCTTTCACTTTCCTTTTAGTCCGGCTGCGCTTATTGTTTCAAGTAAAACATGTCTAAGAAATCTAATAAAGAACCGAAAGTTGATCCCAGTTTCGGTCTCATATCTATCCTGATCAGAAGCATGACAGTCTGTATGTATGTCAAAAAGTTACACTACTAGAGGGGCAGGAAAATCTAAGCCAAGAGTGGACTCAATGAGTAATATGGGCTTAACCCAGAAAAGACAAAGTTGAAAAGAATAACAAATCTTTCTTTGAAAAAAGGTGGTCCCAAGTCAAAAGACTATGGGTAACTATTCTCAAAAAAAGGGTTAGATAGATTACCCCTGTATTACCCACTATAATTGGTAAGAAACCAAAAATTTTATAAAAAGTTTATTCGCATTTAAAGGTCATATCTACATAATATTGTGAAAAACACAAAAGTGACTTTTGAAAGTGTAATATTAAAAAGAAGAAACCTAGGGGGTCTGCCTACTAACTTGTATATATCAATCACAGCAAGCATGAGAAAATATACTAATTCTTGATCAACCCAAGCAGAAAGATACTATCAAGAATAAAGCTTACAATCTAGAATCAAAATTAAATATATATTTTGAAAATTAGAGATATTAGAAATATTAGATATTCAAAATGGTGAACAAAAGGTATTGGTAGATAATTATAGAGGTAATAGAAGTAAACTGGTATATTAGTAGAGTCTGATTATAAGGAACAGTAGGGTTGGTGTATAGAATGTTAATTCGCCGCCCCTACCCTAATAATTACACCAAACTCCACTTGAAAAAGAGTGAATATGGGCAGGACTTCCGGCTCTCCATGTTGGATGCATGGTGCAGTAGCTCCGACAAGGCACGGCCTAAGAAACTACTAAAAACCGCACTCAGAGGACTTTCTAAGATCCTAATGGCACCCCCAAAACTCAGCGTGCCTCAGATTTTTTCCGCCAAGGGAGGAGGGAAAGACAGAGGCCTGTTTAAGATGGAGGCAGATCACGTTCACCCACACAGACATCAGAGGTGGGATATGACACAGAAACTCTGCAGGCAAGCCAGGGTGAGCTTTACTTATCAGAGAAATGACGGCAGACTTAAAATCTGCTGTGGATGATATCCACAAGGAGGTACAGGAGATTGGTGCACTAGAAGAGAGCAGATGAGCTATGTATAGCCAATAATGAAACTGTAGATAAAATACGCAAGTTTGAAATGGATCAAAGGCGTCTCGTGTAAAAAATGGCAGATATGGAGGATCGCTGCAGCCGTAATAACATCCGCGTGCGTGGAGTCCTGGAGACCATCACCACTGAGCTATTGCCTAGACAGGGCGCATCGTGTACCCAAGCCCAAGAATTTGGTGCACAATGTACCAAGGGACATTGTCACTCGGCTTCACTATTACACCTCCAAAGAAGCCATACTGTCAGCGCAAAGAAAGGCTGCAGTGATACCACCAACCTACGCTGGGGTGGCCTTGTATGCAGACCTCTCAACTACGACAGATGGAAGGATTTTGTCAATATCACTAAATGCCTCCGCAACAATAAGGTGCCCTACAGATAGGGTTTCCCCATGAAACTCCTGATATGGCGCAACGAATCCCTCACAAAAATGGATGAACCAGACCAAGGAATGGATATACTCCACACGTGGGGTCTCTTTCCAGAGCAGGCGACGGCTACCACCTCTACCCCGAGAAGAGTGACTCCGGAGTGGGCAAGAGTACAGAAACCAAAATTAATCTGGCACCTTACTGCGCCCCTGAGAAAGAGGGACTAACATAAAAAAAATGATGACCTAGTAGATCCACAGGGCATTCCATACGGTTCCAAACAATAGGTTAGTGTACAAACTTGTTTAATTCAGATAACCTCCGACACCCAAGATCTGCAGAATAGTTTCTATCGAATCATATCACTAAAGCCTTCCAGTACAGTGTTTGTTGCCCTCTAGATAAGGTGGTGTCAGCTTTTTTTATACAGATTGTGTCACTCTGCTGAAGAAATAAAAAATATAAATGGACTTAAAATTATATCTTCTTTTACCAAAACACTTACTTGAATTCTAATGAGGGATTCCAAATTCTTGTTCATTTGGTATACAACAGGAATGTGAAGTTTAATAAGTGTAAAAGAGCCTGTAGGAGATGGAAATCAATGCCATAGGGCAGACTTCCCCAAACTCCGGCCCTTCAGTTGTTGCTGAACTACAACTCCCATGATTCTATGAATGAAATAGATAGGATGAGAATCATGGGAGTTGTAGTTCAGCAACATCTGGAGGGACGGAGTTTGGGGAAGCCTGACATAGGGGTTAAATAGTAATACAAGTCCAGAGTCCATAGCCACTTATAGTATCATAAAGATCCAGCAGGTTTTGTAAAGGGTTAATCTGTGCAGTAAAGTGGAGGTGTTAAGCCAGGAGATGTTAACAGGTAATCAGTAAGATAGAAGGGCAATCCAAACACACAAAACAAAAGTCCAAACCCAAAGTTTGTTACTAATTGATAAAACAGGTTTTGTAAAGGGTTAACCCAATACTCAATTACAAAGTCTAAAGCCAAAGTTAGTTACCAACTAATCATGCAGCGTAGATAAGGGATGTTCAAGAAGCGTGTCCATAATAAAAGCCAGAAGTTGAATCCAGAAGAGCAGAATAACATTTAAAGTGAAACACACATGTATTAATGTAAAGAAAAACACACATACCAATACCAGAATCTCACAGGTGGATAGGAGTAAATGAAGGATCCGTTAATCAAAAATCTCAGATTCTTGAACAGAAGAACCATGTTCCTTTGTGCCCAAGTAGAAGATATCCATAGTGGGCATGAGGATTGTGTGGTCAACCCATCTCTAGATACAAACACAGTTATTCACTGAAGTCAGTATCGACCCATATGGCAAAACCATATGGCTACATATGGATCCAATTCAACTGCATAAGCTAGGCAAAAGGCAGAAAATCAAGTGATAACCACTGCGCAGTGTGCAGTCGGATATTTGATCCAACTACTATTTTATACGCTCTCCTTATAAGCTTATCTGTGAGCATGTCAAAATGACTAACCATAGCTGGACATGATCGCCACAGTAATTTAAAGAGTTGTTTGCAGCAAACAATTGGAGCATGCACACAGCTCATCTATTAGCACTAAATGGGGCCACTAAATCTGGCTCCTGCTGACAAAGGGGAGCCCCAGGTATTAAGTGATATGTGATCACAAGATAGGAGTTCATTATCTTGCACTTTAATTCATGTTAAGGGTCTGTTTAAATATCAATTGATGGTATTAATAATCTTTCTCTTTGGCAGATCGAATACTTGCTGTTCTGTTTTATTAACACAATTGTTAAATCTTGTATTACCTTTGGTGACCACTAGAGGCCGCACATCACTCCAGTGAACTCTGTGGCATGTATACAGCTGTTTTTATCTCTGTGGCTCACATCACTCAACAAATGGAACGTGGAAGTGTCCAATGGGACGCGGAAGAGTCCAATGGAACGCACTTCCGGTTCCGGTTTTCGGCAGATTTCTAATTACCAGCAGAGATATGAGAGAGGATTCTTTTGAAGACCTACAGGTGATCCAGTGCAAGAAGGGAACCAGTAGGACCACAGATTGGAAACAATGCCCTCTGAACCACCAATTAACTCAGGGATTAGCCCTATTTAAAGGGGCTCTGGGGTGGGAATTGTTAGGCTGCTATTTCTGTACAATCATTTGTAATTGTTTTGATTTTATGGTCTCATCAAATATCTTTATCAGTACTTTATAAATTGTTACGAGAATTTAGCAGATGTTCCTATTATAAATTGAATATTTAAAAAACGGAGGTGATGGGAGTAGACATAAAGGATGATCTCTTATCTTTAATGAAATCTAACTATACCTTAGTTTAAAGACAAGTGATGTTTCAGTGCTTGAAGGTGACACAAAACTTAAGAAAGGTTAAGAAGTATAAATCTACAGAAAAAGGGGACTGCACTATCCCTAAAATAGGGATACCCTCTGTCAATAAATATGTGAACAACTGAGCTGCATACCAAAACCACATCCAAAAACTATACAACTTTTTTGTACAAAGATAACAACCAGCCAGTGAAAGTTAAAAACATAATTTAGTGAACCTTGTACAAATAAAAGGTTATTCTTTATAGCAATGTTTGCAATTTTTGTTAATATTGTTACGAAAAAGTGGAGAGACAACATCAGTAAATATAAAAGATACATAGATGATTTGCCAAGTTAGGTAAACCAGAAATCGGAATAACAAGGAATAGCCAAGGTCAAAATATCAGAATATCAGAATCACAAGGATAAACGCACTCTCGGGAACCAGGAACAGGAAACCACGACAGGGCAAGGTATTGACAGGGCAAGGTATTGGGGTGAATCAGGGATTTAAATATCCCTCTCTAGGCTCTGATTGGTCAGAGGATGACCTCTGACCCCAGAACGTGTGCGTGTGTTGACGTTGTGATGTCACGCGCACATTCGTATAATTTGGGGGGGCAGAGCCATTGATGGACGCGACCGCATGGTCGGCGCCATCTTGTTTTTTCCCGAGCGGCTTGGAGGAGTGGTTCCCGGCTCGCCACTGAGCAGTTAAGCTCAGCATGCTGACACAGTCATGCCGCTCGGGCACAGACGTGCATCGTGGCGAGCCGGGAGCCGTGACAGCATTGTACTTTTTTTTTTAAACTACTACTAGTTTCAAAAAGGGGTTGAGTAAAACTTTAAGAGATTTGACCATCCAGTTTATGTGAAAATGTAGTGAACAACTTCACTAGAACAGTGAGGCCCACGGTAGAGGGAGGGTGATGTAAGAGACCATAATTTTCAGCCAGAAAAAAGCCAGGTAACATGGTTGAGAGCATATTGCCTAGCAAGCATTTGGAGATTGAAGACATTGGCAACATTGAATATAGGGCATTAATGAACACTAGGCCAACTGCTGTTCATCATCAGAGTATAGAATATCTCATTACACAATCAGGTGTTTCAGAAGTCACAAAGGTGACTCATCAAGCCATCAATGTTGGCTGAAGATACAAAACCGGTAGTTAGTGGAGGTAAAAATTCACCATGGGGTCCAGGTCTGGGTACTACTGTCTGTGCGACCTTGCAAGGCTGCCATCAGTGATTACATTGGTGTAAATCTCTCCCACCTGATAAACCCATTGCTGGAAGGTTGGCGCATCCGCCTGTTTCCAGAGGAGCTGGTGATTTTAAGTAATGTCAATACTTTGAGGCTAGCTTATAAAAATATCCATAGATATAAGTATCTATTGGTAAAACGTCCTTCCAACTGAATGTGCAACAAAATCAGCGCCACAAAGGACATTATATGTGGGAAAGATTCTTATTGTCCATTAAGCAGAATTTTGTCATTCTTTTCACTTTGTTGCTTTTTACAGAATTTATTAATGAGTATGTAAGCATGCATGTGTTCATATTAAAGACCAGTTAAACATATCAAGGTATTAATCTTCTGAAAATTATATATAATGAGCTAATAAAAGTGATAAATCATGTAGGGGCACATGTACCAATACATAACAGATACTAATATAAAAATAAGCATTTATGTTACAACAACCTTCTTGCTTTCACATTAGTCATTATGAGGTTAAAAGCCTAAACAAGCCTTTCCTAACAAGTCATAACTTATTTTTTAAGACAACAGTTATATAGTCCTAGCAATTACTTATTTGTTGTTTTGCTGTGGAATATATATATATATATATATATATATATATATATATATATACATACAAACTAGGTCTGTGGAACTTGTATAATGATAATAACAATTAACATTTAAGATATTGAATGCATAAGTTCTAGATGCTTCCTTCATTACTACTAGAAGTAATTCAGCTCCCCAATTGATTTGAGAGGCATCATTAAGAATAGGTTGAAGTAAAGAACAAGTGCCCTTCAGGTAATCATGTTTATCATTCCATCAATCTGTATTAATTCAATGAGTATCCACTATAAGTAGGCTTCTGAGCTATAGAACATATGCGTGTAACTAAGTTTCTTATTTTTTTATATTTTCCTTATTACTGATAAATGCAGCAGATAACTATTGTTGACGAACGGAATAGAGTGCATCAATATAGTTATAGTTAATGGTACATTTTCAAGCTGCACAGAGGTGGCAAGTGGTGTCCCTCAGGGTTCTGTTCTGGGACCCCTTCTATTTAGCATGTTTTTAAATGATCTTGAAAAAAGCATTGAAAGTCATGTTTCAGTGTTTGCAGATGACACAAAACTCTGTAAAGTAATACAATGTGAGCAAGATATTACTTTGCTGTAGAGGGATTTAGATAGACTGGAGGACTGGGCACTCAAATGGCAGATGAAATTAGATGTTGAAAAATGCAAAGTTATGCACTTTGGCGTGAAGAATGCACAAACAACATATACCCTTAATGGAAACGAATTAGAGATAACAACACACGAAAAGGACTTAGGAATTGTTATAGACAACAAACTATGCAACAATGTGAAATGTCACTAAGAAGTGGCTATGGCCAGTAAGGTATTGTCATGCATGAAAAGGGGCATTCATTCTGGGGATGAGAATATCATTTTGCCTCTTTATAAATCACTGGTAAGACCACATATTGAATATGCTGTGCAATTTTGGTCACCTGTTCTAAAGAAGGATATTATGGCACTAGAAAAAGTGCAGAGGAAGGCTACAAAATTAATAAATGAAATGGAACATAACAGCTATGAAGAAAGGTTAACAAATTTAAACTTCTTTAGTTTAGAAAAATGTCACCTGACAGGGGATATAACATTATACAAATATATTCGGGGCCAATACAAACCGTTGTGTGGAAATCTATTCACAAACCGGACTTTACATAGGACACGAGGTCATGCGTTTAGACTGGGACAAAGAAAGCAAAGGAAAGGTTTTTTTACTGTAAGAATGTGGAATTCTCTGCATGAAGAAGTGGTTTATTATAGTCCATAAAGATGATTAAACAGCAACTAGATGCATACTTGCAAAAACAGAATATTCAAGGATATAATTTTTCAGTAGGGTAGTAGCTGCTACAAACTGTTTTTTTTTTATTTGCCTTCTTTTGGATCAACAGCAAAAAACAAATGTGAGAAAGGCTAAACTTAAAGGATACAAGTCTCTTTTCAGCTATGTAACCATATTCACCATATTTACCTGCAATATTATTCTGATTATTTGTTTTTGTATTTTAAACACTGACTGGGCTTTAACTCTCTCTCACTGTGCTTCTCTTCTCACTCTGGCATCTATTTTTCCTTTCAATTTATGTTATCTTGTGTAAAACTGCATTGCACACATTTGATTCTCCTAGAACAAATTTTATTTAAAAAATGTTATTCCTCTAAATCTAGAAATAAGGAGAACAGTAGACTCAGGCAATGTTTTTCATAATAATCACAATTTGGACAAAAATGATCTCTGAATTCCAAAACTCTGAATGGCACATTGAAAGAATGGACAAATTAATGGATTGCAAGATAACTGAAATTGTAGCCATTTTTGCATGTCAACAGTTATAGGCATTATTTTGTGTTGGGTTTTTTTGGTTGTTCAAATTTCCTTCCTGGAATTTTTTGGATGCCAAAATTCAGCCAACTCAAACAGCGGCATGAACTAAATTCTACCAACTCTCCCCTCTGAAAAATTCTGCTTAAGTAATTTAGAAGAACCAAAATCTTTAGCCCTGCACTAGTCTACTAAAGAGCCCCAGCATGTTTTGCATATAATAGCACAATTTCAGGGTCTCACACAGTGGAGCTTCTAACACCACTATTTCACTCCATTGTTAGCCATGGCTCCTGATTTTGTTGTTAAAAAGAAGATGTTATTGGATAAGACAAAGCATATTGGACGGAAGAACCTAGAAGTGAAGTAATAAATATATGACCCTTACATCTCATTACCTTCAATCAGTGTTACCAATGGAATAACATTCTTTGAGCACTTATCTAGTACTTACTTTGAATTAGATCCAAATCATATCACAGGCATGACTATATGCAAGCAAAATAAATTGTTAACACTGAATGTGTGATGCACATGCAGGAATATAATAGCATTTAGCTGCCAATGCAAATCAAAATCAGTATTTGAAAGTGCAATGCAACATAATCAATTAAAGAGTCTAAGAAAAAAAGAAGAAAACAAACCACTAATTATGTGAAACACAAAAAACCCCAGCAATTATCGAAGTGTGTCCTTCCATTTACATTTGTTTTGTATTTTTCTATAATATTTAAATATTTCAAATATGTATAAATTACATTTTATTTTTATTGGAAGTCATTTAATCTCTTTTAACTACCAATGTGCATTAATATAAAGCATGACATTTCAGCTTTACAGTTATTTCTAAATACTAGAGAAAAAATTATAGTAGAAAAATAAATGTACATGTTACAAAAAAAAAACAGCATCAGTTCATACAGCAATCATTCAGATGGAAATTAATATTAAGTAAGTCACGGTGAAATGTTTGCAGGTATAAAATTAGGAATTTAAAGGCAAAATAGCTTTTTATTGTTGACCTTTGATTCTTTTTTGGTTCTTTCCTCTGTTTTTCTGTAATCAAATCCTAATGTACAGCAGAGAACAAATCTATGTATGTAAATCAGCACTGTACAAGAAATGCAATTGAATCCAACTGTATAGTTGCCTAGTGCATGCAAGGGGAAGATACATAGGTAATGAGCAATGAAAGTGTTATTCAGCAATAACATCTAGTGCACAGTGTAAAAGATTGCTTTGATCATGTAGCACATGCTTTAAAAAGAACAACCTATAAACTGCACAAATAGTGTGATTCATCAATGCCTTTCCAAAGCCCCCAAACCAATACATCCACATTGTTTCTCCCTGTGGATACTACAGAGAAAAATTGTGTTATAACTGTCCTTTTAGCTGCAACATGTTAAACCAGCATTTTTTTTAAATAAACTGTTCATAGTACTTGAGAAATGCTTAGCACTGCAAAATATCTTAAATGCCACCTACTATATCAGCATATATGTCATTATTTCTGAATTAAATGTAGTATGAAAAATGTTAGCAAACACTAATTTAGGATATGTTGTTATGTGTTTTTAAATCTCAGATATAAAACAAATAAAACATTACTTTACTTATTTATTGTTGTACATATTATATCTCTTCGATACTCAAAGGGTTAAACAGATGTATATCTATCCTCAGTTAAAGAAATTAATGAGATTTTATATGTACCTTGGTTATACATGAGCTTTATTATTGAATCAATAGTAGTGCCGGTCTATTACCTGTATTCTATACACAACATTTTTTATTATTATCTTTTATCACATTCAGAATGAATGATCAACTGTATAATGAGATCTTAGCCAATGGGGAGCAATTATTTTTTATCACAATTAACTACATTGAAAGGAACATGCAACACATTTCCTCTTACCTCTGTAAACAGCCCTTAGCAGTGTTATTTGGTTTTCTATTTCAACACAGTAGAATGCTTTTCTTTTAGAGCTTGTAGTGCTATTATTTCTCGGATGTGCTAAAAACAACACATGAAAAAAACAAACAAACAAAAAAAAAACAATAAAAAGAAATTCCACGTTAACCCTTTGGAAAAATAACTATTTGTGTTTTTTAATTTTGCCACTCTTTCAATTTCTTTTTCAACAGTAGTGGTGTATACACGCACATACTATTTTTTATAATTTTTAAATATAATTACATAGCAAAATAATATAATTTTTTTTTAAAAGGATATGCACAATTTCTCCACGATAAGTTATACAGATAAATATATAATATGAAAAAAGATACTAGTATTTGTCCACATTTTATAAATACTTACTGCTTACTGATTTTTAGAAGTGAGCATTAAAAATTGTAGTTCTAGCTAAACGTTACAAGAGAATGGCATTTCCACTGTTGGTATCTAATCAGATACATTGGTATAGAAAATTCTCTGAAAGGGTTCAAACACTCTCATAGAGCAATATTGAATGGTATATTTCTAGGTAGACTAAGCAACTTACATATGTAAATTGGATATATTTATGCTAGGAATCCTATGCCTGACCAAGACAGGCATAGACCT
This sequence comes from Pelobates cultripes, assembly GCA_933207985.1. Classification (NCBI taxonomy): domain Eukaryota; kingdom Metazoa; phylum Chordata; class Amphibia; order Anura; family Pelobatidae; genus Pelobates; species Pelobates cultripes. The sequence continues at coordinate 148,099,854 of OW240913.1, read as the reverse complement.
GATGGTTCTATATAACTGACACTACTATTTATGGGCTTGGCTTTTACTACTTTCTACTTTTAGCAAGTAGTAGTCGGACAATTTCACAGGTAGCAACAGGGAGTAACCGGTAGCCACTACAAAAAAGCCAGTTGCTAACAACTCCCATTATTCTCTGTGCAAGTGTTTCCAATCATGTTGTTACTTTTACCCACTATGCTTAAGCCTCCAAATTGAAAGAAGAGTGAAAGAATACAGTATAAAACACTAAATGATAAAATGGAATACAGCTAACATTTTAAAAACTTTTTCGAAATGCTTCAATTAATATAGACTACAAAATCCAAAATAAAGTCAAGCACTAATCTCTGACAAACATTCTGGTATGCTTTTTTTTTTTTACTTTTTTTCAGTCAGGTATAGCATAGACAGCCCTGTTACCTCTCCTCAAATAAATAAATAAGTATTGATAATTAAAAATTTTTTTATCATATGAACAATTAAAAACAATATCAAAGCTTAACATTAAAGGGACACTATAGTCACCTAAATAACTTTAGCTTAATTAAGCTGTTTTTGTGTATAGATCAGGCACAGGCAAACTTTAGCATTGCAGATGTTTTGGACTTCACCTCCCATAATGCATTGCACACACAACATTCAGCTACTACACACACTCTCACAAACATGAGGGCTTTGGGAAATCTTAATTCGATTCTGCATAAAAGCATTATTTATTTTTTTCCATTATCTGCATTACTTTAAAGGGACACTATAGGAACCCTGACCACTTAATCTCATTGAAGTGGTCTGGGTGCAGTGTCCCTGTCACCTTAACCCTGCATTTGAAAACATTACATTTTACAGAAACTGCAATGTTTACATTTGCAGGGTAAATACGACCACTAGAGGTGCTGCATGATGTTTTGCAGTGTTTAATTCTGTTAAACAATGCTGGACGTCCTCACACTGTACATCTTCAAATCCCCTATTGAAAAGCATTGATTCAATGCTTTCCTATGGGTAAGGCCTAATGATTGCAGCGGCTGCAGAAATGGGGACAGTGTTGAGGGACCTTGGCGCTGAAATAAAGTGAATATTTAAAAGGTTTATTTACCCTTTAACTGCCATGGGAATGCGAGGGAGGGGGCAGAAGGATACTTTACTGTTAGAAATACAGCTCTGTTTTCCTTACACCACAGTGTACCTTTAAATTTCATCAGGTTCAGTGCAAATACATATAAGTAGTACTCAAACACGAATTCATATGAAGCATTGCAAAGTAAGTGATTCTTTATAACCTCAAATACATTCTATCCATCACTATTTCTGTAAACCCTAGAATAATAAAAAAAAGTAAGGTGTGGATTTGCATAATTATACATTTTTAGGTATACCTGAATAGCTGTCTACAGAAAGAATGAAGTCTAATTTACATTACGAACAAAAACATTTGAAATGTTTAATTGCTCTATTCTATTAGTTAGAATAAAGCTTTTATATTTCCCACCCTTTTGTACTTTCCCTTTACCATATTAACATGTACCAATTAAGTCAATTGAACTCAGACAGACATCTTTTAAAAATAAAAACAGAGCATCTGTTATGAGGTTTTTAGATGGATGATACTTTAATCATAAAAAAATACATTACACATAAAATGATAGGTTGTAAGATGTAGTGAATAGCTATTTTGTAGTTAAAAAAATATATGCATGGAATTTAGGAACATTGAAATGTGTTTTTTAAATGTTGGAGTCTTGCTTGCTAGTCTATAAAAAAACATAATTTTATCTTATTGTGTCTTATTGTCACAAAAGCTCTGTCTGGATGATGTATAAATAAAGGGATGGCTTTCTCATTAGGCAGAGTAGGCACCTGCCTACAAGCGCATGTCCTCAAGGAGGTGCCTGTTTTCAGCTTATAATATGTCTTTTTGGGGCTTTAGTGGGCTGGCTCTAAGAGAGGTACCAGGAGCCTTGCCCTGATTCCTTTGTAGATTCATCCTCCTAATCTTAATAGCAGAGCTTCATTAACAGTTATGGAGGTTTGAAAAATCGAGTGCTGTCCCAGTTCCCCCAGGATCTGTGTTTGGTTGGACAGAACGTGGAAGGGATAATTTCCAATAATTGTCACTATTCATTGATGTGCCACATGACTGCCCTGTGTTC
>OW240913.1:148069562-148097604 GCA_933207985.1 Pelobates cultripes | reverse complement strand
CAATGACTGCTCACTCCTCTCGGCACCCCCCTCCCCTCCTGCCTCAGCTCCCTGGTGCCTGGGCACAGTGCTGCCTGTGCATCCGCCCAGGATTGGCCCTGCCTTTAAGCAAGGGATGTTAAAGTGAGTCATACAGACATTGTTAGATTCCAATTACCATAATTATCTTCTAATCTCTGAGTGACTGAGAGTCATAATGCAACAAGGGGTGCAATATTTGAGATGCTATATAAATACCAAATCCTGTGTTCTACTAATGAATTATCCTCATATAGTTCCAGTATTAAGCCAAAATCCACCCTTCCTTCTCGGTCTTTACCTGTGTTACTTGCAAACCCCTGGTCCAGACCACCCATACCCATTCCCTTTAAAGTCTTATGATTTTTTAGAGACCCCCTTTTTTCCTCTGCGATGATGTACCCCTCTATAGGTTTTATTATGTTATCTTTTTGTGCTATTGAGATTAGTCCCCCCCCCCCCAGTATTTTCTACACCTTGTAGTTATAAAGATCAAGTTTATATTAAAGCAGGGTGACTGTCTTACATTATGTTTCTCTATGTTCACTTTCAGTCTCTTCCTATTCACTACAATCAGGGGGTTCCTGAGATCTGGGCTCTGTACGGCCGTTCTACCAGAGTCAGTCATTGAATTCAAGTAACCCATTCTAAAAGTCTTCTTCATCTCCTTAAGGATCCATACTATACACAGAGCTATGGGTAGACTTACCTGCCACCAAAGAGGTTGGTAAATGTTTAATTGAATTAAAAAGCATAACACTGCTGCAGAGTACCTTTTCTTCTATTCAGTATTATTTTATTTAGAATGTAAATTAGGCAATACAATAAATCCTGGTCCATAAATAACTAAACACATGTACAGTGGACATCAAATTACCAATTTTCTTGTGTGCATATATATACATTCTTTTTTTTTCTCTTATAAATACGTTAATATTTTTTCTTTTTGACTATATGTTTTTAGTACCATTATTATAATTCCATCCATTTCCATCTTTATGTTTAGATGCCATTCTTTCCTCAATGCAGCTTTTTTTTACACCTCTCAACGTCAATTCTTTGTTGGTTTATTTCTTTTTTCAGTGTTTTTTCTGTCTCCCAATATTTCTGTTTACACAATGAGTTTTCTGTACTCCGTCGGTCGATCTGTGGTTTTCTATGAAATGCTGTGTTAGGCACTGTTTGCAGTATCCTACTATTTAAACAGCTGCTATCTCCCACTTTCTCCCTGCTGTGGACCCCAGGAGCCCCAGGCTTGCAAGATATACATTTTCATATTGAACTCAGAGGACCTCTGGGAACAGAGAGCCATGAACATTCGTGCAGGAATATAGTGATCAGTCTTGAAGAGCCTCATTAGCACAACAAAGATATGATTAGTGAAGATTTTTGATACTTAATAGAAAAGGCTATATTTGCTCAGAATAGGTATTTAAATCACTGGACATTGGTTATTAAACAACTCTGTGTTTCTACTAATCTTATAATGGAGATAGTATCATCAACAACCACTTGGGGGAGGTCCTTGATGTGTTTCACTCAGATCCTGAGGTTGTCAGGAGTGCTAACCAGATTCTCAGTGATAGTGTGTAATTTAAACCCCTGCATTGAAAAGAGATTGGATATTTTGAAAGTCACAAGCTTGGAACCTCCTCCATCGTATCGTTCAATGAGGTTACTGATAGGAGACTATCAAGGGGCTCTCACTTGTAGGGAACGGTGTATTGTCCATGTGGTGGAATGTCGTGTTAGTATGAAACACCAGTAGAAGGAGCTACCATAGAAACATAGAATGTGAAGGCAGATAAGAACCATTCGGCCCATCTAGTCTGCCCAATTTTCTAAATACTTTCATTAGTCCCTGGCCTTATCTTATAGTTAGGATAGCCTTATGCCTATCCCACGCATGCTTAAACTCCTTTACTGTGTTAACCTCTACCACTTCAGCTGGAAGGCTATTCCATGCATCCACTACCCTCTCAGTAAAGTAATACTTCCTGATATTATTTTTAAACCTTTGCCCCCTCTAATTTAAGACTATGTCCTCCTGTTGTGGTTGTTTTTCTTCTTTTAAATATAGTCTCCTCTTTTACTGTGTTGATTCCCTTTATATATTTAAATGTTTCTATCATATCCCCCCTGTCTCGTCTTTCCTCCAAGCTATACATGTTAAGATCCTTTAACCTTTCCTGGTAAGTTTTATCCTGTAATCCATGAACCAGTTTAGTAACTCTCTCTAAGGTATCAATATCGTTCTGGAGATACGGTCTTCATACAATACTCCAATATACAATACTCCAAGTGAGGTCTCACCAGTGTTCTGTACAATGACACACGCTTCATATATACTCCATTGACTACAACCCTCTGTTGCCCATTCAACAATATTGGAATACATTATTAGGCTCCTGAGATGGATACACGCTACCCAGAGCCTACATATAGTTCTTTTTCCCTTTCTATCGCTCTGCCTTCATTTCCCCTGTTCTGTCTTATCATTTTTTTCTTTCTTTCTGTCGCTTGCATTTATTGGAATAAGGGACAGTCCTGGTTTACCCACTATTTCACCTACTAGTGTTACTAGGGGAGAGTGGGGACACCATCAGAGGGAGTGAGACTAACAAGGGGTGTGGCTTTTTTAAGGCAGAATGGAGGGGTCACAAAATGTGCCATGGCCGTTTGCCCCAATCAGAGGGTGCTGTGTCTAACTCACTGGCCCACTGTACCAAATGCAAAAGGGCCCAGATACCTTTTGCAAGCTAAAAGTATCAGATTGTTGCTAGTTACCATGGTAATCTGCAGCAATACTCTTACATGATCAGCGATTAGAGAGCTGAAACCCACAAAAAGAACATACAGGATCTAGACATACAAGTTCAGAGCTCACCACTGCATCACCAGAGATCTCATATGGTCTGTTACGGGAAGAAGTCCATGGACATACACACGCACCACGAGCAACCGCATTGGGTGACATCAACAATAGCAATGCCACAGGTCACTTCTTTTTGAATGTATTCTATTCTATTCTATTGATAAGATGTATCTGCATGACCAACATTCGATATGTTGTTGTGTTCAACTTTCTCTTCCCAAAAATGTTTAATTAAGAAAACTATTTCTGGGAGCAGCATGAGCACGAAAACCAAGCTCAGGATGATGTCCGCAGCTTCAGACCACACAGAGAGGCAGCACCTATAGGGATTAGGAGGGGCAGCTGTTACAGGATTCTTGTATTCCAGAGATATATGAGGAAATATCAGCTTATACATGGATCACGCTTCAATCTATGAGCGTCTTGTCTTGGCTAACGATGTTAAATAACGTCTGGATATACTCAATACTGGATCTAACAAATCACTGAGCAGCGAGTGAATAGCAATTACTAGCTACAAACAATTTTACAAATTACCTTATATTAGTCATCGAGACTCGCTGATGATGTTTTTGCACAAAAAAGTGTTTCAGTACTTCCTGTTAACCCTTTTAATTCTGACAAGAACCCATCGCCCCTTTTGCTTGGGTGGACCGCAAATCTTTTAATAAATTATCCGTTATATTTTATGATAGCCATAAATTAGAAGTATTTTAAGATGCTGGCTAATCCCACAATAATAATATATATGTTACTCAAGCTTATGCAGTAAAATGAGAATTCTCATTAATTCAAAGTGAGTTCAGATTCACGGGTTAGTCACTAAACACCGGGTTATGTCTGCAAGGCCGAAATCCATTGAAAAATACTGAATTCCGACCGCAGTGGCAATTCTCATATTTACTAAAGCCAAACAAATCCGCAGCAATTGCCCAAATCAGAATAAGTGCTTTCGCACTCTGTACATTTATTTTCAATAAAAAGGCCAAATTTCTTACAATATCACCAATGCAATAAAAATAAATTAAAATTGATGATCGACGTATTGGCGTATTGGAATACAATAGACTGTTACATTTGTTTCCCTCTAATAATCAGAGTGATTCACTGAAGTATGCACTGTCAGGAATTCTAAGTGAATTTCAATATTTACTAAGTTATTTATTATTTGAATTCAGAGTGAGTTTAAAATTTAACGCCAAAATATCCGAACTGAAGGCAAAACTGAGAACTTTAACACTTTGGCTAATTTTACCTTGAATTTTAATTCTCTCTTTAGTGATTTACCCATTAGACCACAATAACCAATCTGGATAAAATCATTCAATTTAGCTAGAATTACATTTTTAGGTGTTTTGGCCTAAAACACTGAATTCACCGCAAATTTACTTTGTATTTTAAAAATTCACAAGTTAATCCTAGACTCCGATAATGTGGAAAGTATTTCTTAAATGTAGAAATAGTTGGTTTTTTTTTTTTTTTACTAAATTGATAATTTTAAGGCATTTAAAGTGAATTTCCAATTTAAGGTAAAAATAGTTTAACTGTAAATAAATAATCTAAGTATGCTTCCAGTTCAGCCTTCTACTGCGGCCTTAAATTAGAAAGCCACTTTGAATTCCCGACAATTGTCACTTTAGTGAATAATCTCATTCCTTTATCTTTTTTTTCATTCATTCCAACTTATCTATTTATTAGTCTGTATATTTGGCAGTGGTTTTATACAGTTATTGTTCTGTCTTTATAAAACTGTATACCGTAAGAAACCTCTAAATTGTCCACATGTGATTGATAGCCGAAGGGACCGGGAAGTGAGTTTTGCAAGAAAATCTTCGTCAATCATTGCACAACTCTCAGCAGGTGTTTCAACACACACTAACAGTTTCATTCATAATAAATCTTCATTTAAAATACTCTGGGAACTAGCAGGAGAGAGACATTATTTGAGGCTGAGTATGTGTGCAGCTCCTGTCCAGGATCCCTCACCGCAAGCTTTAACAAAGCCTATACAAACTAACTAGGGCTTAACTGGTGTGCACGGGCCGAATGCAGGTTACCTAAAAGTAGACAGGGGTACAGCTAGTGTACTTAGCACTTTACAGTTTACATTACTGCAGAGGGAAGTAGAATAAGCTCAGTGGATATACAGGTACTTAGTACTTTACAGGTTACCTAACAGTAGATGAAAATACAGTACGTGCAGTAGGTATGCAGTGCACATATTTTTTTAAAATTTATACAGCACAAACAGGTGTACTCAGCACTTTACAGGTTACATTACAGTAGAGGGAGGTACAGTGCAGTAGGTATACAGTGTATGTATATTTTATTTATATAGCGCTAACAGGTGTACTCAGCACTTTACAGGTTACATTACAGTAGAGGGAGGTGCAGTAGGTATACAGTGTATGTATATTTTATTTATATAGCGCTAACAGGTGTACTCAGCACTTTACAGGTTATATTACAGTAGAGGGAGGTACAGTAAGTGCAGTAGGTATACAGTGTATGTATATTATATTTATATAGCGCTAACAGGTGTACTCAGCACATTACAGGTTACATTACAGTAGAGGGAGGTACAGTAAGTGCAGTAGGTATACAGTGTATGTATATTTTATTTATATAGTTCTAACAGGTGTACTCAGCACTTTACAGGTTACATTACAGTAGAGGGAGGTACAGTAAGTGCAGTAGGTATGCAGTGTATGCATATTTTATTTATATAGCGCTAACAGGTGTCCTCAGCACTTTACAGGTTACATTACAGTAGAGTGAGGTACAGTAAGTACAGTAGGTATACAGTGTATGCATATTTTATTTATATAGCGCTAACAGGTGTACTCAGCACTTTACAGGTTACATTACAGTAGAGGGAGGTACAGTAAGTGCAGTAGGTATACAGTGTATGTATATTTTATTTATATAGCGCTAACAGGTGTACTCAGCATTTTACAGGTTACATTACCGTAGAGGGAGGTACAGTAAGTGCAGTATGTATACAGTGTATGTATATTATATTTATATAGCACTAACAGGTGTACTCAGCACTTTACAGGTTACATTACAGTAGAGGGAAGTACAGTAAGTGCAGTAGGTATACAGTGTATGTATATTTTATTTATATAGCACTAACAGGTGTACTCAGCACTTTACAGGTTACATTACAGTAGAGGGAGGTACAGTAAGTGCAGTAGGTATACAGTGTATGTATATTATATTTATATAGCACTAACAGGTGTACCCAGCACTTTACAGGTTACATTACAGTAGAGGGAGGTACAGTAAGTGCAGTAGGTATACAGTGTATGTATATTTTATTTATATAGTTCTAACAGGTGTACTCAGCACATTACAGGTTACATTACAGTAGAGGGAGGTACAGTAAGTGCAGTAGGTATACAGTGTATGTATATTATATTTATATAGCACTAACAGGTGTACTCAGCACTATACAGCTTACATTACAGTAGAGGGAGGTACAGTAAGTGCAGTAGGTATACAGTGTATGCATATTTTATTTATATAGCGCTAACAGGTGTACCCAGCACTTTACAGGTTACATTACAGTAGAGGGGGGTACAGTAAGTGCAGTAGGTATACAGTGTATGTCAGGCCCGGACTGGCCATCGGGCACACCGGGCAAATGCCCGGTGGGCCGCGGTGGCCATGGGCCGAGGCCGGCAGGGGAGGTCCCAGGATCTCCCCTGCCGGTCTATGCAGGGCCGGCGCTATCCGCTATCAACGGCCCATTTAAATAGACCTGCGGCTGGGGAGGGAGAGGACCCGGCGGAGCTCTGTCTTGCAGCTCCGCCGGGTTTCTCTCGCGAGATCCGGAGCGTTGCCATGGCAACGCCCCGATCTCGCGAGACAGTTCACTCACCACTGGACCACCAGGGATGGTGTGTGAGTGCCGGTGCCCCCCCTCCCAGCTACCACGTGCCTGTCCCCCCCTCCCAGGCTAAAGGTAAGAAGGGAGGGGGGGGGTTTAGTTTTTTTTTTTGCTTAGTTTTTATTTATTTTTTTTATATATTTACCCCCACTTAATTTTTTATTTGTTTATTTACCCCCCAACACACAACATTTATACACAGCACTATCACACTCAGCATTCTCAGCACTCACACAACACTCTCACACACATCACACCCAGCACTCTCACACCCAGCACTCTCACACTCAGCACTCTCACACACAGCACTCTCACACACAGCACCCTCACACACATCATAGCACTCTCACACTCAGCACTCTCACACACATCACACGCAGCACTCTCACACACATCATAGCACTCTCACACACATCATAGCACTTTCACACACATCATAGCACTTTCACACACAGCACTCTCACACACATCATAGCACTCTCACACACAGCACTTTCACACTCAGCACTCTCACACACATCACACGCAGCACTCACACACATCACACACAGCACTATCACACCCAGCACTCACAACACACAACACTCACACACAGCACTCTCACACACAGCGCAGCACTCTCACACATCATAGCACTCTCACACACATCACACGCAGCACTCTCACACACATCATAGCACTCTCACACACAGCACTCTCACACACATCATACACAGCAATCTCACACACAGCACTCTCACACACATCATACACAGCAATCTCACACATCGCAGCACTCTCACACACATCATAGCACTCTCACACACATCATAGCACTCTCACACACAGCACTCTCACACACATCATACACAGCAATCTCACACATCGCAGCACTCTCACACACATCATAGCACTTTCACACACAGCACTTTCACACTCAGCACTCTCACACACAGCGCAGCACTCTCACACATCATAGCACTCTCACACACATCACACGCAACACACATCACACGCAGCACTCTCACACACATCATAGCACTCTCACACACATCATACACAGCAATCTCACACATCGCAGCACTCTCACACACATCATAGCACTCTCACACACATCATAGCACTCTCACACACAGCACTCTCACACACATCATACATACACAGCAATCTCACACATCGCAGCACTCTCACACACATCATAGCACTTTCACACACAGCACTTTCACACTCAGCACTCTCACACTCAGCACTCTCTCACTCAGCACTCTCACACACATCACACAACACTCTCACACACAGCACTCAGGCACATCACTCTCACACACATCACACTCAGCACTCACACACATCATACACAGCACTATCACACTCAACACTCATACACAGCACTATCACACTCAGCACTCACACACATAACACACAACACTCACACACAGCACTCACACACATCACTCTATCACACATCATACACAGCACTATCACACTCAGCACTCACACACATCACACACACAACACTCTCACACACATCATACACAGCACCCTCACACACACAGCACCCTCACACACATCACACCTCACACACACATACTGCACCCCTCACATACACACACAACCCCCCGATACACTGCATCACACACATACACAATACTTACAAACATATTTATATAAACTATACACATACACACAACACCCCTCACACACACACTGCACCCCTAAACACATTACATTCCAGACACACACTAGATCCTTTAGCCAACTCTGGATCATATACACACACACACTCTGGATCCCCTATATGCACACTAGATTCCTTGTACGCAAACACATACTACATTCCCTGAACACACACTCTCTACAAACACTAAATCACCTATACACACACACACTATAGCCTGTATGCACACACTTGCTACATCCCCTATACACACATTCTCTACAGCCCCTAGCCACATATGCATTACATTACACCACAAACACAACACGACTAAAACAGACCTTATTACACAATACCACACCATGACCAGCTCACTCTGCACAAACGTAATACCACAAACAGGCTCCAAACACATGCACAATACTCTTTCCTGGCCCTTTTGTCTCCTGGTATCCATTTATAGAGACACCAGAGACAGTTGCAAGGAAACACAGTGCAAGCATGTTATTAAATTTGCTTGCACTGTGCAGAACAAATACAGGGCTTTTTTTCTCATGCTAGAGTTCTTCAGCAGAGCTCTGCGCATGGTCTGCCCTGGAAGAGCATTGAACCAACATGCTCACTTTGAGAGGGGGCGTGTTTGTCATGAGTGATGACAAAACACACCCTCTCTGCCCCGCCCCCTTCTTAGTGGGCCGCTGTGATAAAAAAATGCCCGGGCTGAATTTTTTTCCCAGTCCGGCCCTGACAACAAACTATGCAACAATGTGAAATGTCACTAAGAAGTGGCTATGGCCAGTAAGGTATTGTCATGCATGAAAAGGGGCATTCATTCTGGGGATGAGAATATCATTTTGCCTCTTTATAAATCACTGGTAAGACCACATATTGAATATGCTGTGCAATTTTGGTCACCTGTTCTAAAGAAGGATATTATGGCACTAGAAAAAGTGCAGAGGAAGGCTACAAAATTAATAAATTAAATGGAACATAACATGAAGAAAGGTTAACAAATTTAAACTTCTTTAGTTTAGAAAAATGTCACCTGACAGGGGATATAACATTATACAAATATATTCGGGGCCAATACAAACCGTTGTGTGGAAATCTATTCACAAACCGGACTTTACATAGGACACGAGGTCATGCGTTTAGACTGGGACAAAGAAAGCAAAGGAAAGGTTTTTTTACTGTAAGAATGTGGAATTCTCTGCATGAAGAAGTGGTTTATTATAGTCCATAAAGATGATTAAACAGCAACTAGATGCATACTTGCAAAAACAGAATATTCAAGGATATAATTTTTCAGTAGGGTAGTAGCTGCTACAAACTGTTTTTTTTTTATTTGCCTTCTTTTGGATCAACAGCAAAAAACAAATGTGAGAAAGGCTAAACTTAAAGGATACAAGTCTCTTTTCAGCTATGTAACCATATTCACCATATTTACCTGCAATATTATTCTGATTATTTGTTTTTGTATTTTAAACACTGACTGGGCTTTAACTCTCTCTCACTGTGCTTCTCTTCTCACTCTGGCATCTATTTTTCCTTTCAATTTATGTTATCTTGTGTAAAACTGCATTGCACACATTTGATTCTCCTAGAACAAATTTTATTTAAAAAATGTTATTCCTCTAAATCTAGAAATAAGGAGAACAGTAGACTCAGGCAATGTTTTTCATAATAATCACAATTTGGACAAAAATGATCTCTGAATTCCAAAACTCTGAATGGCACATTGAAAGAATGGACAAATTAATGGATTGCAAGATAACTGAAATTGTAGCCATTTTTGCATGTCAACAGTTATAGGCATTATTTTGTGTTGGGTTTTTTTGGTTGTTCAAATTTCCTTCCTGGAATTTTTTGGATGCCAAAATTCAGCCAACTCAAACAGCGGCATGAACTAAATTCTACCAACTCTCCCCTCTGAAAAATTCTGCTTAAGTAATTTAGAAGAACCAAAATCTTTAGCCCTGCACTAGTCTACTAAAGAGCCCCAGCATGTTTTGCATATAATAGCACAATTTCAGGGTCTCACACAGTGGAGCTTCTAACACCACTATTTCACTCCATTGTTAGCCATGGCTCCTGATTTTGTTGTTAAAAAGAAGATGTTATTGGATAAGACAAAGCATATTGGACGGAAGAACCTAGAAGTGAAGTAATAAATATATGACCCTTACATCTCATTACCTTCAATCAGTGTTACCAATGGAATAACATTCTTTGAGCACTTATCTAGTACTTACTTTGAATTAGATCCAAATCATATCACAGGCATGACTATATGCAAGCAAAATAAATTGTTAACACTGAATGTGTGATGCACATGCAGGAATATAATAGCATTTAGCTGCCAATGCAAATCAAAATCAGTATTTGAAAGTGCAATGCAACATAATCAATTAAAGAGTCTAAGAAAAAAAGAAGAAGAAAACAAACCACTAATTATGTGAAACACAAAAAACCCCCAGCAATTATCGAAGTGTGTCCTTCCATTTACATTTGTTTTGTATTTTTCTATAATATTTAAATATTTCAAATATGTATAAATTACATTTTATTTTTATTGGAAGTTATTTAATCTCTTTTAACTACCAATGTGCATTAATATAAAGCATGACATTTCAGCTTTACAGTTATTTCTAAATACTAGAGAAAAAATTATAGTAGAAAAATAAATGTACATGTTACAAAAAAAAACAGCATCAGTTCATACAGCAATCATTCAGATGGAAATTAATATTAAGTAAGTCACGGTGAAATGTTTGCAGGTATAAAATTAGGAATTTAAAGGCAAAATAGCTTTTTATTGTTGACCTTTGATTCTTTTTTGGTTCTTTCCTCTGTTTTTCTGTAATCAAATCCTAATGTACAGCAGAGAACAAATCTATGTATGTAAATCAGCACTGTACAAGAAATGCAATTGAATCCAACTGTATAGTTGCCTAGTGCATGCAAGGGGAAGATACATAGGTAATGAGCAATGAAAGTGTTATTCAGCAATAACATCTAGTGCACAGTGTAAAAGATTGCTTTGATCATGTAGCACATGCTTTAAAAAGAACAACCTATAAACTGCACAAATAGTGTGATTCATCAATGCCTTTCCAAAGCCCCCAAACCAATACATCCACATTGTTTCTCCCTGTGGATACTACAGAGGAAAATTGTGTTATAACTGTCCTTTTAGCTGCAACATGTTGAACCAGCATTTTTTTAAATAAACATTATTGGGTGCTATGAAAAAAGGGAAAAATCATATCCTTTGAATATATTTACATTTAAAGACTGCTGTTCATAGTACTTGAGAAATGCTTAGCACTGCAAAATATCTTAAATGCCACCTACTATATCAGCATATATGTCATTATTTCTGAATTAAATGTAGTATGAAAAATGTTAGCAAACACTAATTTAGGATATGTTGTTATGTGTTTTTAAATCTCAGATATAAAACAAATAAAACATTACTTTACTTATTTATTGTTGTACATATTATATCTCTTCGATACTCAAAGGGTTAAACAGATGTATATCTATCCTCAGTTAAAGAAATTAATGAGATTTTATATGTACCTTGGTTATACATGAGCTTTATTATTGAATCAATAGTAGTGCCGGTCTATTACCTGTATTCTATACACAACATTTTTTATTATTATCTTTTATCACATTCAGAATGAATGATCAACTGTATAATGAGATCTTAGCCAATGGGGAGCAATTTTTTTTTATCACAATTAACTACATTGAAAGGAACATGCAACACATTTCCTCTTACCTCTGTAAACAGCCCTTAGCAGTGTTATTTGGTTTTCTATTTCAACACAGTAGAATGCTTTTTTTTTAGAGCTTGTAGTGCTATTATTTCTCGGATGTGCTAAAAACAACACATGAAAAAAACAAACAAACAAAAAAAAAACAATAAAAAGAAATTCCACGTTAACCCTTTGGAAAAATAACTATTTGTGTTTTTTAATTTTGCCACTCTTTCAATTTCTTTTTCAACAGTAGTGGTGTATACACGCACATACTATTTTTTATAATTTTTAAATATAATTACATAGCAAAATAATATAATTTTTTTTTAAAAGGATATGCACAATTTCTCCACGATAAGTTATACAGATAAATATATAATATGAAAAAAGATACTAGTATTTGTCCACATTTTATAAATACTTACTGCTTACTGATTTTTAGAAGTGAGCATTAAAAATTGTAGTTCTAGCTAAACGTTACAAGAGAATGGCATTTCCACTGTTGGTATCTAATCAGATACATTGGTATAGAAAATTCTCTGAAAGGGTTCAAACACTCTCATAGAGCAATATTGAATGGTATATTTCTAGGTAGACTAAGCAACTTACATATGTAAATTGGATATATTTATGCTAGGAATCCTATGCCTGACCAAGACAGGCATAGACCTGATGGTTCTATATAACTGACACTACTATTTATGGGCTTGGCTTTTACTACTTTCTACTTTTAGCAAGTAGTAGTCGGACAATTTCACAGGTAGCAACAGGGAGTAACCGGTAGCCACTACAAAAAAGCCAGTTGCTAACAACTCCCATTATTCTCTGTGCAAGTGTTTCCAATCATGTTGTTACTTTTACCCACTATGCTTAAGCCTCCAAATTGAAAGAAGAGTGAAAGAATACAGTATAAAACACTAAATGATAAAATGGAATACAGCTAACATTTTAAAAACTTTTTCGAAATGCTTCAATTAATATAGACTACAAAATCCAAAATAAAGTCAAGCACTAATCTCTGACAAACATTCTGGTATGCTTTTTTTTTTTTACTTTTTTTCAGTCAGGTATAGCATAGACAGCCCTGTTACCTCTCCTCAAATAAATAAATAAGTATTGATAATTAAAAATTTTTTTATCATATGAACAATTAAAAACAATATCAAAGCTTAACATTAAAGGGACACTATAGTCACCTAAATAACTTTAGCTTAATTAAGCTGTTTTTGTGTATAGATCAGGCACAGGCAAACTTTAGCATTGCAGATGTTTTGGACTTCACCTCCCATAATGCATTGCACACACAACATTCAGCTACTACACACACTCTCACAAACATGAGGGCTTTGGGAAATCTTAATTCGATTCTGCATAAAAGCATTATTTATTTTTTTCCATTATCTGCATTACTTTAAAGGGACACTATAGGAACCCTGACCACTTAATCTCATTGAAGTGGTCTGGGTGCAGTGTACCTGTCACCTTAACCCTGCATTTGAAAACATTACATTTTACAGAAACTGCAATGTTTACATTTGCAGGGTAAATACGACCACTAGAGGTGCTGCATGATGTTTTGCAGTGTTTAATTCTGTTAAACAATGCTGGACGTCCTCACACTGTACATCTTCAAATCCCCTATTGAAAAGCATTGATTCAATGCTTTCCTATGGGTAAGGCCTAATGATTGCAGCGGCTGCAGAAATGGGGACAGTGTTGAGGGACCTTGGCGCTGAAATAAAGTGAATATTTAAAAGGTTTATTTACCCTTTAACTGCCATGGGAATGCGAGGGAGGGGGCAGAAGGATACTTTACTGTTAGAAATACAGCTCTGTTTTCCTTACACCACAGTGTACCTTTAAATTTCATCAGGTTCAGTGCAAATACATATAAGTAGTACTCAAACACGAATTCATATGAAGCATTGCAAAGTAAGTGATTCTTTATAACCTCAAATACATTCTATCCATCACTATTTCTGTAAACCCTAGAATAATAAAAAAAAGTAAGGTGTGGATTTGCATAATTATACATTTTTAGGTATACCTGAATAGCTGTCTACAGAAAGAATGAAGTCTAATTTACATTACGAACAAAAACATTTGAAATGTTTAATTGCTCTATTCTATTAGTTAGAATAAAGCTTTTATATTTCCCACCCTTTTGTACTTTCCCTTTACCATATTAACATGTACCAATTAAGTCAATTGAACTCAGACAGACATCTTTTAAAAATAAAAACAGAGCATCTGTTATGAGGTTTTTAGATGGATGATACTTTAATCATAAAAAAATACATTACACATAAAATGATAGGTTGTAAGATGTAGTGAATAGCTATTTTGTAGTTAAAAAAATATATGCATGGAATTTAGGAACATTGAAATGTGTTTTTTAAATGTTGGAGTCTTGCTTGCTAGTCTATAAAAAAACATAATTTTATCTTATTGTGTCTTATTGTCACAAAAGCTCTGTCTGGATGATGTATAAATAAAGGGATGGCTTTCTCATTAGGCAGAGTAGGCACCTGCCTACAAGCGCATGTCCTCAAGGAGGTGCCTGTTTTCAGCTTATAATATGTCTTTTTGGGGCTTTAGTGGGCTGGCTCTAAGAGAGGTACCAGGAGCCTTGCCCTGATTCCTTTGTAGATTCATCCTCCTAATCTTAATAGCAGAGCTTCATTAACAGTTATGGAGGTTTGAAAAATCGAGTGCTGTCCCAGTTCCCCCAGGATCTGTGTTTGGTTGGACAGAACGTGGAAGGGATAATTTCCAATAATTGTCACTATTCATTGATGTGCCACATGACTGCCCTGTGTTCCCATGCTTAGTCCCATTAGCAAGCCAAGATTTTATTTTCTGGAGGTAAACTGCAATAGGAAATTGTTATTGTTTTTCCCATTTAAATCATTGCAGTTAATGTGATGATTGACCCTACCATGTTAATTTTCAGATTCTGAAATTATTTTGCAACAGTAACTGGCCTCCAACACACAGATTTCATGATAGTAAAAAACACAATTTCTGCTTACACTCATGCTCTCATTTGACCTTTTAAATGAAATTATAACAAAGCCCAGAACAATTGAAAACATTAAGTAACAAACAGAACCAAACGCACTATTCCATGCTAAATTAATGCACAACATTGATGTAAAAGATCTCTTTTATATGGAACCCACCAGCTCACACTTTCTCTCTGGGTCATCTATCGTTAAGTCTTTGGTTTGAAGCTCAGTTTATCTGACAAAAACAGGCTTGTAATAAAGAGTAATGGATTCACACAAAACATTGGTAAGAATATTCCCGATAAAGAGCTTTTAGCTTATTTCTATTCATTACAAAATGATTTGCAACACGATTATATTACATGTAACCTTTATTTTCAACAATATTGAAAAAAATATACATTAAAAACATGTTATGATAAACACAGGCAAAATGCAATTTAATTACCTGGAAATATTAAGGTATTAATCATATAACCCATCACAGATTTAGAGTTAAAACAATAAAAGTGTGACATCATTGTTTTTTTTTGTTTGTTTTTCATGAATGCATGACAAACATCTAGATGTAAAATGTTTAATATGTACTAAAGATATAACTAAATAAAGTGTTGGTTCCATAGTCAATGTTCTGTGTGTTGCAAAACTGTAAAAATGTTGCTGACCTTGATTTTAGTATTTTGTTTTAAACTTGTTTTTACATTCTATGTTGTTATGTTATTAATGTATCTGCTTTGATAAAAGCAAATATTGCATGTTTTCCCTGGAAATTGTAACCATACTGTTCCTTTAGGAAAAAAATTATCTATTTTTATCATAAGGGGATTTCTTTTGAACTTTACTGCCAAATGCATGCTAGCATGATGCATATCAAACAGTGTACTTGAGAACGGCTCCAAGACACAAACATTATTCTATTTTTCATAAGTAGATATTTTAGTAGAAAATGTAGCATCATGAGCATATGACATATAAGTAGTGTTGCATTTTCAATCTGACAGCATATTTTCATTTCACCATAATGTGTGCCTTTTGTGCCTTATGTGATGACTTTGTAAATCTCTACCCCTATAAATATTAAGGTGTTCAAATCGCTGGGATATTCAGAAGATAAGGGTCATCACTAAAAGCAAAGTCTAAGGTTGTTTCCTCAATGTTCATCGGATCTCCCCATCTGCTAAAAATGAAGTCCAATAAATGCAACAGAAGTAATTTAGCTTGCAATAATGCTTAAACATTACAAAAGGACCTTGAAATGCCTGACAATCAAATGTAAACACAAAGCCACTACCTGAAAATTCTTACAATAGCATGAAATGTGGAGCACTGTACAGAAATATTTATCTTATGGTATATTTACAACAATAGACATTTGGCAAACAGAACAACAACAAAAACAAAAACAAGAGAATGGAATAATAGTGTAGTATCATTTGAATACAAATGATGACCAGTGGTGAATGTGGATGACACTCACAAAGTTAGAGCCAATAGTATCACCTGGCTCAAGGGTGCAGCGCTGAAGGATAATCGGTGAATATCACAAACCCTCCTCTAGAAGAAGGTTTGTGATATTCCTTGATTATCCTTCTGTGCTGCACCATTGAGCCAAGTGATACTACTGACTCTAATTGTGTGAGTGTCATCCATATATTTACACCATCTAGAAGAGGGTTTGAGATATTCCCTGATTATAAGTCTGTGCAGCAAAATGTGTTAGTTTAATTTACTTAACTTTTTTTTATTGTTCTTACTCTTGTTATTTAATCCACCATGCAAGGTGGTTCAGTATTTTAAAACCAAACAAACAAGTCAATTTTGCATGTAATTATTAACTGGATAGATAGTCAACAATGTATAAATGTGCACTTAACCAAAAATATGAAAAAAAGTCTGGTATTTAAAATTCAGAGCCCTTAGGCTAAATCTCTGACTAAGAAATGCAATCTTTAACAAGGGAACCTCTTGAATTTCAGGCTTTATTAGTGGTTGCCAATATAGGGAGAAAAGCTAAAGATAAAGATTTCTTACCTAAATTAATAGTCCAGAGTACTGTACTATTATAAGAAAAATAGGGAGATGATACAATGTTTACTTGTGGAGCATATCTGAGGCAGGTATCTCCAATATGTGAAGATAATCTAGAGATTCAAAGTTAGCAACTAGTATAGTCAAGCACTTACTCGTTAACTGCAGCCATAAATTTCAATAATTAGGATAGACAGGAAGAGATATGCTAGATTAAAGTCTCAATACTTAGAGCCTCCTGCAGCACTACAGTCTTGGATACTTAGAGTAGACAGTAAAGCATAGGTTAAGATAAAGCCTCTCTCCCTCTTAAGCTTACTAAATAGTCAGAGAAATTAAAAAGAAAAAAAGAAGAAAAAAGTACTAATCCATTAAACCATGCTTGAAATTAGCATGGTAAATTACACCATCGTAAGTAAGGGTATGATGCCCTGTGAAGAGTCAAAAAAGCCCGACACATTTTTCGGTGCACAGCGTGTGCAACTTCGTCATGTTTTTTGACTTTTCACAGGGCACCATACACTTACTCATGATGGTGTAATTTACCATGCTATTTTCAAGCATGGTTTAATGGATTAGCACTTTTTTTCTCTCTTTCATTTCTCTGACTAAATGCCGTTTTGGCCAATCAGGACCTCCTCATAGAGATGCATTGAATCAATGCATCTCTATGAGGAAAATTTAGTGTCTCCATGCAGAGCGTGGGGACACTGAATGTCAGGGAGCACTGACCCAGGAAGCTCCTCCAGTGGCCATCTAAGGAGTGGCCACTTGGAGGTGTCCCCAGAGGTGTCCCCAGAGGCAGCACTTTTCTCAGAAAAGGCAGTGTTTGCATCAAAAAAAGCCTGAAGAGAGCTATTATACTCACCAGAACAACTACATTGTAATATTTACATTTTACAGTACATTGATTGGCTCGGTTTCCATTATGGCTTGTCCAAATAGTTTTTCCTCAAATGTCTGAATGGAGGAAATTATTCTGAACCAAAACACCACATTGACGAATTCTGAATTACCTAAAAAAAAATTTTCCCAGATGAATCAATTTTTTTTCACCATGCACAATTGCATGATTTTGCTATTACATGACGAAAAGTCATGATTTTATTAAAGACACGGAGGCGAATATTGCATATCCCTTTCTTTACTGTCCACCAATAGCAGCAAAGGATACAAACAGAATGAAAAAAAAAAGTAATGAACATACAGTAACATAGGCCCCTCCTCGCTCAGGTCCCAGTATAATAGGCAGCACTTCCCTTCCATTTCCCTCTTTCTGAAGATGCGACCCTACAAAATAATGTCAATAACCAAGAACAGCGATAATGTCCAATGAGGAGACAATGTAGAACTGTTCGCCAAGAAGAGGATAACACTTCAACAACAGGGAAGCACAACCGGATGATCGTAGGACCACACTCTATCAGCGGGAGGAGTCCTCACAAGCTGAAGCATTGCATTCCACCTTGTCGGATCAGGCTGTGAAAACATAAAGGAACAGGAGCCCACAGGTTAAAGTCGATACTTGCAACCAATTTCAAGTCCAGACTAACCAAATCCCACATATCTACAGTCCCACAATTCAGAGTGATTAAACAAGTCAAGGTACATAATCAACCCCGTTACGACACGGCCCCACTTACTATACCAAACCATTTGATGTAACTCGTCTAAACATACAACAAACTGGGTGGGAAATAAAAACATAACATGAGAAATATAACATGGATGGGACAATACTCGCCTCCGTGTCTTTAATAAAATTATGACTTTTCGTCATGTAATAGCAAAATCATGCAATTTTATAACAAGACACGGAGGCTCATATTGCAAGTTTAAAGCTGGTCCACTACTGCAGCAAACGTATGTGGGGCCGTTCGAAAGTAAAATTCCCAGAAAGTAGATTCCCTTGACCAATCGGCCGTCCTCATGAGATCCTCCAGACGCGCACCTGCAGTCATCATCGAAGAGAAAAGACAATACAACGGAGACTTCCCAGGTCATGGAGTAGCTAGACCTGGGTGGTTGGGAGAATCGAGAGCCCTTGAGGAGTCAGCACACTAAGGAGTGTTGCCCCATGGGACATCCGTCAAATCGATGGCAGACCGGTAGAGGTTGATAGTCCGGTATGCCTTCCCCGCTTCGAAGAGGGAAGTCAGAAATTACAGGACCATGGTTACAGGAGCTGAAACGGGATCTGCGTCCCTAGCCAAGCACCAGCCAGCCCAAGCTTGCCAAGCTGACCCCCCAGCCATGGAGGCTCGCATCGATGTCAATGGTGAATTCTGGCAGCGAGCCGAAGATTGCTTTGCCATTCTACGCGGACAGGTTGAGGATCCACCATCGTAATTCATCCTTCGCTTCGCTGTCCAGGGACACCAGATCCACGTAGGATGCACCAGCCCTTAGGTGCACTATTTTCAGGCACTGCAGCACTTAATAGTGGAGTGGGCCCGGAAATACTGCCTGTATAGATGAGGCCAGTAGGCCGATGAGCCGTGCAAGCTGTCGCAAGGTGAGCTGGAGCCGGATGAGGGCTCTGCGAAGCTCTTTGCAGATGGATCGAATCTTGGTCATCGGCAGGCTCAGTGTCGGCTCCCCCGAGTCCACGAGGAACCCTAGGAATTCCATGCGAGTGACAGGTGTCAGGCATGATTTTTCCCAGTTGATAATGAATCCAAGCGAGAAAGGAGGTCTATGGCCAACCGTAGGTGTGTAAGGAGAGTGGAGCGCTCCTGAGCCATGAGAAGGATGTCGTCTAGGTATATGATTAGACGAACCCCCCAACTGCGCAACCAGGCCATCGCAGGTCACAGCAAATTCGTGAAGCACCACGGTGCTGAGGAGAGGCCAAAGGGCAGGCAAGTAAATCGCCAAATCTCGTGCCGCCAGTGGAAGCGCAGGAGGTCTCTGGATGTCCCCGCAATCGGTACAGTCAGGTATGCGTCTTTGAGATCTAGTTTTGCTAGCCAGTCTCCGTGTAGGAGAAGATCTTGTAGCAGGTGAATACCTTCCATCTTGGCGGTACCGAACCATGGCATTGAGGGGTGCAGATTTATGACGGGCCTCATGACACCTGCGGGGTTGAGAGGTGGCTATTCTACAGCCCCTTTGACAAGGAGGGTGGAGAGTTCTTCGTCGATTAATCTGCAATCCCAGAGTGAGAAGCAGATCGGTCGAGGAGGGGGAATGTGTACAAGGTGCTCCACTAGTTCTTTCTGGAAACCCCAAACAGTGATCAGCACCCAAGGGTCTGAGGTAATTAGTGACCAAGCTGGGAAACATGAGAAGAAATACAAGGTATGAGGGAACTCACCGTTAGGTCGTCTGGAACTGGAGTTGCCCTGGAAACCTCTGGATCGCCACTGGTGTCCGTGTGACGGGAAGAAAGTGGGACAGGTATTAGTCTCCTGGTAGTTAGCACATTGCTGGAATGAGCCTCGTCCCGTGCCACGAGATTGGAAGTAGGTACGACTGGACAGACGGCTCCTGAATCTGCCGGCCCTGGTGGAGACCCGGCCCTGGAATACCTGTCTCATGGAGGCCTGGGCCTTATCAAGGGCTGTAAATGCCCCAACGAAATACCCTAAGTCTTTAATAAAGGAATCGCCGAAGAGTAAGCCTTGGGCGTCCTTACCAGCTTCTGTGAGGGCAAGATTGGCCAGCTTTAGTTCAATTTTAAACAAGATGGCTTTACGCCATTCTATAGAGAGGGAGGTGTTAATGCTCTTGGCAATACAAATTGCTCTCTGGACCCAACCACGTAGGTCTTCAGGGTAAACCCTGCGGTTCCCCACTCTGGCGTCTTCCGCCAAGTCAAACAATTTGGCCAGAGGGCCGAAAATATCCAGGTGTTTATTCTGGCAAGATTTCAAGGCAGATTCTAGCGCCTTACGGGGGTTCCAGCCCAGTTTAGTGAGGAACGGAGTCATTTTGGGGTCAACCTCAGGAGTGTCACATACTTTATTGGAAACCACAGGCCTGGGACACTCCGCCCTCAATTTGTTACGTGCCGCTTTGCTCAATTCTCAAGCTACGTGGCAACGTGGTCAGCCGGGAGCCACTCTGCCGACCTCGGATGGTGTAGGTCATCCGGGTCGAAGAGTGGGGCACCTAACTGATCCACGAGGGCGGACCCCGCAGCCCCGGGGTGCGTAGTAACTGTAACACCTCCAGACGTCTCTGCCTGAGCAGAGGGAAGGAGGTCAAAGCCCACATCTGCGGCATCCATATCAGAGTCACTGTCCGACTCAATCTAAGCCTCCTCACCTGACCCAATATCTGAGTCGGAGTCGCTCTCTAACTGTGCTTTGGCACATTTCCATAGCCGCGCTTGTTCTGCCTGGCACGGAAAGGCTCTTTTGCGTGGATGGAACACGCTTTCTGGGGTGACCGTAGGTACGCCAGTCATAGAGTTTCTGGAGGCAAAGGGATGTTTGAACTTATGGGTAACCTTTCTGGGCGCCTCTCCCGGCGGGTCTACAGCAGGACGTGATAGTGGCGTTGTGGAGCCCGAGAAATGCTCGTCCGAAAGACGTGGCAATAGGACTTGAGAAATAGTATGGGAGAGGGTAGATGACATGGACCCCATGGCTGCCATAATGGCGTCTGTCACTGAGTGCTGTAGCACTAAGAATTGTGCCCCTTCAGGGTGGGTGGTTCTGTCTACCAGGGTGGGTGGAGTGCCCGAGGTGACAGGGGTCTTACCCAAATTAAATGGGGCATCAGTCTCCCCAGAGGGTGGGGATCCAGAAGGTAGTCTGGGTTTAGGCATAATAGAGAATAGACAGGATCTAATCATTAATTAGATATAAGAATAGTATGGGTTAGTCACCCAAAACTGAAAGCAATAGGTATAAGAGCGATCTTACCAGGGCCCAGACCAGTGGCACATGCACACACAAGGTAGAGAGGAAGACAGGAAGTCAGAAAATGGCCGCCGGCAATCTCGCGAGATTCGCAGCAAAATATAGTGAAAATTCGCTAAGTTAAAGAACCAAACTTTCAGTAGAAAAGAAACAAATTCGTGGAAATAGATAGACTAATATAAGGAAGAGTGGAAAAAGCAGAAGAACGAGCAGTCCGTGCAAAAATTAGTCGAACGCGGCAAACAGGCGAATGGTGCTGTTTGCCGGGAAAAAGTGAACAGCATGTGTTCGTGACGAATCAGCCAAACGGGCTTAATTCGTGCACAAAAAACAGCTGAACACAGCGGAGAACGGACGAGAAAGGGCACCAAGGGACAGGGAGAGGTAACAGCAAGACGGAGAAGGAAAACCATAAGGAAAGGCACGAGGAAAGTCACAAGGGGTAATAAATTGAAAAGTGGTAAACAAAATATATAACAAGGGAGGTCTGGACCCTGGGTACACAGAAAAAAACACACAGATGTGTAGCATCAAACAAGCAGAGAAAACAAATGATAAAAAATCTCTAATAAATAAAATAGAAGACAATAAAAGAATCAATAACAGATAAACCTATACAGTGTAATGCAAGGATATTATTATTATTATTATTATTATTATGATATTTATGGAGCGCCGTCAAATTCCGCAGCGCTTTACAATGGGTGGACGAACAGACATGTAGTTGTAACCAGACATGTAGTTGTAACCAGACAAGTTGGACACACAGGAACAGAGGGGTTGAGGGCCCTGCTCAATGAGCTTACATGCTAGAGGGAGTGGGGTAAAGTGACACAGAAAGGTAAGGATAGTATTAGACTAATGACAGTTGCAGGAGAGGAATCAGTCAGGAGCTATTAACAGTTTAAGTGATACGCTTTTATGAAGAAGTGGGTTTTTAACGATTTTTTGAAGGAATGGAGACTGAGTGAGCATCTAACGGAGGAGGGAAGCAAGTTCCACAGGAACAGGCGAGCATCAGAGGTGGGAGTACGGACAGAAGATAGACGTAAGTCTTCAGCAGATCGTAAGGGCCTAGACGGGACATACTTGTGTATAAGGGAGGATAGATAGGTGGGAGCAGCATTATGTAGCAATTTGAAAGCAAGAACCAGAATTTAAAATTGAGCTCTATATTTTATAGGAAGCCAGTGTAGGGATTGACAGAAGGGTGAGGCATGGGAGGTGCGGGCGGACAGGAAGATGAGCCTTGCCGCCGCATTCATTAGGGACTGTAACGGCGCTAGTTGGGAGCACGTAAAACCACTGAGAAGCAGATTACAGTAGTCAAGGCGAGAAAGGACAGTAGAATGGACCAACACCTTAGTCGCATCTGGCGTTAAGTAGGGGCGGATGCGCTCAATGTTTTTTAGATGGAAATGACAGGATTTGGCGATAGATTGAACGTGAGGCTTGAAGGAGAGGTCAGAGTCAAAGAGAGCACCTACGCAGCGAGCCTGCATGGTGGAGCTGATGGTAGCACCGTTGACTTGGAGGGAGACAGACACAGGTGTAACAACACTTGAGGGAGGAAAGACCAGAATTTCAGTTTTGGTCAAGTTTAGTTTAAGGAAGTGGGCAGTCATCCAGTTAGAAACAGCAGAGAGGCAGTCAGAGACACTAGTCAAGAGGGACGGGGAGAGATCAGGAGAGGACAGGTAGATTTGCGTGTCATCTGCATAGAAATGATATTGGAAGCCAAAGGAGCTAATGAATTTACCAAGGGAGGCAGTATAGATGGAAAACAGTAAGGGACCAAGGACTGAACCTTGGGGGACACCAACAGAGAGGAGTTGGGGGAAGAAGCAGAGCCAGAGAAAGAAACTCTACTTTTATAGTCACTTATAGTCAAATACTTTTGTTTTCATCTGTCAAGTGCAAAATATGCATTGAATCATTATATTAGTTTATTTTGGAAGCAATAATGTATTTATAGCACCAAATCATTTAGGGTGTGAGTGATCAATTTATTATGGCTGGTTTTAATAATTAAAGGAACACTATAGGGTCAGGAACACAAACATGTATTCCTGACCCTATAGTGTTAAAACCACCATCTACACCCGCTGCCCTATTCCGTTCCCATCTAAATATAGTAAAATCTTACTTTCGTTCAAGTCTGCAGCTGCTGGCTCTGCCCCTACTCTGCCTGCTTGGCTGACCTTATCAGACGTTTTGTTCTGAGCCAATCATAATGTTTTTCCATAAAATTGACTGAGACTGTCAAGTAGGCAGATCATGAGCAGAGCCAGCACAAGTGAAACACAGCCCTAGCCAATCAGCATCTCCTCATCAATTGAATTGAATCAATGCATTTGCAGCACTGCCATTCAGTGTCTCCATGCAGAGGGAGGAGACACTGAATGGCAGTGCTGCACTAGAGGGCACTTCCTGGTTTCTAGCTCAAGAGTTTAATTTTCAATGCTTTCCTATGGAGAAGTCTAATGCGCATGCGCGGCATTGCCGTGCATGTGCAGAAGGTCTCCCCAACCGGCGGGCGGGATCAGTCTCCCCTGCCGGCTGATGTAATGAAGGGGAGGAGCGGCGGCGGAGGAAGAAGCAGCGACGTGGGACATGTCGCTGCCTCTGGTAAGTGACTGAAGGGGTTTTCACCCCTTCAGCAACTGGGGATGGGAGGTGGGAGGGAGAGGGGACCTGCAGTGCCAGAAAAACAGATTGTTTTCCAGGCACTGGAGTGTCCCTTTAATTTTACTACTTCTTCATTTTTGTCCCTCTGCTGGTCACTTCTCACTTGATCTGTGATTAAAATAAAAAATGTTCCACACTTTTTTATTATCAATCATATTCTTTTTTGACACCACTGACAGAACTCTGAATCGTTGAACATACAAAACAGTTTCATCCATTCATAATTGTGCTTGTTTGGTAATTTGTTCCTATAGCTTTTCGAAATTTAGGATTTCAGACAAATCACCAAAATTCGGCCAAATTGCGACTTATTTGAAACTAATGTACAAGTCTACAATGCAATGCAATGTTGTACAGACTACAGTATTTTAATATTCCTCCACTTGGACAAAATAAATTGTTTATTGAAAGCACAGTAATTAACAAAAGTAAATTCGTTTTTGATGTTCGTTAGTTGAAGTCAAAGCCTAAAACAACTGCAGACATTTGTTTTCATACAGCCACTGCATTTGAAATGTTGTAAAACATCTAATTGCTCAATAGTAGCTTTATGTTTATATATTTTTTTATTATTTATTTTTTTAAGAACACGCAGAGGAAATGGTAAGCAGTATGTAATTGAATAGAAACTTGCTTGTTTTTTTGTTTTGTTTTTTTACCAATAAAAATATTCTCAATAGCTGTTAATACAGTGAATACTTATTCTTTGCTGCCATCAAGTGGTATATTCTGCTGCAACATAATGAAAGGTTGCTTGTGATGGGGAAAAAAAATCAATATTCTTCTTAACAAAACACATTTTAAAAAAGGATTTTTATTTCTTTTTTTTAAGTATTCAAAAGCCTGTAAGGTTAAGCTAAATATGCCAACATTTATTATTGAAAACCATAAGTACCTCTAGGTCCCTGTTGTAAAGTGAATTGTGGAGAAACTATTAGTTTCTATGGAAACCATTTTCAAAAAGCAAATTTCCAGCAAAAAAAAAGAATACAAGATGCCGTACAAGAAATCCTAAGTGCCAATGTTAGTTGTACATTTGCGAAATTCTTTAAAAAGAGGATAGAGTAATATTATATTGGAGTTCAATCTCTTTAGAAATTTGCTGGAGTGCATGATTGACAAGTACTGCTCGAGGGATTTTCAAACACATTAGCATATTTTCCACCACAAAGCCATAGTCTCCCAAAAGAACACTACTCTTTCTCCTCCACTGCCCAAACAGACTACTTCAATATTGTATACACAGCCTCCAAGATAGACCTGCTCTCCTACATACAAAGTCCCTTAATTATCTCCACCCCCAAAGATTCCCTCTTTACACCTAAATTAGATGTAAAGAAGGAATCTATGGGGATTATTAAGGGACTGTGCGTGTAGGAGAGCAGGTCTGTCTTGGAGGCAGCAACTTTGGAGATTTGACTAGCTAGCACATATATACTGACTATGGAGACACCTAATAGTAGTGTTTTTGCATAGAGGAGGCATTGGGGGAGATACTAGCTAAGTGGCTGGGGAGTCTTTAACAGATCTATATTAGATGATGGTTACACAAATGGGGACATCTAGATCTAATTTTCACATTTGGATAGACTTTACAACTATTGTCTATCACTCCTTTTGTCTCTAATTGTGCTAGCATTTTAGTTAATCTGGTGTCAGACCTTTTTACATGGTCTGAATAGTGTGCTCAAGAGAAAATCTCATCTTCAAGCACAACCAGATCCATAATACCATACACAAAATGAGTCAGTGCACAAATAAACAATGAAGAAATACATCGTATAAAAAGTATCATATTCACAAGTGCGTTGTATTGTGGTGCTAGCTCTGCAACTGGTCTGGAGCAGTAAGGGTACCTCACCTTGATCCTACTGTACTACTCACTGTGTTGGACAATGCACACATGTAAGCTACAACCTCAGCCAGGACATCAGCTGACGGTCATTCGTGCTGGACTGGTCTGACAAGCAATTTATAGAGGCTGAGTTATAGAGGCTGAGTTATGATTTCCTCTACTATTGGCGGACCAATAGTCTTGGCGGACCAATAGTTTCCTCTACTATTGGCAGACCATCTTGTCTGCATTTTCAGTTATGGCCATGGTGGAATCTCTAATGCTTGTGACATATCTTCCTAACCTGGTTATTATATTATACTATAAAATTGTGCTGTACTCGTGAAATATAAAAAAAAACCTTATATTATCCTAAACAAAATGTGCAGTATTTGCTAAGTTATGCAATTGTTCTGTTGTGTAATCTGATGCACTTGCTTTTGCTGTTGCGACATTGCAAGCTTTTCTGTTTTCCTGTTTATTTGCTAAGCGCAAGAATAAAGATTTGCAGAAAAAAAAGTCAATATTTATGCATGAAATACGCCCACCATCAGGGGGCGCAGCCTGGCTGTGAAGCTGATCAGACATGTAAAGCTTGAGCTCCTGCTTTAATCAATGAAAATTGCCTTTTTACGCCAATTGCGGGGGCTTATTTGCTCGTATTTGGACATATACACAAGCATGAACCCCCTTCAGAAGACTCACAGCAACGCAATCATGGCGTTTCAATGGCGGATCGACGACAACTTTCAAAGTTTCTGGCGCAAGCTTAAGCACCATATGGCACAAGCCAAAGCTGAACAAGGGAGCACAGAATGGCGAGCCTAGCAGCCGGAGACAAAAAAGCCTACCCACAGTACCTGTACCTACGCCCATGTATCGACCACACAGACAAAGGGCAACATTCAACAAATTCTGTCTGAGACTGGAGCAAAGGAAGCACCAAGCGGCCTTCCACCTCCACAGTGGACTCCACCTCGACAACAGAAGCCTGCAGCTCAGGCTAAGACAAAGGCCCCAAAATGGCGGTGCGTGAAGGGGCGCCCATTGCTTCGGAAGCAGGCAACACTTGTGCGAGCACAGCAGCGCCCCAGTCATCAGTCTTATGAAAAATCATAATGACACATTCTGGGATCTAAGCTCTGAAGTACAAATAATGTTCCTTACTCAGTAAGTTCAAGGCAGTACATTCTCCCAACAAGCAAAACATGAACAGATGTCGCAGGACTGTAAATTGAACTGTGGAGTAGCTTGGCAAGTGATCCCCATCTTTTAACACCCTATGTGTAATGGTTGAGAGTAATCTAAATCTACCTTCAATCCATGTACAGAGGAGTGGAAGGTTAAAATGCTACACAGCAGGGGTAGGCAACCTTTGACAGAATGTCCAGATGTTGTGGACTACATCCCCCATAATGCTCTTGCACCCAT
>OW240913.1:148056797-148069128 GCA_933207985.1 Pelobates cultripes | reverse complement strand
GGGACAAAACAGGACCCAACTTATAACCATAACAAATAAAATACATGCAGTCAAAATTAATTCCAAGGGAAGCCACTTACTACTAAGTCTAGTGGCCAGAATAACCAATAGTAATTGCCCTAGTGTGGCAACTCTTGTGGGCTTGGATGGATATGTGTCCGTACCTACATGGAGACAGGACTATGAGCGGCGGGTGGGGGCCCTAAATACCAATAAGGGGGGGACCTATTGTCCCTCCCCCAGCCCCCACCCCTGAGCCCTAAATGTCCTCCCCCCAGCCCCCATCCCTACAGTCCTCCCCTCAGGCCCCACCCCTGAGCGGTGGGGGCAATAAATAAAAATTGGGGGGGACCTAATGTCCTCCTCCCCGGTCCCCACCCATGAGCAGTGGGTGGGGGCCATAAATAAAAATTGGGGGGGACCTAATGTCCCCCCCCCGGCCCCCACCGCTGAGCTGTGGGTGGGGGCCATAAATAAAATTTTATTTTTTACCCCGCCACGCAGGGGTGGGGACCAGGGGGAGGACATTGGATTGTCGCCCCCCAATTTTTATTTATGACCCCCACCCAGGGCCGTTTGAAGGAATTTGGGTGCCCCAAGCAAAAGAGACATGGAGGCCCCACCAACCACAAACCCCCCCCCCACACGCACGCAAAGCCTACAGGAACCACAGCATAGCCATACAGTTTAAGTTCCCCCACACTTTATATAAATTAAAAAGATTTACCGTGCAAATACTGCTTAGAGCTCTGCCCTGCCCTTTAGTGGTCTTTCCTCTCCCCCCACCCTCCTCTACCAGTCTGTTCTCACCCCCCATATTCTCCTCACCACCCCGTGTTCTCCTCATCTCCGCTTCTCCTCACCCCCTCACTGTGTTCTCCTCATCTCCGCTTCTCCTCACCTCCCCTTCCCTGTGTTTTCCTCATCTCCTCACCCCCGTGTTCTTCTTACTCCTCCCCCTCCCTATGTTCTTCTTACTACCACCCCCCCCTCCCTATGTTCTTCTTACTCCCCTCCCACCCTCCCAGTGTCCTTCTTAGTCCCCTCCCACTCCCTGTGTCCTTCTTGGTCCCCTCCTCCTCCCTGTGTCCTTCTTATTCCCCATCCTGTGTCCTTCCTCTCCTCCCACCCTCCCTGTGTCCTTCTTGCTCCCTCCTGTGTCCTTCTTACTCCCTCCATCCTGTGTCCTTCTTACTCCCCCTACCCCTCCCTGTGTCCTTCTTACTCCCCCCATCCCTGTGTCCTTCTTACTCCCCTACCTCCCTCCCTGTGTCCTTCTTACTCCCCTCCCCCTCCCTATGTTTTTTTTTACTCCCCCCTCCCTATGTTCTTTTTACTCCCCTTCTCTGGCTGTAGTGTGGCCGAGCTCCTCTTCCTCCTGGCTGTCAGTCCATGTGCACTCAGTGTGCACTTCCTGTCCGTCCAGCCGGGAACAGGAAACTGAATCTCCTGTACCGCGCGGTACCCGGCCAGACTGACAGCCAGGAGGAAGAGGAGCTCGGCCACGCTACAGCCAGAGAAGGGGAGGTGATGACGAGGAGTGCTGCAGCTGCCCGAGGCTCTCTATAGAGCGCTCAGGCGGCTGCAGCTTTATAGGAAGCACCGGCTCTGCTTGGAGCCCCGGGCCAGCTCGGGGCCCATAGCAGTTGCTTGGTTTGCCTGCCTACTAGCGACGGGCCTGCCCCCACCCACCGCTCAGGGGTGGGGGTGGGGGGAGGACATTAGGTCCCCCCCTTATTGTTATTTAGGGCACCCACCCGCTGCGCCAGGTTGGGGGCCGGGGGGAGGACAGTAGGTCCCCGTCCCATTTTTTATTTATTGCTCCCACCCACCGCGCAGGGGTGTGGGCCGGGGGGAGGACAGTAGGTCCCCCCTTTGCATTCTTATTTAGGGCCCCAACCCGTCGCACAGGGGTGGGGGCAATAGGTTTACTGCTCACTGTTTACTAGACACGCCCCTTCTCCCGGTATAGCGAGTAGGGGCTGAATTTACTAATACTAAGTAATCTTTACTTAGTAATAGTAAATGTGGCTGAAAGACCAATTTAGGTGACCAATTTAGGTCTTTCAGCCTTTTGGTAGATAGCTCCCTAATACTGTGGGAATTAGGGAGTTATCTACCAAGCAGCTGCTTATTTTATGTTATTTTTAAGTGATTTCCCTATCCACATTTGTTTGCAGGGCACTTGTCCTACTCTTACCCCCATTTTATTTCCTTTTGCAGCCCTCTAGTCCTTTCCAGGAGTTTTTGGGCCAAAAGTTCGGGTCCCCATTGACTTCAATGTTGTTCTGGTTCGGGGTCAAGTTCGAGCCTTTTTTTCAAAGTTCGGCCAAACCCGCCGGACCTGAACATCCAGGTGTCCGCTCAACTCTAATCAGAACTAGACCTATAGCACTGTCATTTATACAAATAAAATATTGTAACTAAGGCCACAAAGTGGCAATATAAGCTCAGTAACCTGCTACCAGACGTTATACAAAACGCTGACATCCAGCCGAACTGAGGGGAATAAAACAAAAAGTCCACATCCTAAATTTGTAAGTGAAAATTTCGGAAGGAAACAAAAAGTGCCGAACGCATCATGAAATAGAATGATTCATGCAAACCGTTAATGAATGTACATTAGGTGAGACATTCAAACAGCCGAACACTCGTTTGGTAAACGAAAAGCTGAAATGCGGCAAGTTTGAAACAAATTAAAAGTGTACGTGGCAAACCTAGCGTTTTATCTGTGTGGGGGCAGGGGTCTTTACTACCTACAACGTGGTGCACAGGGAAACCTGGTAAGTCAATGGGTTCCCGTGCCCCCGGTCACACGTAGCGGGGTAAATGCTGCAGACAGTGTACTGTATAGACTCTCTGTTTGGCATGAAGAGGCACGAAACCAGTGGACAACAGAACTCCTAGAACAGACATGCGCCTGGCAGAGAGGACTCTCAGCAAGAGCAGGATCTCCGTGAAGCGATGCCATTCAGGATCATCTGCAGACTTGATCTGTAAGTGAAACCCGACCCAGAAGTGAAAACCCACAGTAACGCTGGAACTCAAGTGCAGGTAAGGGGAGGAGGTCTGGGCTTTAATAGGCCAGACAACTCCTCCAACAACTACAGGCTGA
Source organism: Pelobates cultripes (assembly GCA_933207985.1). Classification (NCBI taxonomy): domain Eukaryota; kingdom Metazoa; phylum Chordata; class Amphibia; order Anura; family Pelobatidae; genus Pelobates; species Pelobates cultripes. Next base: position 148,066,013 of record OW240913.1, on the reverse strand, counting down.
CACCTTTACATATATGTAAATTAAATATTAAATGAAGGGAGTGAAGGAAATCCTTTTGTTGAGTCCCATGAGACTCTGTTTTTTTTGACAGTTTATACAGAATGCCTCCCTACAGTGTAGATGTAAATCCCTTCACAAGGTTGTTCTGGTATATGTTGAATACCTATAAACCTTAGGCCAGCTGGCAACGCTCCATGATTTTCTTTCAGATATCTAGAGAGGGGAGTTTCCATTCTATTCAGGAATGCAATATTTAAATTGTCTAAAGATCTTGCCTACATATAGTAGACTACAGGAGCATGTTAACAGGTATATCATGTGGTACACTAATTAAAAAAGATATGTACTTTGAATACTTCAATGTTTTGAATAACAAGTTTTAAAATGTTGAGAAATAAATTTACTGGCTGTATATCAGCTACATAGTAAAGTACCAACAGGTTTGGACAGCCATATGGAATAGATAGTCTCAATATGGGTTAAGTGACTTGGCACCAGGGAGTCCCTCAAGTTTTTTCCTCCTAACTGTAATAGATGGACTTGTATAAGACCCTGTCTCAGCTCGGTATCCAAAGTTAAAACTGGCTAATAATTATCCAAAATGCATTGCACGATGGGCCAACCTTCATCTAATGTCATTATAAAACTAATTGGCTGGACTTTTTGTTACAAGAACTCATTCTATTGTTATAACCTGACTCTTTTCGGTAAAAACCCTATTCTACCGGCTTGCAGACCATACGAACGGATTGCACGAACTATTATAAAGCTTCATTCATCAGTACAAACGATGGACCACCCAGCTTTTGGCATGTGCCGCCACTTAACCTCGCCACCCCTTGAAGTACCGAATGACCGACCATCCTGCGAGCGGAGTGTGCCGCTCATTAACCGCACAAGGCGTTGTGGCCTGCGGTTAAGCACAAACTAATTGACGTTCCCAGGGGACCCCCCATTCGTATACCATTCCCTGAAGGGAAACTACTGAAAGACTCATGAGCCTACGTTCTGGCGTGTGGCACCGATTAGAACGTTCATCTTGCGGTTAACCGCAGGTTAAGTACCCCTTCCGGGTTGTCGCCGTTCGTATCCCAAACAGCCGGGACAACCAGACTGATAGCAGGGATTCGTGTGACTGTGTACCCGGCCTCTGCTCCATAAGTACGGAGTGGAGATCCCGCTGTCCATTGACCGACCTAAAAACATGGCCGCCATCAGGGGTTCACAATCAAACTGCCAAACAATATTTCTATGGCAGAAACCTCCCATTCTGTTCGTGGGATCTGGGTGCAATTCGTATGTTGGATGTCCCCAGATGTGAGCTACCGAACGATTCGTGGAATGAACTATATTGTATATAAAATGCCAAAGTTATATATTTTTACACTGTTTTCTCTGGCACAATAAAGCATGGTCTTTTGGGACGCTTGGAGATAATTAGATTGTATAACCGTTGGCCTCATTATCTCCAAGCAGGGCGGGTACTAGTTTGAAAGATACATTGTATTGTGATTGGTTGACTGATTGCATTGTACCTGTAACCCATCAGGTCCATAGGGGGCTGTCCCTGGACCTGGGGACTTGCATAAATTGCCATGCTTGTGTGCCATTAAACTCAGTTCGTTTTACCCTCAACTCGCAGCCTCGACTCGAGCTGTAGGGATCCAGGAATCCTAGCTTTACTATAGCTAGTGGGATATTCTATATTTACAGGTTTCTACCGATTGGAACATCGTTCGACTCTCTGACTTCGGGAACCAGGATATCCAAGCGATCCAACCTCCTGCTAGACAATCGTAACACTTTTTGACAAGGTTTTTGATCTGCCAAGAAGTCTTCATTCTTCGTATTCAAGGTGCGCAAATAAGTGGGGTTCAGGCAATGAACAGCCTATCCCTTTTGGTGTAATGTCCTATGAAGATCATTGCATTTTACCTTAATGTCATTGACAGATGATCAATTATGTCTAAAGAGTAACTATTGGCTAGTGGGGATGCTTTGCTTAAAGGATTTTGGATGATGGTTTTGCCAATTCAGGAGTATATTGCAGGTTGTCTCTTTACTAACTAGAGTACTAGATATTATGAGGTCTTCCTGGATGGATATTGTAAGTTCGAAAAAAATTGACGGTACATATTATTGTTACATACTCCAGAAAGCAATGTATCATCAATGTACCTATGCCACAAAAATATATTCTTTTTTTTTCCCCATATATCATTTTTATTGAAATATTTTAATTTGTGCATTATTACAACAATATCTCACATGCAACTGTGATCGGGTCTTATACATTGTCTTCATGTTGCGTTCTGCATTAACAATTGATTCAAGCTAATTTGTGTGCTTACATGCAGTTTTGTAGTCATTTTATGTTTTTGAGGTAAAAATCTTATCCTGCAGGACTGAGTCGCATATTCAGTGCACAATCCCTAAGCTATTCACCGTGATCGGCAAGTGGTTGCTTGCGTGTTTTATTTAACCATACTATAGATTCAAACATTGTATTAACATAGTATCTACATGGGGGGGCAGGAATACAGAATGGAAACATTAGGGGTAGTGGGTTCACATTGTTACTGATCCGTTACCATGTCCTGTTGACTGTGTTCCTAAACCTTTAGTTGTCTACTTGGTAGTCCCGCAGTATTTTGCATTCTCATTGATAGTTTTGTCAGTCAGTTGTTTCTCTGTGGCTCTGACTTTCCCTTTGCTGTAGCCTTGGTGTGCCCCGCTAGCCTATCTGCTCCAGGATTCCTTTTCTAGTTTTTATGGATGACCTCTGCCTCTGTCCTTGCAGTCCAGCTTTCCCAGTCTCAAGCATTTTTATTCTCACATCCCTGTAGTCTACATGCCATCTTTTCAGAGGAGCTAATGATGTCTAGCTGATACTCTCCATTGAGGGGACCATTTTGCTCTTCCAGTAGAATGCTAAACTAATTTTCCAGTAGAATGCTAAACTAATTTTTGTGAAGAATGTTGAGCATCACCTTATGATTGGGGTGGTTCACTAACCCCAGGATTACATGTAGGAGGTAGCATTTCGGGTTTGTAGGGAGGTTTCCTCTTCCATATGTAAGATTGAAATTAGTTGATGAGCTTGTTTGGTAGTGCTATTGGCAGTGTTCGGAACAGGTATAGAATTAAGGGAAGTACCATCATTTTTAACGAATTCGTCCCAGCCAGGACACCTCTAGGTCAGCCCACCTCTACAGCGAAGCTTTGATTTTATGTAACACCGGATGGGATATTTTGAAGGGATTTAGTTAATTGTACCCCAAGGTAGGACAGGGTTTTCTTCCATCAATCAAAGATAAATTGCTTCTCAAGCTGGGCAACTGTAACTTGTGGGAGATTTATGGATAGTGCCTAGGTTTTGGTCGTGTTGTTTTTGTAGTAAGAAACTCTGCCATATGTTCCCAGGAGTTCTAGAAGTTTCGGGATAGAGTTAACTGGGTCTGTTAATGGCATATAGCTGTTTTTCCATCACCGGTGCATCACCGGTGTGGTGACTCACGTTTTGCTCTAGCTCAGGCTGTAATTAAGCTCCCTGAAATGACAGCAGGCCATCGTCGCCATCTTGGGTAGGCCTCAAGTGGTCTTTTTTAGTCGTATGGAGCAGGTCCATGAGTTTTGTCTGCTTTGCCAGTGCCATTGTGAATATCGAGGCAGGAGGCTTACGTGTGGTCTTTTGGGCAGTGTTTTGCTTCGATTTATCAGACTTTGGGTCATTGAGTACCGGAGCACTCACTCCATGTGTCCTTTCGCCTCGGCAGTCATCCACACCCCCCACTAAAATATATTCTTAGTGAAATTACTTAAAAAGGGTGCTGCCATGGTATGTTACTCCCACAGACCAAGGTACAAGTTTAAGTATGAATGAGCACAAGACATACCTATGGCAATCCCCTTGATTTGATGATAAATGTGTCCATCGAAGAGAAAGAAATTTCTAGTTAGGACAAATTGTTGTAAGGTGAAGATGAAATTGACAAAGTTCATATCAAGACAATACTTAATGGGTGGAATGGTTAGTTCATATGGTATGGGACTATATGGTGCCTTGACGTCAAGGCTACACAAGATATCGGGAACTTTGAAGTTATTCATAGTATGTAAGGTACATTTTGTATCAATCAGAAATGATGAAAGTTTCTTTACTGAGGGTTTCAAAATCCAGTCAATATAAATGTTAGGGTTTTGAGTTAGAGTCTTGTTGCCAGACATGACTGGCCTGTAAATGGATCATTAATATTTTTATGTACTTTGCAAAGGTAATAAAGTGTGGCAGTGGTGTGTATGGGACATCACATAAAGACAAACTCATATTTCTTCCTTTTCTCTGTAAATAGATCTTTCAAGTCAAGGAAGAATATATGGGATGGATCTTTAGGTATGAGTTTGAGTCTCAGTCATAGAGATGTAATGAGACCAATCCATTATAGCAACATTGCCACACTTATCTGATAACTTAATGATGATATCATGGTTATTCTGAAGATTCTGAAGTGCCTTTTGTTTACCTATCGTTAAATTACTCTGGGGTTCCAACTCCAATAATAATTAGTTTAATTTCCCTACAAACCATCTCCACAAAAACCTCAATATTATGATAATTGTTAATGGGGGGTATATATTTGGTCGTACAGACCAATCATAATCCTTAACTGTCAAGGCCATATATTTTGCTTTTTGTTGCTCACAAGCTAGATTGTATTTATTTAGTGCTTGCTTACGAGCGAAGAGGTGAATGTCCTAAGTCTACCCAGATTTATCAAATGGTGGACCAGGGGCAAAGACAGGCCTTTGGACAGGATGTTAGTTTGGCATGTAGTAAGGGTTATATAAGACAGGTTAATCACTTGAAGTCTCTGTACTTCTGTAGTTAGCATTTCCAGCATCTGCCTGTCCTGGGCTGAGATCTCAATTGTGTCTTTGGTCCCTAAAACGCCTCTGTTTGCTTGTCAACTCTCTTGATACTTTTACATTTTCAGTATACCCTGCCTGTCTGGAGCTATCTTTCAAATATTATAGATGCTTCTTGTATTTTTTGTATTAATTATCACATTTGTGTAAACACGTTATACTCGATCAAGTAGGCGTGTACGGAGTGCTGTTAATCTCCAACCCCAGGCTGCCCACTGGAGGAAATGCACATGGCTAACTGCCTAATGACACTTAAAATAGAAAAATGGTCAGAGTTGTGGCAGCTGACATATAATGTGGATAAGTGCAAGATAATGCATGTTGGATGTAAAAACCCAAGGGCAGAGTACAGAATATTTGGTAGAGTCCTAACCTCAACATTTGAGGAAAGGGATTTAGGGGTAATTATTTCCAATGACTTAAAGGCAGGCAGACAATGTAATAGAGCAAGAGGAAATGCTAGCAGAATGCTTGGTTGTATGGGTAGAGGTATTAGCAGTAGAAAGAGGGAAGTGCTCATGCCATTGTACAGAACACTGGTGAGACCTCACTTTGAGTATTGTACGCAGTACTGGAGACCGTATGTCCAGAAGTATATTGATACTTTAGAGAGAGTTCAGAGAAGGGCTACTAAACTGGTTCACGGATTGCAAAATAAAACTTAAAAGGAAAGGTTAAAGGATCTTGCTTGTTTCATTTGTGGGTAGCACATGGCACTGTTTTTTTCCCCTTATTTTTCTGCTCCACCATGGGCGCTATCTCTTTGGTATTGTAGATTCACAGCTCTTTATTGTGTACTGAGGTAGTCTTACGGATTTTAGTGCAAATTAAGCCATAAACAGGCAGTTTATCATTTGCTCACTTAGGTCCACTGCTTAGCTGGCAAGTGCCCTTTATAGCAAGACGTATATATCATTTTTTAGCCTGCCCTTTTAACTGACTATATGTCCCTTTCAATCCCTTCTATTAAAGGGACACCGTAGGCACTGTATCTGATTCATCTCATTAAACTGGTTATAGTGTTTGGATCCCCTTGGTACCACCATTTCTTTTAACATTAAACAGTTTTTAATGTTTTAAGGTTTTAATGTTAAACAAGAGTCCTCGGCAGTCCATCCCCTCTGTGCTGCTTTGGCTAATAAGGAAGTATTACCCTGAGCAGCAATGGGCAGCTGTGATTGGCTGAGAGTGTCAGCTGACTGCTTTTAGCCTGCCAGAGCTCCAACTGACGGTATGAATGGGTATGACAACAAGGAAGTGTGTAATCCCTGCCTTAGCTACACATACAGAAGGGGCCGGATTGTGGGTGGCCAGGGACTCTTATTTTGTGGCATACTGCACAAACATGGTTCAACACTGAATGGAGGGACAGTGCCAGGGTACTCCAGGCACTGTAACCAATTCAAAGAGATGAAATGTTTATAGTGACTACAGTGTCCCTTTAACATTCTTTAACCATTTTACAGATATAAAGTGTTGCTCCCGCTAGTCCTTAGTGGTTTTCCATTAATTAGCAGAATTGATTCTCTATATTTCTTTTTATATTTAGGCATCTTTTGCCTTCAACCTGCAGCATTTCAATTGCTTTATATGTTATTTTTGTAGTGTATTTCTGAGCAGATTAGTCTCTTCAGACTAGGTGGGCCGAATGGTTCTTATCTGCTGTCACATTCTATGTTTCTCTGTTTTTATATTTACTTTTCTATTTTATGGTCAATCTAAGTAAAGATACATTAGTTTAGCCTTTTCAATATTCCTGTAATTTCTCTTTTTTTTCCAAAAATTGTTTAGGAATAATTTGTTATTTTGTGTTCTGATTTTAGATACACATATTTACCAAACACAGAAATGGATACCAGATTTCCACAAAATCTTGTCAGGAGAAAGGAAAATTATTTTTCTTTTTGAGCTTATGCATTCACGGAAATCTACTATTTACTGCTGGCAGGGATGGTTAAAAACCCAGCAGCAGCACAAAGGTTAACTTTGAGGCAGTTGGCTCAGAATCAGTAATCACAAGTCAAGAAAGCACATCATGGGCAAAATAAGTCAGTGGTGGAATCGATATATAATTGTTTTCATATTGTTTTTTTATATTTATATATTGTAATACAAGTCAATATTATTTCAGATAAACTTGAAGGCTGCTTGTGTATCTGGGTTATGTCCTCTCCATTAGATGTCCACTGGTTGGGACGCTACCACCAATTGTCTTGAACACAGAACAGGTAGATCGATCTGCATAGGGTAAGTATGCTATTATTAAACATTTTTTCATATTTTCTGCATTTATAGTCCTTATTATATATTGCCTCTTTTCTTTCCTACACACTACAGACTCTTTGGAAGATACATGTCCATGCAGAAGGAGGAGACAGATTGGTATTTCATATCCAGAGACAGGGATTTTACTGCCCATGCTGCTTCTATTTAATCTATTATAGCTGTAAATGTGAGGTGTCTTGAGTTTATCTGAGTTTATCTATTTTGAAAAGCCAGGTAATGGTCATGTAAGGAAACTATTTTTTAAAAGAAAAATCAAAGGGTTATGTAGACAGATAATGATGCATTAATAAGGCAAAACTCTAACCTTGTTGTCTAATGGAAATATTCAGAAATATGAACATATTTTGTATTTTGAAACCAGTATCTTAAACGAGAACAGAAAATGTTATCCACAAAATAGACATTATGGAGAGGAGTGTGAGAAAAAAACTCCTGTTGTGGCTTTTCTTGTACTACAAATTGTTTTCTCTTATCCAAATAGTTGAAAGTCGAATAAATCAACGCATTCCAAAACTGTGATTTTTCTAACTCTCGAACAAATAAAATTGAGTTTTTGTCTTTAGCCTAGATATTTAAAGTAATATGTGTGAGACGTGAGAGAGTATATATTTGTGATTATTTTATTCAAACATTAATATATTTTTCAAAACCAAATAAGTCTATTTTTTTTCTCTGAACATTGTGATTTATACAAGTTTCTATTAGCACCACTAGATGCCACCCTAGTGCAGTAACAGTACAGCTAATGCTTATCAGAGTGGATTAACTATTTCATTGTTCTGAAGTACTAATCTGAAGATAAGTAAAGGCAATGCACAATAAACTTGGAATAGACCATCCAAGGAGCAACTAAGGGAGAGAAAGGAGTATAGTTTATTGGTGCCTGAAGAGGTAGAGAAGAGTACCAAACTAGTGCCTTAAATGTCTGATCTTTGTGGTGGTGATTAATCTAGTGATGATATTACTCTTACCCCCACCACTGCAGACTTAGCTTGTTTAGCTTTTAGCTCTGGTCAAGGAAGAGTTCAACTATGAACTTAGCAAATGCGCTGAAAGACATGCAGGCAAGTCTAGAATCCCACACCTCTTATCAGACACAAATTAAAAACTCATAACACCAGAAGCCATAAGCAACGAATTTGCTTCCTTCTATGAGAAGCTATACAACATACAAAGAGATTCGGGTCAATACCACGCTACGGTAGACAAATCCATAGCATACCTAGATCAAATCCGCATGATCACAGTCACGTCCGACCAAAAAAAACCTATTGGCCAAACCGATAGACCAGGAAGAGATTGAGGCGGCCATACGGCAACTCCCTGCCAACAAAACACCAGGTCCCTCCAAATGCTGATCCACCAAGACTAATCTGGCTTCATGAAGGGTAGACAAGGGACTGACAACACAAGGAAAGTGCTGGACATCATGCACTCCATGTGAAAACAAAAGACCAATGGATCATGTTGTCCCTTGACGCCGAAAAGGCGTTTGATCGGTTGAGTTGGAACTTTCTAGAAGTGGTGTCACGGAAATATGAATTTCCAGACACGTTCCTTTAGGCGGTCAAGGCACTATACAACGCACCCACGGCCAAAATACTCTACAGGAGCTTTACCTCCGCATCATTAGATATCACAAATGGAACGCGTCAGGGCTGCCCGCTTTCTCCCCTCTTATATGTCTTGGCGCTCGAGCCATTGGCGACGCAAATTAGGGCCCAAACATCGATCCAAGGGGTTCACATAGGGCAGACAGAGCACAAACTCAGCCTCTTCATCGATGATGTCCTCCTCACCATCACGGACCTTAAAACCTCTCTACCAGCACTCACAGAAATCCTAGGCGAATATAGAAAAGTTTCCTAATATAAGCTAAATACAATTAAAACCCAGGCCATGCCCATCAACCTTGACCACGACACCACTCACCACCTTAAAACTTGCCATGACTTTCGACTGGAGGGATCACCACATAACCTACTTGAGTATAAAATTGACTAA
>OW240913.1:147952998-148056697 GCA_933207985.1 Pelobates cultripes | reverse complement strand
AAACAGGAGGCAGAGAGAGAGTAGGGAAAAGTAAAGAGGAGTAAAGATAAGTACAGTGCAGCGGACGCATTCCAAGTGATAGGTATGTACCACGGGGTGCGCTGGTTGAGTAAGTGAATGGGAGGGAGCTATGGTGCGAGGTTACGTAGGTTTCCCTCTTGGTAGTTTTAAGGGGTTTTTGTATGAGTACCAACTGGCTAGTGTCCGTGGCCCTTTGGTCACGGGGCAGCGGCTTATGTCCATGGCCCTCTGGGTGTGGGGCCCTGAAGCCTCTGGCTGCTAGTGTCGCAAGCTAACGTGCTTTTCCAACCATGTTTCCCAAACCCTTAGTCCCTTGTTGGACCTTTCTGAGCTCATATGGGCCATTTTTTCATATTGCCCATTGGTGGCTACCTGACTAATCACTTCATCCAATGTGGTGGTGCTTGTGGATTTCCACTTCCTAGCCAGTAGTAAGTTGGAAGTGATCAGTATTTTAAATGCTATGGCCCCTGACTTTTGTTCATGTGTTCTGGGAACATAAATAATAGAAAAAAACTCTGCGGAGGCCTGCATGGGGATGTGTAGGACCTTTGAAATGAGTTTGGTGATCACATCCCAGTAGGGCCTAATTTTTGTGCACCAGATGTGGAACATCGTTCCCCTTTCAGATGTGCACCTCCAGCATTTGTCTGAGGAACTGGGGAACATATGCGCCAGTCTGGCCGGTGTAAGATACCATCTAGTAGCAATTTTCCTAATTAATTCCACATATGAGTTGCATTTTGTGAAGGATCTGTGTATCGTAAAGGCCCTGGTCCAGGTGATGTCTGAAATTTCCAGGCCCAGGTGCCTCCCCCACTCTTTAGTGTATTTGGGTAACGGGGTTTTTCACGTCCCACAACCATGTATCGTAGCAGACTGGGATAACCTTTTTATTCGGTACGAGGCCCATGCACATCTTCTCTATTATGGAAATGTGTTGGACTGTGGGCAGTTTAGGTGATCTAGTTTGCTTGACGTGTCGTAGTAGTGATTGCAATTGCAGATATTGCAGGCAAGTCGTCTGATGTAAGTTGTAAGTAGACCTAAGTTGGGAATAGGCAGTGATGCCCTCTCCCATCCATACTTGGTGTAGAAACAGTAGACCCTTGTCTTCCCAACCCCTGCTATCAAACATAGGGATGAAATGTTTAAAGCATCTGAGTCGTGTGGCTAGAGATACCGGAGACCAGGAGAAAAACTTGGCTAAGCAGTGCTCTAGGTATCCACAGTAGATACTGAAGCCCCTCGGATAGGGACCAATGTGACTCGATCTCCACCCATTGAGGTCTGGATTTTGAGTTGTGTGCTTCAATTGCGTGATTGAGGAGTGTGGCTAGGTAGTAGGTGCGACTATCAGGTCTCCCCACTCCATCATCCCCCAATTTCATGGTGGCAGTGGTCTTGGGGATGCAAGCTTTACGACGGCCAGTGACGAACCTGTCTATGTATCTTTTCAATTGGGTAAAATAGGACTTTGGGACCTCTACAGGCAGAGAACGGAATAAAAAATGCAGTTTGGGGAGTAACATCATTTTAAATGTTGCAATTCTGCCCAACCAGGACAGAAATTTGTCTGTCCATTTGTCCATAGTGGACCAGATTTCAGAGGCTATTTTAGCGTAGTTCGCTTTAACTATATTGTCTAGGTTTTTAGTCAATTTTATACTCAAGTAGGTTATGTGGTGATCCCTCCAGTCGAAAGTCATGGCAAGTTTTAAGGTGGTGAGTGGTGTCGTGGTCAAGGTTGATGGGCATGGCCTGGGTTTTAATTGTATTTAGCTTATATTAGGAAACTTTTCTATATTCGCCTAGGATTTCTGTGAGTGCTGGTAGAGAGGTTTTAAGGTCCGTGATGGTGAGGAGGACATCATCGATGAAGAGGCTGAGTTTGTGCTCTGTCTGCCCTATGTGAACCCCTTGGATCGATGTTTGGGCCCTAATTTGCGTCGCCAATGGCTCGAGCGCCAAGACATATAAGAGGGGAGAAAGCGGGCAGCCCTGACGCGTTCCATTTGTGATATCTAATGATGCGGAGGTAAAGCTCCTGTAGAGTATTTTGGCCGTGGGTGCGTTGTATAGTGCCTTGACCACCTAAAGGAACGTGTCTGGAAATTCATATTTCCGTGACACCACTTCTAGAAAGTTCCAACTCAACCGATCAAACGCCTTTTCGGCGTCAAGGGACAACATGATCCATTGGTCTTTTGTTTTCACATGGAGTGCATGATGTCCAGCACTTTCCTTGTGTTGTCAGTCCCTTGTCTACCCTTCATGAAGCCAGATTAGTCTTGGTGGATCAGCATTTGGAGGGACCTGGTGTTTTGTTGGCAGGGAGTTGCCGTATGGCCGCCTCAATCTCTACCTGGTCTATCGGTTTGGCCAATAGGTTTTTTTTGGTCGGACGTGACTGTGATCATGCGGATTTGATCTAGGTATGCTATGGATTTGTCTACCGTAGCGTGGTATTGACCCGAATCTCTTTGTATGTTGTATAGCTTCTCATAGAAGGAAGCAAATTCGTTGCTTATGGCTTCTGGTGTTATGAGTTTTTAATTTGTGTCTGATAAGAGGTGTGGGATTCTAGACTTGCCTGCATGTCTTTCAGCGCATTTGCTAAGTTCATTGTTGAACTCTTCCTTGACCAGAGCTAAAAGCTAAACAAGCTAAGTCTGCAGTGGTGGGGGTAAGAGTAATATCATCACTAGATTAATCACCACCACAAAGATCAGACATTTAAGGCACTAGTTTGGTACTCTTCTCTAGCTCTTCAGGCACCAATAAACTATACTCCTTTCTCTCCCTTAGTTGCTCCTTGGATGGTCTATTCCAGGGGTATGCAACCTTCATCACTCCAGATGTTGTGGACTATATCTCCCCTGATGCTTTACCAGCATTATTGTAAGAGCATTAATTGATGATGTAGGTTACCTTCTCCCAGTCTAGAAGGAATAAGGGTAACATTGACAATTGCAACAAGTCCACTGGTTTCACCAATCTCTTCCTATGACCATAAAACACAGAAGGTATAATGCTTGAAATAGTTGTGGTAAAAAGAGCTGCAGTGCCAGTGGAAGAATGCTTTACTATCACACTGCTACTTGTTGTGGGCCTAGCTAACTCTGTTACTGCAATTACAGATTCTTCAACTAGTTTAGACTTTGTGAGTCACCAATTATGTCACCAATTATCTCTTATGAGATCAGCAATTTCAAAGCTCACAGAATGTAATATGTTGGCACTTTATAATTACCAGAAATTATAACAATAATAAACCAATCCAAGTTTATTGTGCATTGCCTTTACTTATCTTCAGATTAGTACTTCAGAACAATGAAATAGTTAATCCACTCTGATAAGCATTAGCTGTACTGTTACTGCACTAGGGTGGCATCTAGTGGTGCTAATAGAAACTTGTATAAATCACAATGTTCAGAGAAAAAAAATAGACTTATTTGGTTTTGAAAAATATATTAATGTTTGAATAAAATAATCACAAATATATACTCTCTCACGTCTCACACATATTACTTTAAATATCTAGGCTAAAGACAAAAACTCAATTTTATTTGTTCGAGAGTTAGAAAAATCACAGTTTTGGAATGCGTTGATTTATTCGACTTTCAACTATTTGGATAAGAGAAAACAATTTGTAGTACAAGAAAAGCCACAACAGGAGTTTTTTTCTCACACTCCTCTCCATAATGTCTATTTTGTGGATAACATTTTCTGTTCTCGTTTAAGATACTGGTTTCAAAATACAAAATATGTTCATATTTCTGAATATTTCCATTAGACAACAAGGTTAGAGTTTTGCCTTATTAATGCATCATTATCTGTCTACATAACCCTTTGATTTTTCTTTTAAAAAATAGTTTCCTTACATGACCATTACCTGGCTTTTCAAAATAGATAAACTCATATAAACTCAAGACACCTCACATTTACAGCTATAATAGATTAAATAGAAGCAGCGTGGGCAGTAAAATCCCTGTCTCTGGATATGAAATACCAATCTGTCTCCTCCTTCTGCATGGACATGTATCTTCCAAAGAGTCTGTAGTGTGTAGGAAAGAAAAGAGGCAATATATAATAAGGACTATAAATACAGAAAATATGAAAAAATGTTTAATAATAGCATACTTACCCTATGCAGATCGATCTACCTGTTCTGTGTTCAAGACAATTGGTGGTAGCATCCCAACCAGTGGACATCTAATGGAGAGGACATAACCCAGATACACAAGCAGCCTTCAAGTTTATCTGAAATAATATTGACTTGTATTACAATATATAAATATAAAAAAACAATATGAAAACAATTATATATCGATTCCACCACTGACTTATTTTGCCCATGATGTGCTTTCTTGACTTGTGATTACTGATTCTGAGCCAACTGCCTCAAAGTTAACCTTTGTGCTGCTGCTGGGTTTTTAACCATCCCTGCCAGCAGTAAATAGTAGATTTCCGTGAATACATATGCTCAAAAAGAGCATATGTATTTTGTGGATTTTCCTTTCTCCTGACAAGATTTTGTGGAAATCTGGTATCCATTTCTGTGTTTGGTAAATATGTGTATCTAAAATCAGAACACAAAATAAATTATTCCTAAACAATTTTTGGAAAAAAAAGAGAAATTACAGGAATATTGAAAAGGCTAAACTAATGTATCTTTACTTAGATTGACCATAAAATAGAAAAGTAAATATAAAAACAGAGAAACATAGAATGTGACAGCAGATAAGAACCATTCGGCCCACCTAGTCTGAAGAGACTAATCTGCTCAGAAATACACTACAAAAATAACATATAAAGCAATTGAAATGCTGCAGGTTGAAGGCAAAAGATGCCTAAATATAAAAAGAAATATAGAGAATCAATTCTGCTAATTAATGGAAAACCACTAAGGACTAGCGGGAGCAACACTTTATATCTGTAAAATGGTTAAAGAATGTTAAAGGGACACTGTAGTCACTATAAACATTTCATCTCTTTGAATTGGTTACAGTGCCTGGAGTACCCTGGCACTGTCCCTCCATTCAGTGTTGAACCATGTTTGTGCAGTATGCCACAAAATAAGAGTCCCTAGCCACCCACAATCCGGCCCCTTCTGTATGTGTAGCTAAGGCAGGGATTACACACTTCCTTGTTGTCATAGCCATTCATACCGTCAGTTGGAGCTCTGGCAGGCTAAAAGCAGTCAGCTGACACTCTCAGCCAATCACAGCTGCCCATTGCTGCTCAGGGTAATACTTCCTTATTAGCCAAAGCAGCACAGAGGGGATGGACTGCCGAGGACTCTTGTTTAACATTAAAACCTTAAAACATTAAAAACTGTTTAATGTTAAAAGAAATGGTGGTACCAAGGGGATCCAAACACTATAACCAGTTTAATGAGATGAATCAGATACAGTGCCTACGGTGTCCCTTTAATAGAAGGGATTGAAAGGGACATATAGTCAGTTAAAAGGGCAGGCTAAAAAATGATATATACGTCTTGCTATAAAGGGCACTTGCCAGCTAAGCAGTGGACCTAAGTGAGCAAATGATAAACTGCCTGTTTATGGCTTAATTTGCACTAAAATCCGTAAGACTACCTCAGTACACAATAAAGAGCTGTGAATCTACAATACCAAAGAGATAGCGCCCATGGTGGAGCAGAAAAATAAGGGGAAAAAAACAGTGCCATGTGCTACCCACAAATGAAACAAGCAAGATCCTTTAACCTTTCCTTTTAAGTTTTATTTTGCAATCCGTGAACCAGTTTAGTAGCCCTTCTCTGAACTCTCTCTAAAGTATCAATATACTTCTGGACATACGGTCTCCAGTACTGCGTACAATACTCAAAGTGAGGTCTCACCAGTGTTCTGTACAATGGCATGAGCACTTCCCTCTTTCTACTGCTAATACCTCTACCCATACAACCAAGCATTCTGCTAGCATTTCCTCTTGCTCTATTACATTGTCTGCCTGCCTTTAAGTCATTGGAAATAATTAGCCCTAAATCCCTTTCCTCAAATGTTGAGGTTAGGACTGTACCAAATATTCTGTACTCTGCCCTTGGGTTTTTACATCCAACATGCATTATCTTGCACTTATCCACATTATATGTCAGCTGCCACAACTCTGACCATTTTTCTATTTTAAGTGTCATTAGGCAGTTAGCCATGTGCATTTCCTCCAGTGGGCAGCCTGGGGTTGGAGATTGACAGCACTCCGTACACGCCTACTTGATCGAGTATAACGTGTTTACACAAATGTGATAATTAAAAAAACAACTTGGATAAATGTACTAATCAACTAAAATACAAGAAGCATCTATAATATTTGAAAGATAGCTCCAGACAGGCAGGGTATACTGAAAATGTAAAAGTATCAAGAGAGTTGACAAGCAAACAGAGGCGTTTTAGGGACCAAAGACACAATTGAGATCTCAGCCCAGGACAGGCAGATGCTGGAAATGCTAACTACAGAAGTACAGAGACTTCAAGTGATTAACCTGTCTTATATAACCCTTACTACATGCCAAACTAACATCCTGTCCAAAGGCCTGTCTTTGCCCCTGGTCCACCATTTGATAAATCTGGGTAGACTTAGGACATTCACCTCTTCGCTCGTAAGCAAGCACTAAATAAATACAATCTAGCTTGTGAGCAACAAAAAGCAAAATATATGGGCTTGACAGTTAAGGATTATGATTGGTCTGTACGACCAAATATATACCCCCCATTAACAATTATCATAATATTGAGGTTTTTGTGGAAATGGTTTGTAGGGAAATTAAACTAATTATTATTGGAGTTGGAACCCCAGAGTAATTTAACGATAGGTAAACAAAAGGCACTTCAGGATCTTCAGAATAACCATGATATCATCATTAAGTTATCAGATAAGTGTGGCAATGTTGCTATAATGGATTGGTCTCATTACATCTCTATGACTGAAACTCAAACTCATACCTAAAGATCCATCCCATATATTCTTCCTTGACTTGAAAGATCTATTTACAGAGAAAAGGAAGAAATATGAGTTTGTCTTTATGTGGTGTCCCATACACACCACTGCCACACTTTATTACCTTTGCAAAGTACATAAAAATATTAATGATCCATTTACAGGCCAGTCATGTCTGGCAACAAGACTCTAACTCAAAACCCTAACATTTATATTGACTGGATTTTGAAACCCTCAGTAAAGACACTTTCATCATTTCTGATTGATACAAAATGTACCTTACATACTATGAATAACTTCAAAGTTCCCGATATCTTGTGTAGCCTTGACGTCAAGGCACCATATAGTCCCATACCATATGAACTAACCATTCCACCCATTAAGTATTGTCTTGATATGAACTTTGTCAATTTCATCTTCACCTTACAACAATTTGTCCTAACTAGAAATTTCTTTCTCTTCGATGGACACATTTATCATCAAATCAAGGGGATTGCCATAGGTATGTCTTGTGCTCATTCATACTTAAACTTGTACCTTGGTCTGTGGGAGTAACATACCATGGCAGCACCCTTTTTAAGTAATTTCACTAAGAATATATTTTAGTGGGGGGTGTGGATGACTGCCGAGGCGAAAGGACACATGGAGTGAGTGCTCCGGTACTCAATGACCCAAAGTCTGATAAATCGAAGCAAAACACTGCCCAAAAGACCACACGTAAGCCTCCTGCCTCGATATTCACAATGGCACTGGCAAAGCAGACAAAACTCATGGACCTGCTCCATACGACTAAAAAAGACCACTTGAGGCCTACCCAAGATGGCGACGATGGCCTGCTGTCATTTCAGGGAGCTTAATTACAGCCTGAGCTAGAGCAAAACGTGAGTCACCACACCGGTGATGCACCGGTGATGGAAAAACAGCTATATGCCATTAATAGACCCAGTTAACTCTATCCCGAAACTTCTAGAACTCCTGGGAACATATGGCAGAGTTTCTTACTACAAAAACAATACGACCAAAACCTAGGCACTATCCATAAATCTCCCACAAGTTACAGTTGCCCAGCTGGAGAAGCAATTTATCTTTGATTGATGGAAGAAAACCCTGTCCTACCTTGGGGTACAATTAACTAAATCCCTTCAAAATATCCCATCCGGTGTTACATAAAATCAAAGCTTCGCTGTAGAGGTGGGCTGACCTAGAGGTGTCCTGGCTGGGACGAATTCGTTAAAAATGATGGTACTTCCCTTAATTCTATACCTGTTCCGAACACTGCCAATAGCACTACCAAACAAGCTCATCAACTAATTTCAATCTTACATATGGAAGAGGAAACCTCCCTACAAACCCGAAATGCTACCTCCTACATGTAATCCTGGGGTTAGTGAACCACCCCAACCATAAGGTGATGCTCAACATTCTTCACAAAAATTAGTTTAGCATTCTACTGGAAAATTAGTTTAGCATTCTACTGGAAGAGCAAAATGGTCCCCTCAATGGAGAGTATCAGCTAGACATCATTAGCTCCTCTGAAAAGATGGCATGTAGACTACAGGGATGTGAGAATAAAAATGCTTGAGACTGGGAAAGCTGGACTGCAAGGACAGAGGCAGAGGTCATCCATAAAAACTAGAAAAGGAATCCTGGAGCAGATAGGCTAGCGGGGCACACCAAGGCTACAGCAAAGGGAAAGTCAGAGCCACAGAGAAACAACTGACTGACAAAACTATCAATGAGAATGCAAAATACTGCGGGACTACCAAGTAGACAACTAAAGGTTTAGGAACACAGTCAACAGGACATGGTAACGGATCAGTAACAATGTGAACCCACTACCCCTAATGTTTCCATTCTGTATTCCTGCCCCCCCATGTAGATACTATGTTAATACAATGTTTGAATCTATAGTATGGTTAAATAAAACACGCAAGCAACCACTTGCCGATCACGGTGAATAGCTTAGGGATTGTGCACTGAATATGCGACTCAGTCCTGCAGGATAAGATTTTCACCTCAAAAACATAAAATGACTACAAAACTGCATGTAAGCACACAAATTAGCTTGAATCAATTGTTAATGCAGAACGCAACATGAAGACAATGTATAAGACCCGATCGCAAGTTGCATGTGAGATATTGTTGTAATAATGCACAAATTAAAATATTTCGATAAAAATGATATATGGGGGAAAAAAAAGAATATATTTTTGTGGCGTAGGTACATTGATGATACATTGCTTTCTGGAGTATGTAACAATAATATGTACCGTCAATTTTCTCGAACTTACATTATCCATCCAGGAAGACCTCATAATATCTAGTACTCTAGTTAGTAAAGAGACAACCTGCAATATACTCCTGAATTGGCAAAACCATCATCCAAAATCCTTTAAGCAAAGCATCCCCACTAGCCAATAGTTACTCTTTAGACATAATTGATCATCTGTCAATGACTTTAAGGTAAAATGCAATGATCTTCATAGGACATAACACCAAAAGGGATAGGCTGTTCATTGCCTGAACCCCACTTATTTGCGCACCTTTAATACGAAGAATGAAGACTTCTTGGCAGATCAAAAACCTTGTCAAAAAGTGTTACGATTGCCTCTGGTCTAGCAGGAGGTTGGATCGCTTGGATATCCTGGTTCCCGAAGTCAGAGAGTCGAACGATGTTCCAATCGGTAGAAACCTGTAAATATAGAATATCCCACTAGCTATAGTAAAGCTAGGATTCCCGGATCCCTACAGCTCGAGTCGAGGCTGCGAGTTGAGGGTAAAACGAACTGAGTTTAATGGCACACAAGCATGGCAATTTATGTAAGTCCCCAGGTCCAGGGACAGCCCCCTATGGACCTGATGGGTTACAGGTACAATGCAATCAGTCAACCAATCACAATACAATGTATCTTTCAAACTAGTACCCGCCCTGCTTGGAGATAATGAGGCCAACGGTTATACAATCTAATTATCTCCAAGCGTCCCAAAAGACCATGCTTTATTGTGCCCGAGAAAACAGTGCAAAAATATATAACTTTGGCATTTTATATACAATATAGTTCATTCCACGAATCGTTCGGTAGCTCACATCTGGGGACATCCAACATACGAATTGCACCCAGATCCCACGAACAGAATGGGAGGTTTCTGCCATAGAAATATTGTTTGGCAGTTTGATTGTGAACCCCTGATGGCGGCCATGTTTTTAGGTCGGTCAATGGACAGCGGGATCTCCACTCCGTACTTATGGAGCAGAGGCCGGGTACACAGTCACACGAATCCCTGCTATCAGTCTGGTTGTCCCGGCTGTTTGGGATACGAACGGCGACAACCCGGAAGGGGTACTTAACCTGCGGTTAACCGCAAGATGAACGTTCTAATCGGTGCCACACGCCAGAACGTAGGCTCATGAGTCTTTCAGTAGTTTCCCTTCAGGGAATGGTATACGAATGGGGGGTCCCCTGGGACCGTCAATTAGTTTGTGCTTAACCGCAGGCCACAACGCCTTGTGCGGTTAATGAGCGGCACACTCCGCTCGCAGGATGGTCGGTCATTCGGTACTTCAAGGGGTGGCGAGGTTAAGTGGCGGCACATGCCAAAAGCTGGGTGGTCCATCGTTTGTACTGATGAATGAAGCTTTATAATAGTTCGTGCAATCCGTTCGTATGGTCTGCAAGCCGGTAGAATAGGGTTTTTACCGAAAAGAGTCAGGTTATAACAATAGAATGAGTTCTTGTAACAAAAAGTCCAGCCAATTAGTTTTATAATGACATTAGATGAAGGTTGGCGCATCGTGCAATGCATTTTGGTTAATTATTAGCCAGTTTTAACTTTGGATACCGAGCTGAGACAGGGTCTTATACAAGTCCATCTATTACAGTTAGGAGGAAAAAACTTGAGGGACTCCCTGGTGCCAAGTCACTTAACCCATATTGAGACTATCTATTCCATATGGCTGTCCAAACCTGTTGGTACTTTACTATGTAGCTGATATACAGCCAGTAAATTTATTTCTCAACATTCTAAAACTTGTTATTCAAAACATTGAAGTATTCAAAGTACATTCCTTTTTTAATTAGTGTACCACATGATATACCTGTTAACATGCTCCTGTAGTCTACTATATGTAGGCAAGATCTTTAGACAATTTAAATATTGCATTCCTGAATAGAATGGAAACTCCCCTCTCTAGATATCTGAAAGAAAATCATGGAGCGTTGGCAGCTGGCCTAAGGTTTATAGGTATTCAACATATACCAGAACAACCTTGTGAAGGGATTTACATCTACACTGTAGGGAGGCATTCTGTATAAACTGTCTAAAAAAACAGAGTCTCATGGGACTCAACAAAAGGATTTCCTTCACTCCCTTCATTTAACATTTAATTTACATATATGTAAAGGTGTCAGCCGGTAGTTGTTGGAGGAGTTGTCTGGCCTATTAAAGCCCGGACCTCCTCCCCTTACCTGCACTTGAGTTCCAGCGTTACTGTGGGTTTTCACTTCTGGGTCGGGTTTCACTTACAGATCAAGTCTGCAGATGATCCTGAATGTTATCGCTTCACGGAGATCCTGCTCTTGCTGAGAGTCCTCTCTGCCAGGCGCATGTCTGTTCTAGGAGTTCTGTTGTCCACTGGTTTCGTGCCTCTTCATGCCAAACAGAGAGTCTATACAGTACACTGTCTGCAGCATTTACCCCGCTACGTGTGACCGGGGGCACGGGAACCCATTGACTTACCAGGTTTCCCTCTGCACCACGTTGTAGGTAGTAAAGACCCCTGCCCCCACACAGATAAAACGCTAGGTTTGCCACGTACACTTTTAATTTGTTTCAAACTTGCCGCATTTCAGCTTTTCGTTTACCAAACGAGTGTTCAGCTGTTTGAATGTCTCACCTAATGTACATTCATTAACGGTTTGCATGAATCATTCTATTTCATGATGCGTTCGGCACTTTTTGTTTCCTTCCGAAATTTTCACTTACAAATTTAGGATGTGGACTTTTTGTTTTATTCCCCTCAGTTCGGCTGGATGTCAGCATTTTGTATAACGTCTGGTAGCAGGTTACTGAGCTTATATTGCCACTTTGTGGCCTTAGTTACAATATTTTATTTGTATAAATGACAGTGCTATAGGTCTAGTTCTGATTAGAGTTGAGCGGACACCTGGATGTTCAGGTCCGGCGGGTTTGGCCGAACTTTGAAAAAAAGGCTCGAACTTGACCCCGAACCAGAACAACATTGAAGTCAATGGGGACCCGAACTTTTGGCCCAAAAACTCCTGGAAAGGACTAGAGGGCTGCAAAAGGAAATAAAATGGGGGTAAGAGTAGGACAAGTGCCCTGCAAACAAATGTGGATAGGGAAATCACTTAAAAATAACATAAAATAAGCAGCTGCTTGGTAGATAACTCCCTAATTCCCACAGTATTAGGGAGCTATCTACCAAAAGGCTGAAAGACCTAAATTGGTCACCTAAATTGGTCTTTCAGCCACATTTACTATTACTAAGTAAAGATTACTTAGTATTAGTAAATTCAGCCCCTACTCGCTATACCGGGAGAAGGGGCGTGTCTAGTAAACAGTGAGCAGTAAACCTATTGCCCCCACCCCTGTGCGACGGGTTGGGGCCCTAAATAAGAATGCAAAGGGGGGACCTACTGTCCTCCCCCCGGCCCACACCCCTGCGCGGTGGGTGGGAGCAATAAATAAAAAATGGGACGGGGACCTACTGTCCTCCCCCCGGCCCCCAACCTGGCGCAGCGGGTGGGGGCCCTAAATAACAATAAGGGGGGACCTAATGTCTTCCACCCCAGTCCCCACCCCTGCGCGGCAGGTCAGGGCCCTAAATAACAATAAGGGGGGACCTACTGTCCTCCCCCCACCCCTGAGCGGTGGGTGGGGGCAGGCCCGTCGCTAGTAGGCAGGCAAACCAAGCAACTGCTATGGGCCCCGAGCTGGCCCGGGGCTCCAAGCAGAGCCGGTGCTTCCTATAAAGCTGCAGCCGCCTGAGCGCTCTATAGAGAGCCTCGGGCAGCTGCAGCACTCCTCGTCATCACCTCCCCTTCTCTGGCTGTAGCGTGGCCGAGCTCCTCTTCCTCCTGGCTGTCAGTCTGGCCGGGTACCGCGCAGTACAGGAGATTCAGTTTCCTGTTCCCGGCTGGACGGACAGGAAGTGCACACTGAGTGCACATGGACTGACAGCCAGGAGGAAGAGGAGCTCGGCCACAGAAGGGGAGTAAAAAGAACATAGGGAGGGGGGAGTAAAAAAAAACATAGGGAGGGGGAGGGGAGTAAGAAGGACACAGGGAGGGAGGTAGGGGAGTAAGAAGGACACAGGGATGGGGGGAGTAAGAAGGACACAGGGAGGGGTAGAGGGAGTAGAAGGACACAGGGATGGAGGAGTAAGAAGGACACAGGAGGGAGGGGGAGTAGAAGGACACACACACAGGATGGGGAATAAGAAGGACACAGGAGGGAGGGGGAGAAGAAGGACACAGGAGTGGGGAGGGACCAAGAAGGACACTGGGAGGGAGAAGAACAGGGAAGGAGGGTGGTAGTAAGAAGAACATAGGAGGGGGAGGAGAAGAAGAACACGGGGAGAGGGAGATGAGGAAAACACAGGGAAGGGGAGGTGAGGAGAAGCGGAGATGAGGAGAACACAGTGAGGGGGTGAGGAGAAGCGGAGATGAGGAGAACACGGGGTGGTGAGGAGAATATGGGGGGTGAGAACAGACTGGTAGAGGAGGGTGGGGGGAGAGGAAAGACCACTAAAGGGCAGGGCAGAGCTCTAAGCAGTATTTGCACGGTAAATCTTTTTAATTTATATAAAGTGTGGGGGAACTTAAACTGTATGGCTATGCTGTGGTTCCTGTAGGCTTTGCGTGCGTGTGGGGGGGGGGTTTGTGGTTGGTGGGGCCTCCATGTCTCTTTTGCTTGGGGCACCCAAATTCCTTCAAACGGCCCTGGGTGGGGGTCATAAATAAAAATTGGGGGGCGACAATCCAATGTCCTCCCCCTGGTCCCCACCCCTGCGTGGCGGGGTAAAAAATAAAATTTTATTTATGGCCCCCACCCACAGCTCAGCGGTGGGGGCCGGGGGGGGGACATTAGGTCCCCCCCAATTTTTATTTATGGCCCCCACCCACTGCTCATGGGTGGGGACCGGGGAGGAGGACATTAGGTCCCCCCCAATTTTTATTTATTGCCCCCACCGCTCAGGGGTGGGGCCTGAGGGGAGGACTGTAGGGATGGGGGCTGGGGGGAGGACATTTAGGGCTCAGGGGTGGGGGCTGGGGGAGGGACAATAGGTCCCCCCCTTATTGGTATTTAGGGCCCCCACCCGCCGCTCATAGTCCTGTCTCCATGTAGGTACGGACACATATCCATCCAAGCCCACAAGAGTTGCCACACTAGGGCAATTACTATTGGTTATTCTGGCCACTAGACTTAGTAGTAAGTGGCTTCCCTTGGAATTAATTTTGACTGCATGTATTTTATTTGTTATGGTTATAAGTTGGGTCCTGTTTTGTCCCTAGATCTTGTCCCAAGTATTCGTTTCTCTATTGTCATTTGTGAATCAGGAGATACTCCTGTTTCTCGTTGCAACCTCACATATTCAGGTCCACTTACTTGGCCAAGGTACAAAATAACTTTACAAATTAGATACCCCTATAGGAATAGGGTAACCAGGACTGGCATTTCCTCTATCCATACACTAGGCCAAACTAGGTACGTCTTTCTAGGCTTCTTCACCATAATCAGTGGTCCAGCGAAGCCAACTTCCATCCTCAACGTTGAGTTACATTCGCCCATCAGTCCAATGCATAGTTAGTGCTTCCCCCCATGGTATAGTCAGGGCCTCACCTGTCATGCCCAGCCTTATTGACTATTGGTTATCTGTCACCTGAGGCTTACTCCTGGCAATACGCTAGAGGGTATTTACGCCCGTGTGTCAATTCATAGTTAAAGCCTTTCTCACCACTTGGCGTCTAACTAGGTCAGCAAATTAACTTTAAGTTAATACAATTTCGCTACTTGGCATTAGCTACGGCCAGTAAAATAATAACAAATATGAAATAAAAAACTTGGCTAGTTTTTGTTCTCGCTGTCTCTTGGTTCCCTTGACCTCGGCTTGTTCTTGACTCTGTCTATTCTCTGCTTTACGGCGAGTCCAGCCATTCTAAGGTCCGGTAAGCCGTATCTGCTCTATCTGTCGATTGTTGAACTAAATCCTGCGTGTAGGGGTAAACTACCGTGACAAGGACTACATGGGGAACTGAATATACAGAGCATTTCTCCCACCATGCACTGCTGTATGTGAGGGATACTCCCACTAGAATATCCTGTTAAGTGGATTATCCCTCCGTACAGTAGAACCGGGTTTTAACACAAAAATCTATAACTTTAATATTATTTGTGTGATTCCCTTAAATGACCATTCGGTAGATAGCTGGGGTCTGAGCGCAAACTTCGTGAAAGTACCGATCAGATCCCAGCATAAATAACCGAACGCCGCACGGTACATACTTTTATATAACATTCTCCTAAAAGTTCCGAATACCTATTGGGAACCAAACTACCGAAAGACCGGGGTTCCTGAACGGCCTGGAAGTCCAGCGGTGTTTGCGCCGTCGAGTAGACAATTTTAGTTCCAGGAGCTCGACGACCAAACACCGCTGGGCTAACAAAGGATCCAAGATGGCTGACTGCCGCGTGGTCGGTAGCCGAACGACGACCACCTAGGAAAGCAATTAACTACAGATTGCAACAATGTTGCAATCGGTTAATGGGAGCCACACGACCCTCTGTGTGTGGGCTCCTGTTCGGTACCTTAGTCGTTTCACGAACAGTGTCTAAAGTCCCTGTTCGTGAAACTACCATATGAATGCTAGCGGCTTTCGGCCGTTAGCTTCTGAATACTCTTTATTGCAAACACACACGAATACATCCTTATATACAATAAAAGCAGAAAACCTTCTGATGTTATACAATAAGTCTTAAAGTGGCTAGGTTTGCCACAGTAAATATGTCTGTATGTATGTCTGTGTGTGTATGTCAGTATGTATGTGTGTATGTATATATATATATATATATATATATCAGTATGTATGTCAGTATGCATGTATGTCTGTGTGTGTGTATGTCAGTATGTCTGTATGTATCTGTGTGTGTGTATGTATGTACATCAGTATGTATGTGTATGTATGCCATTATGTATGTATGTTAGTTTGTCAGTATGTGAGTGTGTATGTACGTCATTGTGTGTGTCTGTATGTCAGTATGTGTGTGTGTGTGTATCTTTATCTGTGTATGTGTCTATATGTGTGTATGTCTGTTTCGGTATTTGTGTCTGTTAGTATGTGTGTATCTTCCTGTGTGTGTGTCTGTGTCCTTTTTTGTCTGTGTGTGTGTATTCCTGTGGGTGGGATTTGGAGGCGGGCACCCGGGGGCCGAGACCTTGAGCTATGTTAGGGGCCCCACAATTTCTAATGGCGGCCCTGCAATGCAGTACACTGCAGCATATATTTTATATAATATATGCTAACTAGCTCATATTTTTTCCTAAACAGAGTTGAAATTATACTACCCTCCTAGAAAAAGGTCAACAGGTGGTTATACATCCTTTGCTTCTCTAAATGCTCTGCAAAAATAAATAGTTATAAAATGATTAAAAATAATATATATGTAAGATAAATCAGGGCAAAATAAAATTGTAAATATATATAATCTCTAATAA
Organism: Pelobates cultripes; assembly: GCA_933207985.1. Lineage (NCBI taxonomy): Eukaryota > Metazoa > Chordata > Amphibia > Anura > Pelobatidae > Pelobates > Pelobates cultripes. The sequence continues at coordinate 148,039,983 of OW240913.1, read as the reverse complement.
CTTTTAAACTGAAATTATTAAAGAATTATTTAAATAAAATGTTAAATACATGTACAGCTTTAAATGTGACCAAAAGATACTAAATGATGTGTTAAGCCAGCCAGCCCAATTCATTAGAATAGCATAAGTATTCTACTATTTAAAGTGCACAATTCCTGCACATAATCACTTTGCTTACTCAGGTACAGTCTTTAGTCTATTGCAATGGCAGGATTAAAGTCCACCAATTTTAAAAGGGAAAGCTTACTTAAATCAGTGGTACTATCCCACTGTACCTGTAGTGCCAGCAGGATGGAAATTAGAACAATGATATTGTATTACTGACTGTAATCAGATCAGACAGATGTAAGCTCAGTAAATTTCATAAACTAGGTTTTCATAAAATATAAAATTAAATTAAATATCAAAGTTGATTATATATAAATATATCAATGTTGTTTATAAATAAATGTATATAGACTAGGCAATAAGAGCATTTACATGCATTCAGCAGCCTGCTCTCTCAAAACCAGAAATGGATTTATAAAAAATAAAAATAAAAAATAGGTTTTAAAAAGTCCAGTCAACCACACATGATGGGTGAAATAATTGCTTCTTTAAAATCTATAGGCTGCTGCAATTATATATATAAATACAGATTAGGGAACAGAGTAGAAATAAAAATACAGTTTCAAATCTCATATATGGGGATTCAGTTCCACCACATATTCTACAGTACCCCAAATATTGGTGTATCCTACACTAATTCCAGTGGTAGATAGTGCTAATGCTGAAAGAGGCTAATTATAATAATAATAATAATAATAATAATAATAATAATAATAATAATATGTAAGAAGAGCATTGTAAATATAATAATGCAAAATTAATTTGATATTACAAAGCCTGCAATATTCTAAACAGACATTAAAATTTAAGAAAAAAAGAAAAATAATAATGCATAAAGAATAATGCATAAAAAAAATGCAGTGTCAAAGTGATAATGCTCTGATATATTAAATCACATTGCATATCACATATCTGCTATATGAAAAGATTTTTCCACAGATTTTACCTGTTAACATTTTTAGCACAACAGCACCTGATGTCATTGAGATGTCTATCACAGAGATGTTACAAAGATTCCAATACAGCAAAAAGAGGCGTTCTTGAGAATCCACTTCAATTGCTGTATTACGATAACATTTTCTATAATGGGATCCATGTCAATTAAGACAATGTCTTGGAAATACTGTCAATTAATTTATTCCGTAAAAGAATATCGGAGAGTATCCAATCTATACACATCATAAACGGTGTAAAAATGTTTCATGGAAAAAACAAAACAAAAAAAGCAAAGACAAAGACAAATACCAACACCATCACCACAGTGATAACAGACGATGCTGATTCAATATCTGCAACTAATTCTAGCCAAATATTTTGAAAGCTGGACAATCTGTACTCTACAACTAATACCTGGGTATTCTACAAACACAACCTCCAACAATGTATCTAAGGAATGTAAACTTCTACAGGCATTTATAGACTTTGGATTACAAATACAATTACTACTTTTAACTTTGGATTACAATTTGTATCCGGATCCATCCAAGAATATCTTACTCTGGAACCTGGTGTTCTTTTCAATTCTTTCCCAGACAAAAGCTTTGCTCGTTTTAATCAACCACCTTTACAGGCAAAGATCAAACTACAGATGTTTTACTGTTACAACAATGATCAATAGATGCTGGGAGCAAAAAAAAAAAAACCTGAAGACTGTTGGAGAACTTTGGTTTACTAATTTAAGGTAGAAATGTGCTACAACGCCCACAGTTTAATGGAGAGGGTGTTATGGGCAAATGCAAATATTACAAGTTTTAGAATGAAATGTTGTATTTCTTAAACTGTGTACTTTGTCTTTAAGAGATATTGCAAACTGACAAGGTGTTAGAAATGGAAAATATTGTTTTTCATAGATGTTTCTTTAAGCAATAACCTCAGTGCATAATATGTTTGCGCCACTTTGTCCCAGACGAATTACAATAACAATAATGCATAAACAAGCTTCAAGGCTATCCTATGACTCTTTCAGTACACAATATACTGTGGTAAATTGTGGAAAATTTCTGTGACGTATACACCCTTTAGTTATGGCCTTGTATTTTTGCCAAGTTAAGGGAGGTCCTAAAATGTATAAAGTAAAAAGTTACTTTTTCATATATGAACTACGGTGACCCTAAAATGACACCTAAGGTATAAATAGGTGTACTTTTAAATGTTAAGAAACAGAGGAGAGACTTGGAGACAGACGCTGCTCCATCTTAAAATGACAGAGAGGCTGACATGATGACATGTTCAGAAGGGTATGTTACCCTATTAATGATATTTGCAAGCATTTAGTTTAATCTTATAAACTCTGCTATAATGGATTTTACATGTCTATATTTATATTTTTATATAATAAATATCTAAAAAGACAAAACTTTATTGCTTCCAAGACAATCCTTATTTTATATTGTATTCTCAATTATTTATATATGTTAAATAGAGGATCTTTTACTATCTATATAAAATTATGACTAAGATATCTGTATGGTTAGTCCTACTAAGTTCTATGCTTTAAGACGTTATAGTGGTAAATAAGGGAACCAGCCGCAGTTACACAACAACATCAAGTTATACCTTAGAGGTATTCAACACCAAATGCTTATCACATTTCCTAATAATTCACCTTTCCTATCATCTTATCCCATAAAGAGCGTTCTGAAGATATACAGAAGTTAAACTTCTTTCAAAACCCACAGCGATTGCCAATTGACAGCTTTAAATTCCAAGACATTTCAAACCTACTCGACACTGCCCATTTTAAACAGCAAACAAACCTCATCATTAAAGCAACCCTTTGAAGTGCCGCTTACCGGCGAAATGCGCGTTGAGGCTTGAGAAATCAGAAAGCCCTAATCTCCCGATTAACTTTTCCAAACTACTTTAACTTTGATTTACATTGAGTTGGGGTTTTCTTTGACATTTTAATAACCTTGGGTGGTTTGGGGCTTTGGATTCATTTTGCCGTTTGTAAAACCATGGCGAGCGCTAATATAGTGCAGTTATACACTGCAGACAAACACTTGCCATTCAGTTGATGCAGTGTTGTGTCTTGCAGGTAGTTCTGAGTTAGTGAAGCTAGTTGAGCAGTTATCATCTCTGGACAGGTGCCATTGAAGGCACAGTTAAACGTATCTATTAGTCAATTAGGATGTTATAATTATATATATTTCTATGTATGCCAGCGTGAGATGGTATTTTTCTGATATAAAGTCAGCTTTATAGCTGTTAATACAGCAAGGTGCCCTCAAAGGCACAGATTCAAGTTACTTCTATCTAATAGATTTACTCAGCAATTCTATTTGTAACGCCAACTAGCACTAACAGACTTTTACCATTCAGTAAATGCGTGGAGTTAGAAAGCAGACCAAAAAACACAAATCTCCTTTTTAAAGTCTTACCATATTCACAAGCATTTTCACAGTATATACAGTCCTGACAAAACAACCATTTAGGCGACATATATTTACTGTTGAACTTACTCTCCTTGGCATTAACGTTACTGTTACTAATAAATCAATGCTCTTGATGTTGCTACAACAATTATACACTTTATTGCAACATTTATAAGTTACGTTCAATAGCCTTTGTAGACCTTATTGCTATATGAGACTTTAGATTTCATAGAAAGCTAAGATATATATCTTTCTTTATGTCTGTTCACATAGACATTTTGTCCAAGGACATTGTGTCTATTGGTTTGAAATTCTTTTTAATTTTATATATCCTCTTTTTTATACAATTAGGTTTATTTTTTCACTATTATTTTATTTATTTTGTCTAACATTAAAAGTTGTGTTTTAAATTATCCTAGCATCGGACAGTGTTTCTCTCCTTCTCTACTTATATTCTTTGATCAGGGTTAACCCCTTCACTGTCCTAATGATTTAGTCTAGATCAAGCTTCCACTCTATTTAATTTTATATATTATGTATGTAAATTGTCTTGCATGTATATATATCATTTAAGTTTCACTTTTAGTTACACCAAGGGTGATATTATAAGACTCACATATCTGTCACATTTTTTCTTGTTTAATATTTATATAATGTATCTTATACACTATGATACATGGATTGTATCTAGTTATATTCATATTCACATGAAACACACTATTTAGTGCTTAGTGCTTAAGTGAAGTTTTGTGTTCCACATGTGGCTCATCAATCTACAGTTTGCACTGTTTAGTCTGGATCTTTGATCACAGGTATTACCTTTGTCAAGGGGGAGGGTTCTTCACCTTTACAAGTGTCCACTTTTTTGCTATTTTAAGATGGTGTTTGGAACTATTGGGTATCCTGATGAAAGTCCTATCAAGGACTGAAACGTCGATTTGCTGTAACCCGTGTGTTATGAATAAAGACAAATTATTTTCTTGAAAAAGCCCAGCATGTGCCTTTCTCCATGGAGATTTATGTTGATTTGGCTGAAAGAGCACCATTGGCACTTATGCTACAAATGTGAGTGCAGGAGCGTAGAAAATATATATATATATATATATATATATATATATATATATATATTCATACACAAATATATATATATATATATATATTTTCTACGTTTACCATATTCATACACAAATATATATATATATATATATATATATTTGTGTATGAATATATATATTTATTTGAGATATTTTGTTATTTATATGTTAATATGGTTTTGTAGTGTGGTTTATCTTTTTTTTTTTTTCACTTTCACTTTATTAGTTAGCATTTTGTCCGATCTATTACCCCTGCAGTAACATTTAGTACTCATATATTCCAGATTTTTATATGTTTTCTCTCTTGGAATATTGTTTATTTGTCTTTTTATAACCTTATTATCTATAGCCCTTCAAATATTTTCCCAGTCACAGAAGTTAAGCTCACAGGTCTATAATTTCCAGGCAAGGATTTTGAACCCTTTTTAAATATAGGAACAACATCTGCCTTCCTCCAATCCTCTGGTACAATACCTGAAACAAAAGAATCTTGAAAAAATAAATACAGAGGTTAACTTATTTCCCCACTTAGCTCCTTAAGTACTCGTGGATGAATACCACCAGGCCCCGGAGCTTTATTTGCATAAATTTTCTTTAACAGCTGTAGTACCTTGTCTCGAGTTATCCAATCACATGTTATGTGCAATTTCTTGCAGCAATCATTTGCATATCTCTTGCCATAGGATCCTCATTAAGAAAAATAGTTATTTAAAATTTCTGCCTTTTCCTGGTCTTCATTAGCTAACAGACCCATCTCTGTTTCCAGCGTACCTACACTTTAATTTTTTTATTTTTTTTTAGAATTGATGTACTTGAAAAAACTTTTGGGGTTGGTTTTGCATTCTTTGGCTATCAATTTCTCAATTTTTGGCTATTAATGACTAAAGAAGGATATCATGGCACTAGAAAAAGTGCAGAGACGAGCTGATAAAAGGAATGGAACATTTTAGTTATGAAGAAAGGTTAAAAAAATTTAACTCTTTTTAGTTTTGAGAAACGTTGCCTCAGAGTGGATATTATAACATTATACAAATATATTTGGGGCCAGTACAACTGTAAATATATTCATAAACAGGGCTATACATAGGACACGAGGTCACACATTTAGGCTCAAAGAAAGTAGATTTAATCTAAGGCAAAGAAAGGGGTTTTTTTACAGTAAGAACTATAAGGATGTGAAATTCTCTGCCTGAATAGGTGGTTTTATCAGAGTCCATACAGATGTTTAAACAGCAATGTACAAATACTTCCAAAAACATAACATAGAGGGATATCATTTCAAATTAATGGGGTAATAGCTGCTTGATCCAAGGAGATATCTGACTGCCATTTTGGGGTCAAAAGGGAATTTGTTCCTAGTTGCTGCAAACTTGGAAGCGCTTCAGACCAGGTTTTTTACCTTCGTTTGGCTCAACAGCAAAAACATACTTGAGGAAGGCTGAACTTGATGGACACAAGCCTCTTTTCAGCTATGTAACTATGTAACTACTTTATGATGTGAGTTGAAAATGAATACATGGTTTTGACAATATTTCCCTCTGTATGTTCTGTACAATATTTCCCTCTGTATGTTCTGTACAGTAAATGTCACACACATTTTTAAACCCCATTTAGGAAAGTGAAAATTAGTAAAGTAAGCATGTCATATAAGGTTCACCATAACATATAACTGCACATAGGAAACAATACAGTATATAGTGTTAATTGTTTTTGTTCTAGTATTTCTATAGTGTAGTTATGTAGTTATGTCATTACTGCATTGCAGATTTTCATATTATGTGCCTGTATATTGATGTTAAATTAAGTAAAATAATAATGGCTAGTATAATCATTTACTGTATATATTTTCTCTCATTTAGGGGATTTATTATATTAGCTCTTGTACATAATACAGCCATATTATGATTAAAATGCCTTAAGGTGATACAAAGTTCATTATCTGAAATTGCACTACTTCTTGAAACATAAAAAAATAATTACTAACAAGTACAGAAGAGAGAACTGCATCTATAAACTTAATGGTTTTTCTACCCTTCACATTTCCTATACACTAGATTTTCCAACTATATTAAATATTTAATTAGTCATTAAAACATAACATTTAATAATATTTAATTATAATTTAAAAATATTATATACTATATATAATGTATTTCAATTAAAATGTCTAAGAAGATGAGAGATGTATATTTTTAGAATCAAACAAAGAAAACAATAAGTATATAAAAACCTTTTCCTTATAAGTGTACTATCACACTCTCAGAGGGTCATTCAAGTACACCAAACACGTTTACTAGGCACCTAAAAATAAATAAACATTAAGTACACCCCAAAGAAATGATGCACTTAAATCAATTGTGTTCTCTAAACCACAATCACCAAAAATGTGTAAGCATTATCACCTCAAAAGTGCACAAAACAATCTACATATATATATAATGTGAACCACTAATTAACATAAAAAAGTGAAACACCATCACTAAATTGTTGATCATCAGGAATTCGAAGTAAATACAAAAAATAAAGTCAAAATAGCCATACTGATAACATGCAAGCACAAAAAAAGTTCATTAATAAGCTGTGGCAATTTAAAACCAAAAATCATTATTATAATTATTATTTATAAAGCTCCAATAAATTCCACAGCACTGTGCAATGGGTAGATTAACAGACAAGAATTTGTAACAAGATGAGTTGGACGAACACGTACAGATGGTGTTGAGGTTCATGCTCAAACAAGCTTAAATTCTAGAGGAAGTGGGGTAAAGTGACACAAGAGATAAGGGTGTACTAAGGAGGGAGCAGGAAGGGGGGTGGTCCGCCCTGGGTGCCACTAGGTAGGGGGCTTGCACTCTGAGAGGGGCCCATCCGGTGGCCATGCATCATGCCACCCCTGCCTTTACTTAAAATCCCTGTGTCCGTCCAGGCTGCCAGACGGCAAGGGAGCCCTTTATATATTGTGCTCTTCCTACACACCTCTCTCACGCGCACTGCAGTGAGCCAGCAGCCGGGATATAATGTCATCTGGCATCGGTGTCATTAGAGGGCGCGTGAGGGACCTGTGCAGGAAGAGCTGAGAGATGTTTGTATACGTATGTCTAATTATGTGTGTGACAAACGCTCCTTCCCACGTTCGTTTGCGACAGACTCCTGGAGGAGTGTAGAAGCCAGTCTCCTGCCCACTGACTATGGTCCAGGTCTGGGACACCGTTTCGGAGTTACTCTGCCCAGCCGCCATTAACAACTTTCCCTGGGTGCCCCTGGTTCAGCACCTTCCCTTCATGTGAATGGAACCGGACACTGGCTCTCTAGCAGCGGTTCGCGTGAACCAAACCCACGAATAATCCCAGCAGTACTTAGCCGTGACCACTATGGAACTAAATTCGGCATAAGGACCTTGTGGGTTCCCGGTCACCTCAGCAGGACTTAGCCGCAAATGTTATGGAATTGTTTTCGGCATGAGGTGACCGTGCAGTTCCCAGACAACTTGGTTTGCAGTTTTGAACCACTTTGAAATCTGCTAGGAGAGAGCTTTTTGGAGGAAAGGTGCCTGAGACTAAGGGGAACAAACGCTACCTAAGAACCAGATGGAGCACCCCATGTTGTGGCCGCAGGAAACATAGAAACATAGAATGTGACGGCAGATAAGAACCATTCGGCCCATTTAGTCTGCCCAATTTTTAAATACTTTCATTAGTCCCTGGCCTTATCTAATAGCTAGGATAGCTTTATGCATATCCCATGCATGCTTATGCCATTTATTGCGTAATGTGAATTCTACGCAAATTTGTTGTCGGATGCAGCCAATGGCAGCACATTACCTCATCCCCTAGTGAAGATTATTAGTGCCCCCCACCCCCTGTTTTGACTGTGGTATCTTATTATTATATCTTATGTGCCCCCAACCCTATATATTGTTCCTAGAGTCACCACTGTGTCTGCATGTGTCTCAGTGTGTGTCTGTGTATCTGTGTTTGACTGTGCGCCTGTGTATCTGCATGTGTGTCAGTGTGTATATGTGTGTGTGTATATGTATATGTGCATACATCTCAGAATCTCGCCAACACTACACACAAATACACCCCTGCATTCCAACATCAACACTACATACAAACACCACAACTATATATATAACCACACCACTGCATTTAAAAACCACACTACACACAAATGTAGGCCTGCATTTAAAGGGACACTGTAGGCACCCAGACCACGTCAGCTAATTTAAGTAGTGTGGGTGCTGTGACGCTTTTGCACATAGTGCTGCAATATAAAATATTGCAGTTCCAGAGAACTGCAATGTTTACATTGCAGCTCTAAGTCTGCCCTTTGTGGCTGTCTAACAGACAGCCACTAGAAAGCTTTCAGAATCCAAACAGACTTTTTGTCTGTTATCTGATGCTGGACGTCCTCACGGACCTCCAGCATCAGATTTTCTCTATAGGAAAGCATTGAATAATGCTTTCCTATGGGGAGGTCTAATGCACATGCGGCCATTTCCACGCATGCGCATTAGGTCTTCCCAGCCAGCTGACGTCAGTGGGGGAGGAGCGTGGGTGGAGCCTGACACAGCACAGAGGAACATCGGCACTGTATTCAGGTTATTCCCTGAAGGGGGCCCCGAGGGAGGGGGGCACTCCAAGAGTGTATAGTGCCAGGAAACCATGTTTGTTTTCCTGGCACTATAGGATCCCTTTTAACCCCTTAGTGACCAGGCTGTTTTTCAAAATTCTTGCTGCTGGGACCAAGGCTCTTTTTACATTTCTGTGGTGTTTGTGTTTAGCTGTAATTTTCCTCTTACTCATTTACTGTACCCACACATATTATATACTGTTTTTCTCACCATTAAATGGTCTTTCTAAACATACCATTATTTTCATCATATCATATAATTTACTATAAAAAAATGATAAAATATGAAAAAACACCCATGCTAAATAGTTTCTAAATTTTGTCCTGAGTTTAGAAATGCCCACTGTTAGCATGTTCTTAGCTTTTTTTGGAAAGTTATAGGGCTATAAGCACATGTAGCACTTTGCTATTTCCAAACCAATTTTTTTCAAAATTAACGCACGTTACATTGTAACACTCATATCTGTCAGGAATCCGCAAATAACCCTTCACATATATATATTTTTTAAAAGAAGACAACCTAAGCTATTAAACCAATCTATGCTAAATTAAAAAAAATAATATTAATTGGTGATTTTGTTTTGAGACACATTTTAAGAATATATGTACTGAGAACTGTAAGGGTTACTGCCAAAGAACACCCCAATATGTGTTCAGCATCATCGCCTGAGTAGAGGGATACCACCCATGTATAGGTGTGTTGGGTTCTCTGGGGGCTAAAAGACCTTATTTGGAGGGTGTGCATTCCGGTTTTCCAACTTGGAATTTTCACAGTTAGTCATCATGCACCCATGTCCCATTTGGGACATTTTTGAAGCCGGACAATATAATTCACCCCCATCAAACCATATATTTTTGAAATGTAGACACCCTAGGGTATTTCAAATGGTGGTATTTTAACACTTTCCATGCACTAATTCTACCACCAGTCTCTGTCAAACATTTGGGTAGTAATTTTTCACACACATTCTACTTTAGGCATGGATTATCAGCTCCAGTTAGGTGTTACTGCCAAAGAACACCCCAATATGTGTTCAGCAACATCTCCTGAGTACAGTGATACCACCCATGTATAGGTGTGCAGGGGTCTCTGGGGGATAAAAGACCTTATTTGGAGGGTGCACATTCCGGTTTTCCAACTTGGAATTTTCAGTTAGTCATCATGCACCCATGTCCCATTTGGGACATTTTTGAAGCCGGACAATATAATTTACCCCCATCAAACCATATATTTTTGAAAAGTAGACACCCTAGGGTATTTCAAATGGTGGTAGCCACTTAGTCACAAACGCTGGCCAAATTAGCATTTTTCTTTGTTTTTTGCATTTTTTTACACAAAAACTGTACTTTTACTGGTGATTTCATCTTCGGAATACATTTTACTGATTTAGAACACTCATATTTGTGTTCAATTAAGTCTCCCGAGTATAACAATGCTCCCCATGTACAGGGTTTATGGTGTTTTGGAACGTTAGGTCAATATAGGGCTTGCCCGATCTAGTTCTTCAGTTTGAAAAGAAAACTGCACCCCAGAGGGGATATGATAGCATTATACAAATATATCAGGGCCAATACAAACCATTTCTAGAAATGTATTCATAAACAGAACTATACATAGGACATGCAGTCATGCATTTAGACTGGAAGAAATTAGATTTAGTCTAAGGAAAAGGAAAGGGTTTTATTTATAGTAAGAACAATAAGGATGTGGAATTCTCTGCCTGAAGAGGTGTTTTTAACAGAGTCTTTACAGATGTTTAAAAAGCAATTGGATAAATACTTGCAAAAACATAATTTAATATAAAACATAATATTAAGGGATATAATTTTTAATTAGTGGGTCTTAGCTTCTTGATCCAAGGAGATATCTGACTGCCATTCTGGATTCAAGAAATAATTATTTCCTAGTTTATTGCAAAATTGAAAGCACTTCAAATTGGGGTTTTTTTGCCTTCTTTTGGATAAACAGAAAAAACAGATGTGAGAGAGGCTGAACTTGATGGATACAGGTCTCTTTTCAGCTATGTAACTATGCGCCAAAAACCCACTCACTCTATGAAAAGCCAATCCAAGTTCAAATAAAGGTAGTGAAAAAGGTATAATTCACATTCTTGAGTATATGCCTTTGATATATGCCTATGCATAGCGATGTATTTCTCAAGGTATGCAATGAACAAATATATATGGGAAAGAAAGCAGAAGTAAAACTCCAGCTGTGAATTATAAGGACAAATAGAACATATAAAAAAAATAGGAAGAATCCTACTTACATGGTTGATAAGGTTGGCGTACAGTTGTAGAGCTGAATACACAATTGAAGCAGTACACATTAAAGGTGGTAGTACTTAACCCCTTAAGGATAGAGCTTCAAAAGCTTGTCTTTGTCTTAATGACAACAGCATTGTTTTCATTTTTTGCTGTTTGCGTTCAACTGCAATTTGCATTTTACTAATTTATTGCACCGACACATATTATATACCATTTTTTTTAAAGGACAGAAAGGGCTTTAATTTATTTAATATATATAAATTTATAAAAAAAATACAGAAAAAAAATTAAAAATGTTGTTTTTTTTTTTTACAGTTTTTGCAATAATGTGCGCACATATAGTGCAGGTTAAGGAAAGTAATTAAAAATAAATTCATTTAGTTGTTCTGATTTACAGAATATATAATGTGTCTGGGATTTTAAGTTTCTTTTGGTAGTTACAGGTCACAAAGCACAAGGAGTAAACTAAACCTTTAATGTGGAGCGATTTTAGAATTTGGTATGTTTGTCTTGTAAGCTTAATAGCCATAAAAGAAAACAAAATTGCCACACAAAAGTATATATTTATATAAAGTAGACATCACAGGCTATTTACCTAAGGTTGTTTTGACACTTTCTACATTTCACCGCTAACCTCTGCTAAAAATTGGAGTAAAATTGTGTTTTTTTTTGTTTTTTGGCACACAAACTTATAACAAAGAAATTCTCATGTGTATTTTGTAAAGTTGGTGTGTGCTATTCCTGTACAAAGTTTTATTTTGTGTTCGGTTACATCTGCTGAGTAAAATGACACCCCTATTGTATGTCTTTGGCACTATTTTGTGAAGTTACAGTGCCATGTAGGATTTAAGCAATATTTCAGCTGGTGGAGTATCTTCTCTGTTTATAGAAGTGCAGATCGTCTCGTGATATGGAAGACACAAGAAAAGAGGACCAATCGTGCGGAGTGTATATGATGAATATAGGTGAATTAAAATATAATTTTTTCACTCACATTTAGAAGAGCTATGGCCAGCTCAGGTGTAATGGGCATATAGCGGAACAATCCCCGCTTGTAGGATATACAGATGCTTGTCCTCCAGAAGGAAATGGTGTCCAGCTAAGTAGAGTGCAAGCCTAACTGCACTCTGATAATAGCGTTGGTGGTATAATCCCCACCTCAGGATTAGTTGAATAAAATGCCAGGAAAAAATAATAATAATAAAAATGTGCATAAAAAGATAATGGCACAGAAATCTAGCCAAAAAAATATTTTATAATAAAATACACAATATTATAAAACCATTCACGCGTTTCGCCACTAGGGCTTTATCAAAATGGATTAACATTAGAACCTGGCTGGTAGGAGTATATATAGGTACATAAATTATTTAAAAATGGCGCCAAAAAATGTCATTAGCCAATCAGAGTAATGTATTACCCATAATAACAGTAACATTTACAATTGGAGGCAAATTTGAACAGAAAAGTTTTAGCAATATACATATTGACAGACATAATCATTTGCAATTGAAATCAGTGAAAAACGAAATTTACAAACATAAAATTAGATGAATATAGTTTTAACACGTCACGTGACTCGCGCAGCCTATGGGAAATATGGTGCGCGAGTCATGTGACCGGTGCCCATAGAGGTATGCTGAGACCGGAAGGGGGCCACATGGGAAGTGTAGTTTCTGCGGCGGCCTTAATCATAGGCGGCACGCACGAAGTAAGGGGTGGGTATAGCGTGCGTCACGTGACCCGCAGCACGTAAGAGGGCATGGTGCGCGGGTCACGTGATCGGCATACTCGAGAGAATTATAGCGGCGCATTGCCGCATGGGTATTGTAGTTATTAGGCATGTGTCCGTCATTGTAGTGGGCAACATATATATACATCCATAATATTAGAGAAAAATGCAAATTAAAAGCATCTAATCATGGAAATGATTTATAAACCAATACAAAAAATAGATATATATAAATAAAAACATAAGTGAAATACAAATTAAAAGCATCTGGGCTAATCATGGAAATAATTTATAAACCAAACCAAAAAAAAAAATATATATATATATATATATATATATATAATATATATATATATATATATATATATATAAAAATAAAAGCATTGATGAAATAAGCCATGTTAACTTAATATTTAAATTAATTAATTAAATAAATTTAACCCATGAGGGTTAAAAAAAAGAATTAACGCTCAGGGGTTAAAAAAAAATCATATGACAGTAAAATGTAATCCCTGCCAATTGATCACTGTAGTCAGTGATCAATTGGCAGGGAAGGGGTTAATTTTTTATTAAAATGGGTAAAGGGGGGTGGGATTTTAAAATAACTTTATTTTTTTTTCAACAGGGGGCAGGATCATCACTGATCCGTCTCCCTGCACTTCACACAGAACCAGGAAGTGCAGGGAGGGGGAAGGTGAGTATATGCAGCACATGTGCTCGCTCTGACATGCTGTCAGACCGAGCACATGTGCTGGGCAGCCTGATTGGGTGCTCCCGGTCTTCCTCTAATATAGAGGCAGACCGGAGCACCATTAAACCCACGATCGCCGCGATAGCGGTGATCTGGGGTTAATTTTAACGGGTGACGGACAACAGTATGTCGTTAAGGATTTCCTCTGAGTGACGGACCTTGTCTGTCACGCGTCATTATGGGGTTAATGGAGGAAGTGGAGGAAGACAAATGTATTTGCTAAATATATATATATATATAGACGAATCAGATGACACAATGGAATGCATGTTGTGTTCCACGTAAGGCGGCTGGAACGCATGGTTGCGTTCCACTGAAGGTCGACATCGAAAACCCGGAAGCGGAAGTGCGACCCGATGACGCGGGTATGCACGTTCAGCGAAACCCGGAAGTAGAAGTGAAGAAGAACCGGCGGTCTTTTAAAAAGCAGGAAGAGAAGAAGTAAATCAGCATAACCAACTGAGGAAGCCTTGTCACAAGGTGAAACGCGTTTTAGACATTTGATTTAAGGCCATAGAGCCAATCTGGACAGTGATCTGGACATTTATTTTATTATAGTTTTTACATTTTGGAATTTTAAAGTTTGATTTTTTATAATAAATATAAATTTTATTGGATACAATTCCCTTACACCTGGCCTTTTTTTATCTCTACTGGAGCCGGTCGAAAGGGAGAACACCAACCAACTGGACAAAGAAAAGGGGATTTGGACATCCTTGAATGGTCCAGAAGCATATACTACCGGAGTCATATGAGGGTATGACTCCAGGCTTGTGAGTGATATCACTATATTTTCCGTCTTTATTTATCATTTGTACTTATGCTCTGAATAATTTCCTTGGGTATTCATGCAGATGTCACTTTAACAGGGACCACCTACCTAGAGATTTTTGCAGACCACATACATTCTTCATGGCAATGGTGTCCCCTCATGACAGTGGACTCTTTCAGCAGGGTAATGTGCCATTCCACACTAAAATTGTTCAGGAATGGGTTGAGGAACATAACAAAGAGTTCAAAGTATTGCTTTGGCCTCCAAATTCCCCAGAACCCAATCCGATTGAGCATCCCTGGGATGTGCTGGAACAACAAATCCAATTCGTGGAGGCCCCACCTAACTACTTGCAAGACTTAAAGGATCTGCTGCTAATGCCTTGGTGCCAGATATTATAGGACACGTTCAGAGATCATGTGCAGTCGATGCAGCGACACATCGCAACGGTTTTGGCAGAACGAAGGGGAACTACGTGATATTAGGCAGGTGGTTTTAATCTTGTGGCTGATCAGTGTACATATTTGATTTTATCACAAATTGCAATTATTTTCATTTTTCAAATTGTTAATTAAAAGTAAACTGCTTTTATACTTTAGTACAGAATAATAATATACACGCTGTGAAAGACAAATAAGTAGCTCTAAAACACCTAAAAGAGTGGTATCCCTTACACCGCTAAAAACATAATATAATACATACAGAGTTATAGGTGGAGCTGTGGAGTACCTTGAACAATCTGGAAAATAGAATATATGCAAATAGCGTAGTATATCTATACAATATATAGCATATAAAAATGAGAATAAAAGCACTCACAAGGATGGAGTCATACCGTCATATGACTCTTAAAGTATGTTCTCTTGGACCATTAGGGGGATGTCCAAACCCTTCTTTTGTTGATTGCTTGTTATTTCTCCTGATGGTCTTCAATAAAGATACTCAGTATGCCAGGGATCTTGGAAAATAATTCTTGTTTATTTGTAGATAAAATAATAAAATGGCAATATACTAAACCAATATATATTGGGTGTAGATATAGTCCAATAAAAAGTCTATCAAAGTTGAAAATGAGTCTATTTTCAACTTTGATAGACTTTTTATTGGACTATATCTACACCCAATATATATTGGTTTAGTATATTGCCATTTTATTATTTTATCTACAAATAAACAAGAATTATTTTCCAAGATCCCTGGCATACTGAGTATCTTTATTGAAGACCATCAGGAGAAATAACAAGCAATCAACAAAAGAAGGGTTTGGACATCCCCCTAATGGTCCAAGAGAACATACTTTAAGAGTCATATGACGGTATGACTCCATCCTTGTGAGTGCTTTTATTCTCATTTTTATATGCTATATATTGTATAGATATACTACGCTATTTGCATATATTCTATTTTCCAGATTGTTCAAGGTACTCCACAGCTCCACCTATAACTCTGTATGTATTATATTATGCTTTTATACTTTATTCAACTTTGAATTGTAGCAAATTGAATTCAGAATGGCAACATTTATGTAAACATGTACAATATGGAATTTTAATTACTAGAATTTTTAGTGAGTAACCATTTAAGCCATGAAAGCATGTTTTCTCACTATGGTTTTAGTTTTTAACTTATAACAAGCTTTTTTAGTCTTACATGATTGTTACAAGTCTAAGGAGGATAACATATGGGTACTGAACAAAAGTTGTGGACTTTGTGAATCAGTTGAAATCAAAGGCGGACCTAGACTTTTTCTCAGCAGAGAAATTTTTGAGTTGGCACACCCCACTAAGACTCCAAGCACCACAGCCACCACAGCTTTACTGACGTTGTTACTAAAAAGAGAACATTTACCAGAAAAGTAAAATCAACAAGGAAATGGAGCATGAGCATTCAAAGTCCTTGACAGCACAATGTGTTTTTACTGTAAGTCTTCATCCAGGTGATTGTCATTCTGCTGCAATCCTTTTATTTTCTTCCTAAACTTGGCACGCTTTGGGTGTCCTCTCATCTCATCTCATTAAGCATTGCATGATAAGGCATATCATAATGTGATTATTCTGTGAATCTGTTTAAAGAAGTTAAATTATACTGAGGCTTCATATAAAATAATATCCATGAATCTATTTTTCTGAATTTAAATTTAGTTTATTCAACAGTATTATTTAAAGGTACACTATAGCATTACAAATACAAACCTGTATTTCTAACACTATAATATTTCTGTCCCTAACTTTAAAGGACCCTCCCCCAGCCCCAATGATGAAAGATTTAAAACCCCTTTTTTCACTTACCTTTTCCCAGTATCCAGGCTCTCTTTGCACTGGCTAGGTCTCTTCCTTCCGCGATGGTAGGACTAGATGCGCATGCGCAGTGCTATTTGCACACATATTGAAACTTTCCAATGTTAAATGTCCTCATGCAAAGCATATTACAAATTAAGTTACTGTCCTCAGATTTGTGCATTTAATTCAAGGCAATTTTGTTCTGCTAAATGAAAAATGAATTGCATTGAAAATTGTAGCAATTCAGCTATTTTCAAAGGCTAAACCATAAAAGAATATTCCCTATTTTTTTAAGTGAGTTAAATTACAGGGATCTCAGTTTGATAACTCCAAATTATAAATAATGTAATTGATTATATTTAATTACATTTATGTAACATTTCCTCATTAAACCTTTAAAAGCATATTTTAGGCATTTCCATGTGGCACGTGTCATAATCCTCTTACATGTTTCATAAAACCCCAATACCCAGCCTTCATATCACATTCATCACATTGAATATACAGTAAGACACATATAAATGGATCTGTGAGTTGGATTTCCTGTGAATCTCCACAAAACCAAGACACAGATATAGGTTTGGAGTTAAGTCTCTTCCCAGTACTCAAATTGTGTCTCTTCTCATTATCATAGTCTGTTACTGTGTCCCTCTTCTTTCATCCCATTCCCCCTTTTGTGTTCCTCCCATGTCCCCCTCACATTTGTTCCTCCTCCAGATCTGGTGTGTTTTTTTCTCCCACAGCCCTATTTGAGTCTCTTCTCCCCAACCCCTTTTGTATGTCTTTCCATCCCAGCCACTTTTCTGTGTCTATTTTCTCCGATGCCTTTGCTTGTCTCTTTCTCCTTACCCAGCCTCTTTTGTGTCGATTCTCTTGCTCTTTTTTGTCTCTTCACAACAGACCATATGTGTGTTTCTTTTCCCCATCCCCAGCTCATCTGAGAATCTATTTTCTCATGCACAGCCCATCTGTGTGTCTCTTTTTTCTCCAGCAAATCTGTGTATCTCTTTCCCTTCAGTCCTTTTGTGTGTTTCTTTTCCTTTTTCCTCAGCCCCTCTGTGTGGCTTTTCCCCACAGACCCTTATCTAGCCCACCCTCCCCCCAATGTGTCTCTTTTCCCATTTCCTAGCACCTTTTGTGTATCTATTAATCTCTCTCATGGTCCCTTTGTGGTCTCTTTCACCCCCTATCCTTTTGTGGTCTCTTCTCTCCTGTGCTTGCTCACCTGTCTTCATATAGCATGGCCACATGGACTGCAGTATAGGATCTTATGTATCCTCTACCCAGTCTGATAGGAAGCTGTTAGTTGCTCAGTGAGCACTCCCCGTCAGACCAGGTAGAAGATACAGAAGATCATCTAGCATGGTCTACTCAGCCATGATACATGGTGTGACTGGCATTAGGCGATGCTATGTGCTATGCACTCCCCTCCTGCCGGGTCATCCAGTATTTTCACCCCCTGGCGGCCACCTGTGCTGCCTTATGGTTGCATTGGCCCTGGTTGGCTGAAGCATCTCAGTTGTTTTCCTGGATGGAAAGACTATTACAGAGGCATCAGGTCTTCTAAGTAAGTCTTGAGGTCTAGATGGTATTATGCACTCATTTTATTGACCTTGGAAGAATAAAAGACTGAACTGACCTTACTTGGAACTGAAACGACTCATTGCTAGAGTCAAAAAACACCCCAGGCTTGAGCTCAAGAATAATTTGGTGACCCCTTAATAAAGCACCACCCCTGGCCTTTCCAATTCCAACACTTAACACCCCTCTTGGCACATTCACAGTTACTTACAGACACAGTTTGATAAACATACACAAACATGGACACAGACATGCAACACACAGGCACAGACACACACATAGACAAGCACGCACACATACACATAAACAGAAAGGTACAGATAGGCACACTCAGACAGGTAGATGTAGGCAAAAACAGGCACAGATATACACAGGTAGGTACACACAGACACAGACAGGCACAGACAGGCAAACAAAAAAGCATAGAGTCATATATATATGTACAGTAGCGTATCAAAGAAGTCCACAGCTATAAAACAATGAATAAAGTGAATTTTGTATGTCATTATCACTAAGTTCCACTATAATACACCTAATTTCTGGTGACTTGTCTCCATAAAGGACATACCAAATGGACAGAGGCAGGAAATGGTATTGTGAATGCATTTGAATGATATTCCTGCCATTGTGTGTATTTAATGGGGCTGTGGAAGGTGTAGTGTGTGTGATCTTTGTTTTGTGTTTGTATTGTAGTATACATGTCTAGGGGCTGTAGAGAGAGTGTGTGTGCATAAAGGGTGTAGTGTGTGTTTATAGAGGAGGCAGTGCATGTTTTGGATGCAATGTATATATAGTGGATCTAGTGTGTGTATAGGATGTATTGTTTTTGCAGATGATGCAATGTGTCACCAGACACACATGTAGTGTGCATGTTAGAAATATATTGTGTGTGTGACGATGATTCATTGTGTGTGCAAGGGATGGAGTGTGTGTACTGGTGATGCAGTGTGAATGTAGGGGATACAGGGTGTGTGAGTTGGGCTTTGTAGTGTGTGTGTCTGTTCTGGGGATGTGTAAGTGACTTAAATTTTGTATATATAAAAAAATATATTTAGATTGGTTTTCTCATCTTTCCTGGGAGAGAGAGGGGAGGTGTGTGTTCCTCATGCGTAGGTCCTCTACCAGAGGGGTTCTGTGCAGTATCTTATCTGTTCCAAGAACTGCACTCGTCTGGACAGCAATCTCAGATGTCCCACCTGGAATCTGCTGAAGCCACTACACAACTTAGGGGTCACAGCCCTGAGTGCTACTATCACAACTGAGACTACTATCGCCTTCACTTTCCACATCCTTTCTAGCTCTGTCTTTCAGTCCTTAGTATTTGTCGACCTTCTCATGTTCTTTCTTCCTGATGTTATAGTTACTGGGTATTGCCACATCCACCATCACTGTAGTCTTCTGTTCCTTGTCTGCTACCATAATGTCAGGTTGGTTGGCCACTGCTTGCTAGTCTGTCTGGATCTGAAAGTTCAACAGGATCTTAGTCATGTCATTCTCAACTACCCTTTCTGATATCTTCCAATATTTTTCATCTGGACTTAAGTAGGTAAGGCCCATATTCTATGCAGATATTATGGTACACAATCCCAGCAACTTGGTTGTGCCTCTCAGTGCATGCTGTCACTGCTAATATCTTGTAAAATGTTGTTAAAAAAGTACAGCTTAATTCCCTCTATCCCTGATGGTTCAGTGTGGAGAGACTCTGGTCTCTCTCTCTGCTGGAAGCACATCTTGTGTAATGGCTCTTGCAAGCTCCAGGCTCACAGTATCAGAGAGTTGCCATGGTAACCTGTGGAAATGCGCTACACTGCCAGGAGCTTGCATTAGCCATATACCAGGTTGGCATCCTTCAGAGGGAGAGAGGGTGCAGTCAGATAGTGATGAAGATTCTTGGTCCATAACCCCTTAAGGACACATGACATGTGTGACATGTCATGATTCCATTTTATTCCAGAAGTTTGGTCCTTAAGGGGATAAAGACACCCCTCTGCATGGGCCAGTGTGCCATGTTTTAAGGTAGTACTAGGCCTGCAGATGGGGGGGAAAAAGATATAAGGCTATAGGGTCCTACATTTGGGGCTCCAGTCCTCTCAGTCAATGCCTCTGGTGGCTGGAGTCCTAATCACTGAGCTATCTCATTAATAGCCAGTATTAATAATATAGTTTAAAGTGGGGACAATGTTAATTTTTAAACTATCCAAATCATCAAGGAACTCTGTTAAGCTACAAGCAGCTTGAATTTAGCTTTAAATTTAATTTAGGATGATTTTTAATTTTAAACTATGATTTTAGCAATTTTAATCTATAGTCCATTAACCAGAAAACACAAACAGTAGACAGTAGACTTGTGCACAATGAAAACAGTTGCCACGTCTAAATCAATTCATCAAACAAAAAAAACAAAAATGGGGAGGTGGGAAATTTTTCACCCATGTGGCGTTTTGGTTAAAACAGATTCGGACAAACCAAAAAGGCACAAAACTTGGCCAATTAGTTTACTGTAAAATTTAAATAAGATGTATTTACTTTACATTACACTGATTTGTGCATTGCCACACAATTTGGTTTATAGATCAAGAAAGAAGAGATAACTGAGAAGCAGCAAACATGTCTATAGTTATATATTAAGTAATTATCAAAACTGCTACCTATCTAGCCTTTAACGGCTTTCTCAGGCCAAAACAATAACTCACTATCAGCGGCCAACATCATAAACAAGAGTGCCTGTTGACCTCTTATCTTCTAAAACACACAGACCACTATGTCCGGTCCCTTCCTAAAACTAAGATGAGTCAGAGGGCCGAGCTAGTGCATATAACCTACTACCTTACAAGCAATGCTGGGTGCCCAGTTAAGGTACTGATTACGTTCTTGGGCACGCCACCATACACACCACTGAACCATTACTGTCGCTGTACGATACTGTCCTTACCACAGTTCATGCACTATGTCCACCTACTCATTCACCGGGCTCGAACTAAACCCTAGCGACTACTTTAGGATAGGAGCAGCCTATAGCCAAGACATACCCGCACACGTTAAGACACGGGGCCGTTGGGAATCATAGGCTTATGCGATTTACATACCACAGCCGATTCAGGAATTAGGAAGCTTTCATTAAAATGTCTAACTGATGGTTAACAAATGCACTACGATCCTGTATAATGTTTTGCATTAATATGTCTCTTTTTGCCCACTTTTTACCGGCCTACAGCATACGTCGGTTTCGGCACACCTCAACCGATTATTCCTAAAGCTACATCTCTACAACCCATCTTATTCTATATCATATGAGAATGCCCCGAACACAAATTGGAAGGCATGGCCTGAAGTTGTGGGAGGGGCTATAGACCTATAAAAGGGACTCCCCCCTTTCCCTACTTACCTTTGTTGGTCAGATGAATAGCCCCACCCTCCACTCCATTGTTCATATTTCCTCTATGTAAGCCCACTTTTTACCGGCCTACAGCATACGTCGGTTTCGGCACACCTCAACCGATTATTCCTAAAGCTACATCTCTACGACCCATCTTATTCTATATCATATGAGAATGCCCCGAACACAAATAATATATAAATAAAGATTTTTATCTTTAATTTAAAAAAAATAAAATAATAACTCCTCCCCTACATGACTCAGAGAGCGCACATGCACTCTGAGCTAGTAGGACGGTCCACTCAAATGCTTCTGTATGAGTGGGCAGCAATGACATTTACAGGGGTCATGGAAATCAGCTCAGGGATCGTCGACCAGCACTGAATTCCAGGTCTCTATTTTATTTGCAAGATTAAAGGGGAGACTAGCTAGTAATGTCCTGAAGGGTATTGTTAACGTAAAAATGCTTTATATAAAGAGTTAGAGTAAGCCGTTAAGTCTCAGAAAGCAAAATGTCATAATAAGTCAGGCAAAAAAAAGGGGTTAAAGACAAGACAGCTGGAAAAAAACATTAGGCTCCATGTCGATGTAATGACTATGTTGGTTATCATTGTTAATCTGACAGACAGACAGCCTTTCACTAAACCTGTATGCTTTATATATGTTACTATTGTAAATGCACAATAATAAATTGCAGTGAAAGCAGGATTAATTAGACATTTATCCCTGGATGTTTAGCTGTAACTTTAGACCCACTAATGAGACATATCTGAGATTTCCCTGAGATAGAAGTTGTGATGTTTTTTTCTTACTAAATACATACTTTGTAGCAAATGTAACAGAAAGTATCAAGAACTTGTGACATCAAGCACTAATACTCAGATTTTTTTCCTTTTTTAATTTTTTTAATTCTATTTTGTTGTGCTTAGGATAGCAAACAGGCTTACTTCGCCACGACAGCTGAAGCAAGCAATGCAGTAACAATCATTTTCATGGCATATCAAACAGAACATTTTTATGTTATAGAGAAAGCAAGTTAAGAACATCAGTTTACATCACAAGACCTGCTTTTAACAGTAAGTTAGGACGTACAGAGCTACGGCTAAGAAGGTCATAGACAAATAATAAGAATAGTTAGCAACGATTGTAAGACAAGAGTAGACCCCCAGGGAGGTCCCAGGCTGGTGACAGAGCATGGGGCAATAATATCATGCTATGTAGGGTTCAGTAATGGCAGCGAAGGGGGTTAACTTCCATATAATAGACAGCGGGCCTAAAGGTACATTTGCTTGGCAGCTGGGTAATTTACACGTTTTTATGGAAACCTTAAGAAAACAATCAGCAAACCTGACTCGCCTCTGCTTGAAACTACATGGTATTATTATACTGCATAGTGGCTAAGCCATGCATAATGACGATGTTTTAGTTAAGTATCTATGTCTACATTCAGGAAAGAAACAATTCCAATATGCATGAAACACTTTAGGCATGGAGAACTGTGCATTATATAGTATATGAGATGGAGAACGGGCTAGGTCTACTCGATGACG
Organism: Pelobates cultripes; assembly: GCA_933207985.1. Lineage (NCBI taxonomy): Eukaryota > Metazoa > Chordata > Amphibia > Anura > Pelobatidae > Pelobates > Pelobates cultripes. The sequence goes on along the minus strand of OW240913.1, from coordinate 148,016,466 downwards.
GTTACTAACACAGCTAAAGGTTTCACCTCACTACTGCTCCTTGCACAATGAGAGCTTTAAAAAAAACCACAAGAGCATGGCATAAAAATGAAAATTGGTGTAAAACAGATCTAATGGTGGCAATTTAAAACTTTTGAAGCTTAAATATCAGAAAGTCACCAGTCAGACGATTCCCATGTTAGGGAAGATCCAGGAGTGTGCTGATGGGCATCCCTGACATAGTATCAAAGGCTGGTATTGCATGCCGCTAATGTATTTCCTGTATTTCTGTATCACGGCAAAGTAGTGCAGATCTCTGTGCCCAAGTGTCAGTAGAAGGGGCAGCTTGTCAAGTCCGGAGCCGTTGTGGAGTAGGATTTCGCAGCCCTCTGGACCCAGGCAATGTCAGGTGGTGTGAATGAGCCAGTCGATTTATGCTGCTCTGGTGCGCCTTGCATCTTCGTCTCATTTAGGTTTTTACCCTCCTGTGCTGGGGTCGAGTGTGCAGCTTGGTCTGCTGTCATAATGAGGCCTGTCCTGTGTGCAGGATCTGTGGGGCGTTCTGCCAGGTTGAAGGCTGCTTCTTGGGTACCACCTGCTTGGCTGCCGCGAGACAAGTGGCTGTGTCCTGCTTTCCAGCTTGCGACAGTAACTGGCAATTAGTGCGTCCAGCTTTTGTAGGACTCCATGCTTTGAGTCAGTAGGGTCGGGGCGACACGTGGCGTCTGCCATGATGGGTGCTGCACTGGGTCGAAGGTGTTTTGGTGGTGCTTCGCCTTGTGCTCCCTCTATTACAGGTTTGCCTCCCTTGGGTGGACCACGATCACCCCCGTAGGTCTGGGGGGGGGTAACAAGGCTCTTGCCTGTCGTGAGTCGGCATCACGCAGTGCCAGACCGGGAGATCGGCTGCCTCTCCCGCCCGACACACGCTAGGCCTCATGCTGTGAGGAGTGTAGCCAGCAGGCGTCAGGAGGGCACAGTCCACTGTGTCGGATCCCTGCCCAATCGTGGGTCAGGTAAGTTGAGTTCTGTCGCCAAGTTTAGGTTTAGTTGGGCTAGAAGTGCCACCAATCACCCTGTTTTCAGAGGAGCTCTGCTAAAGCATGTCTGTCCTCCATGCTATTCAGACTCCGCCCCCCTTTTTAATTTTTTTTGTCTATGTGCCTCTTCAGGAATGAATTGCCCCCAATGTTTTGCTAAAATATATTTAATTTACTGCATAATCATTTTCAAAAACCTGAAAATATGCATAATTTAGGAGTATGTTTAATTTGTATATTATATGTTCTTCTATATACGTATTTTTCCTTTCTTTTTCATACCATCTTCTTAAAACAATAGAAACAATGGAACTTGCTTTAAGAAGTGAAATTCAAATGACACATTGTAATATAGAAAATATATTTGCCGTCACAATTATGCATTGCCATAAGAAAAGAAAGCAAACTTTCTGAAAATCTGAGATTGCAACTGTATTTCTAAGATCTTTGTGAACAAATTTAACATCACTAAACAATTTTAATATGTTTTGGTTCTAGATAAAGTATTCTAGAAATGTATTTCTCTCTGAATCTAGTTCTTCTGTTTCTAACTCATATTGTTTCACTGTAACAAAATATCTTATGAATGTCTCTCCCAAGGCTGCAGTTATATATGTGTCTTCTTCCAATGAGGAAAGGGCATCTTCTAGTTTCAGTGGTACAGTAGACAACTTATCTAGATTACAGTTGCTATTTGCACCATTAAAAAAGTTAAGATTCCTCTTTATTCCATCCAAACCTGCAGCAATAGTGGCAGCAAGTACTAAATATGGATTTGCTGTGGCTGAACCTAACTTGTTTTCTATGTATGTGCCCTTGGAGCCATGACATTTAATATTGTATACACATCTATTATCGTTTGATCCCCAAGTAGCACAGATACGGTCTTGGGAATCCTTCACATCTTTAGAAAAATGTTTACGTCTGCTAACTCCAGGTGCAACTAAGCAGCTTATGGCAGCGGCATGAGTAAGCAGACCAGATAACCATTTTTTGCCAATCTCCGTAAGATCTTCAGTTTGACAGTCACTGGAAAATAAGTTTTTAGTTCCATTTGCATTCCACAGACAATGTGATAGAAGCCCAGAATTATAGAACCCTTCAGTGTCAGCGTGGAAGCTTGCTATATAGCCATGTTTCTTAGCTATTTCTTTTAAGCCAGTCCTAAAAGTGAATGCATTGTCAGCACATGTCAAACCATACTCAGGTTGAAAGGAAATCTCCATTTGTCCAGGCCCGCTGGAAGATGAAAAGCTCTCTATGCTCCCCCCTGTATAATACATTCCATCAAAAAGTTCTTGCATGAATAATTGGTCATGATCGGTTAGCAAGGTTGCAGCAGGAAAAGCTATTGACTTGGAATTTATAATATCAGCAACACCAAAAGCACAAAACTCGTAAGTGAAAGCAGAATGCAGAGAAAATCCACTTTCTTGCAGCTGATTAAGCATTTGTTTAGCTAGATACCTTGGTGAGGTTAAAAGAGGATTTCCTGAAATTGTATAAGTATCACAGATTACCCTGCCAGTTTTTTCTAACCAGGGTAGGATTCTGAAAGTTGTTAGATCTGGTTTCAGCCTAATATCACTGTTAGACTGTCCTGCATTTATGTTGTCCATTTCAACATCTCTTGGATTCTTAATTAATTCAAGATGACCTCTTGGCATGTAGATGCCATTCACTGTTTTTTCCTGTATTGGGAAGGATAAAACATGGTTTAGAGAGAGTTGCTGAGCTATATATTTATATGTGTATACATATTTGTGAAAAAGCAAGTCTTCATAATCGAACAATCTATCTCTATATTCATGTGTCAAACTGTAAGTCAAGCTACTAATCTATCTACCTGACCTTGTGTCTGTCTGCATGTATATGTAATTCTACCTATATACAAATGTTTTACATAAATGATGGCGTTTCCATGTTTTGTAGCGTTACAAAATGGAATTAAGATAGATTTTATTGAATTGTTTTCAGTTTGCTTTACACAATATTCCTAACACATTTAAGTGCAAAATATATTTATTAAAAGTTAGTTAAACATGGACAAAACAAATATTGCTTGCATAGTATTACCCTTGTTGTTATGAAGCCCCTACAATTTATAAACAACCAATTACATTCAGAAGTGGCATAATAATTGAATTAGGGCCATCTGTGTGGTTAAAGTATCAAACAATCTCAAAATAAATGCAACTGTTTCTGGAAGAAATCGTGAAGACTTGTGGGTTTCAAAATTAGGCCTCAGTTTCATTTGTTTGGATCAGCTTCATAAATTATCTTAAATCTGTTAGAATAACATTTCAAATGATTTATCTACAGAAGTCACCATTAAAGTCTATGGGAATTTTACAGATAAATCATTATCATCATCATCATCATCATTTTTTTAACATATTGTGATCATTTATGACATTGATCCAAACAAATTAAATCAAGGCCTTAGTCAGGAATAATGATTTGGAGAAGCATCAATTACAGTTGGGTTGCAACAAATATTCTAAACTCTGGAGTACTAAATAAGCCATTATAAAAAGATTTTTAAAATAGTAGACACCACAGTGTATCAGTATTTTGATCTTATTTGCGAATATTTTTTGTAGTACGAGGCAGTTTCTGAAACGTAAGAAGACATTACCCACAATGTGCATTCATCATTAAAGCACTCTTCTAGATGAATTCTTCTATGTTCATACCCCATGCACATTGGGGTGGTGGTATGTTGGAACTGCTTTTCTTACATTTTCTCTGCATGAATGTAGTTAAATTATAGTCCATTAGGTCCTTTATCCTCCAGACTACTGAAGCTGCCCACACCCAATATTATGGACATCACATGTGGGTGTTTCTACCCTCTGCCATTGATAATGCTATAACATATTTCCCCCAAATGTTAGAGAGGTGTTCATGCATTGTCACCAACAATCCCATTTATTTCACGGAACGTGTTTTCTGACAGCACTCTTTAACAAGTCAGCTGTCATACAGCATTATTTAACATCTAATCAGCATCAGGAGGTATTTCAAGGTCAGTTCAAGAAGTGAAGTCTGTAAATTTGTTATACATAGTGACTCATATTATTTTGTAATAAAGTACTATAAAGGTTAGATAAGACATTTTGTTGGATTTTCTATTTATTGAGTGTTAATAAACCTAAGTACATAATTTACTGTCTGTAACCCATAAAGTATAGTCACTAATATTTCAAAATCATCCTGGTAGGAAATATAAGAATTACATTATTTGTGTAGTTGATGTATTAGTCTGCCTTGTAAATTAGTAATATGTTATATTACACTACCATTTTACATGGTATATTTGTTTTCTTGATAACACAATTAATAGATTTTCAGTTAATCAAAGCATATATGTATATAACAATTTCTATATTACAGTTTGTAATATCCTTTTAAAATATACATTTTCTTGGTTATTTATTGAGCATTGTGTGCTGCCAAATTTTCAACTTGGGAAATTATCATCTAATGATTTAACAAGTCAATGAGCACCAAACATACATACATTCATGTCCATTTTTTTTTATATGTATTTCATATTGTGAGTGCAATATTGCTTCTTATTTGACTCCATCTTATTTTGAATTTCACCATATTATGCTTACATGATCTTTTAAACTGTTCCAAAAGAAACCAAGCTTACTGCATTCCAGAGATGTGTTCTTGAGGATGGGTTGTGAGTGTATATAGAAGGCCTTAGGGTATGGTAGAATTGTGAAATACATGCAGGTTATCTTTGTTTCTCTCATGCACTTGTTCATTATGTATTTGGCTATAGGGAATTCTGTTCTGGTTTTATGTCCAAAACAAAGGCCACCTGTCCTGTTGCATGACTTTACCTGGTTAGAGTTGGGAATTCCTAGTTTCAAGATGCTTAATTTAGATACGTATACCTAACTTGTTAATTAGCAACCTCTAACTTAAAGACTTTACCTAATACACGTACACACTCACTTTTCTGATATTGCATGGGGACGATCAACGTCAGTTGTAACAAACTGTATAAACTGTCTGTTTGAAAATTATTTTTGAGAGATCACTTGCATCTCCAATCTTGATAATTTTGTAAATATTGTCACTAAACTTACTTAACACCTTAAGGACAAAGGGAATTGTACAAGTTCTGATCAAAACAAAATCAAGACAATCCCTGATATTTGAGTTTATGTCTGTTCAACTATAATTCACCTCTTTCATATTAAGTGCACCCACACTTATTATACAGTGGTACCTTAGTTTACGAATTTAATGCATTCTCCGGGACATTTCTTATTGCAAAAAATTTGTTATTCAAAACACGGTTTCCCAAAAGAATGCATTGAAAAGCATTCTCCGGAGGTCAGAAAAAAGTCAAAATGAGCTGGCATGGAAACCAACCCACAATGCAGAACACACAAAAGGCATGCAAACGACAAAGCTCAGCTCCCTACCTTTCCACCGTTTGAGAAATGCACCAAAAAAGTTCCAAAAAGTCCCAAAACCACTGCAAAAGAATTCCAGAATTGCTCCAAAACCCACTGCAAAAACTGCTCCAACACCTCCAACACCTCATGCTACCCTCAGACTCCAGCATGCATGGGGGCAGCGCTATAAACCTCCCAGATGCAATGCATCCTGGGGAAACTTGCTTTTTATTGCGAAGAAAATTGGTAAACCAAGGCTTTATTTTCAATAGATTTTCATTTGTTAACCGAAAATTATGTTAACTGAGGCGTTTGTAAACCGAGGTACCACTGTATCATTTTGTTCAGAAGAAACAGGGATTTCATTTCACATCAAATATTTATATATGAAACATAATTTCATGGGAATAAAAACTAAAAATGTGGGATAAATTAAGAAATGTTGTTATTTTCTATGTTCCGCATGGCATTTTAACTGTGAATGTCATAATACGGTTAGCTTTTACTGCAATAAAATACACATATTTGTATTTAGCTATGTCTCACGAGCACAAGAGTAACCCCCATGTACAGGTTTTATGGAGTTTTGGAAAGTTACAGGGTCAAATATAGCACATTTCCCTTTCCAGTTTTTGCACATTGAATTTTACTTTATTGGTTATGTTGCGTTTGAGAACGTATGGCAGTCCAGTCATGAAAATGTCCCCTATTATGGCACAGCATTTGGAAAAGTAGACAACACAAGGTATTCAAAATGGGGTTTGTCCAGTCTTTCCTAGTGGCCACTTAGTCACAAACACTGGCCAAAGTTAGCGATCATATTTTTTTGAATTTTTCACAAATAAACTGCCCTTTCACTGATGATAGCATTAGCATTATATGTTCTAGTGCTCTAAAACTCTCAAATTTGTGTTCAGTAATGTCTCACGAGTAAAACAGTACATCTCACGTACAGGTTTTATGGTTTTGTGGAACGTTACAGGATTAAATATAGGGCTTTCAAATTAAATTCTCTTTCTGCCTGGGTTGTCAGACAGGTCCCTCAAATTGTAATTCGTAAAATCAAATAATTATGTAAAAAGATTACATAAATATACATTTAGAATCTAAATATACATAATTATATATTTAAAGTCTACGTGTATATTTATGTCATTATACATACTGTATATATAAATAGGTTATGGTGGGGAAAAATTGTGATTGAAAACCCCTTCCACCTGAAGTCTGTTGATAGTTAATACAATGTTAAACAAAAATGTGCACACCAGTCAAGCCATAAGAATTGCTTTTCCCACAGAAATACCTAATCGGCAGTGATGTTACAACCGCAAAGGATTCTGGGTGGGCATATGCAAATTAGTTTAACAAAGAATCACATTTTTGCCTCATTCCATTTTAAACATGGATTCCTTTTAATCTGTGTTTGCAGTATACAATTGCTTGGAACACAATTTAGGAAAAGATGCAAAACCAGTGAACCACTCATGGACAGCTGTTTCGTTGTTAATGCAACTCATCAGGATGAGGTTGGTTACTGGTTTGCTTATTGAGTCTTGGTAGTGCTTGGGAAGCAAAATCCAAATAAGTTATGGTGGGGAAAAATTGTGATTGAAAACCCCTTCCACCTGAAGTCTGTGGATAGTTAATGCAATGTTAAACAAAAATCTGCACACCAGTCAAGCCATAAGACTTGCCTTTCCCACAGAAATCCCAAACATGCAGTGATGTTACAACCGCAAAGGATTCTGGGTGGGCATATGCAAATTAGTTTAACAAAAAATCACATTTTTGCCTCATTCCATTTTTAACATGGATTCCTTTTAATCTGTGTTTGCAGTATACAACTGCTTGGAACACAATTAAGGAATTGTGTTCCAAGCAGTTGGAATTGTGTCTATATATATATATATATATATATATATATATATATACACATATATATACACATATATATATATATATATATATATATATATATACAGGGAGTGCAGAATTATTAGGCAAATGAGTATTTTGACCACATCATCCTCTTTATGCATGTTGTCTTACTCCAAGCTGTATAGGCTCGAAAGCCTACTACCAATTAAGCATATTAGGTGATGTGCATCTCTGTAATGAGAAGGTGTGTGGTCTAATGACATCAACACCCTATTTCAGGTGTGCATAATTATTAGGCAACTTCCTTTCCTTTGGCAAAATGGGTCAAAAGAAGGACTTGACAGGCTCAGAAAAGTCAAAAATAGTGAGATATCTTGCAGAGGGATGCAGCACTCTTAAAATTGCAAAGCTTCTGAAGCGTGATCATCGAACAATCAAGCGTTTCATTCAAAATAGTCAACAGGGTCGCAAGAAGCGTGTGGAAAAACCAAGCGCAAAATAACTGCCCATGAACTGAGAAAAGTCAAGCGTGCAGCTGCCACGATGCCACTTGCCACCAGTTTGGCCATATTTCAGAGCTGCAACATCACTGGAGTGCCCAAAAGCACAAGGTGTGCAATACTCAGAGACATGGCCAAGGTAAGAAAGGCTGAAAGGCGACCACCACTGAACAAGACACACAAGCTGAAACGTCAAGACTGGGCCAAGAAATATCTCAAGAATGATTTTTCTAAGGTTTTATGGACTGATGAAATGAGAGTGAGTCTTGATGGGCCAGATGGATGGGCCCGTGGCTGGATTGGTAAAGGGCAGAGAGCTCCAGTCCGACTCAGACGCCAGCAAGGTGGAGGTGGAGTACTGGTTTGGGCTGGTATCATCAAAGATGAGCTTGTGGGGCCTTTTCGGGTTGAGGATGGAGTCAAGCTCAACTCCCAGTCCTACTGCCAGTTCCTGGAAGACACCTTCTTCAAGCAGTGGTACAGGAAGAAGTCTGCATCCTTCAAGAAAAACATGATTTTCATGCAGGACAATGCTCCATCACACGCGTCCAAGTACTCCACAGCGTGGCTGGCAAGAAAGGGTATAAAAGAAGAAAATCTAATGACATGGCCTCCTTGTTCACCTGATCTGAACCCCATTGAGAACCTGTGGTCCATCATCAAATGTGAGATTTACAAGGAGGGAAAACAGTACACCTCTCTGAACAGTGTCTGGGAGGCTGTGGTTGCTGCTGCACGCAATGTTGATGGTGAACAGATCAAAACACTGACAGAATCCATGGATGGCAGGCTTTTGAGTGTCCTTGCAAAGAAAGGTGGCTATACTGGTCACTGATTTGTTTTTGTTTTGTTTTTGAATGTCAGAAATGCATATTTGTGAATGTTGAGATGTTATATTGGTTTCACTGGTAATAATAAATAATTGAAATGGGTATATATTTGTTTTTTGTTAAGTTGCCTAATAATTATGCACAGTAATAGTCACCTGCACACACAGATATCCCCCTAACATAGCTATAACTAAAAACAAACTAAAAACTACTTCCAAAAATATTCAGCTTTGATATTAATGAGTTTTTTGGGTTCATTGAGAACATGGTTGTTGTTCAATAATAAAATTAATCCTCAAAAATACAACTTGCCTAATAATTCTGCACTCCCTGTATATATATATATATATATAAATAATTTTAAATAATTTTTATTTATTTTTACATATATATGAATAATATATATAATGTAATGCTATGTGTGTTTTGATAGGAATATATATATATATATATATATATATATATATGAATCTAAAAAAACAGTTAGAATAAAATTACATATATAAATATACAGTGAGGGGAAAAAGTATTTGATCCCCTGTTGATTCTAAATGTTTACCCACTGACAAAGAAAGGATCAGTCTATAATTTTAATGGTAGGTGTATTTTAACAATGAGAGACAGACTAACAAAAAAAATCCAGAAAAACACATGTCAAAAAAATTATAAAATTTATTTGCATGTCAATGAGTGAAATAAGTATTTGACCACTTCAACTTAGTACTTGGTGGCAAAACCTTTGTTGGCAATAACCGAGATCAGACGTTTCTTGTATTTGGCCACTAGGTTTGCACACATCTCATGTGTTTTGGGTCATTGTCATGCTGGAATACCCACCCACGACCCATTTTCAATGCCCTGGCTGAGAGAAGGAGGTTCTCACCCAAGATTTGATGGTACATGGTCCCTTTGATGCAGTGCAGTTGTCCTGTCCCCGTAGCAGAACCCCCCAAAGCATAATGTTTCCACATCCATGTTTGACAGTGGGGATGGTCTTCTTGGGGTCATAGGCAGCATTCCTCTGCCTTCAAACACAGCGAGTTGAGTTAATGCCAAAGAGTTCGAATTTGGTCTCATCTGACCACAACACTTTCACTCAGTTCTCCTCTGAATAATTCAGATGTTCTTTGGCCTGTACATGTGTTTTTTTTAGCAGGAGGACCTTGCGGGTGCTGCAGGACTTCAGTCCTTCACAGCATAGTGTGTTACCAATTGTTTTCTTGGTGACAATGGTCTCAGCTGCCTTGAGATCATTAACAAGATCCTCCCATGTAGTTCTGGGCTGATTCCTCACCATTGATTCCTCATGATCAACTGAAACTTCATGAGGTGAAATCTTGCTTGGAGCACCAGACCAAGGGAGACTGACAGTTATTTTGTGTTTCTTTCATTTGCGAATAAACCCACCAACTGTTGTCACCTTCTAACCAAGCTTCTTGGTGATGGCCTTGTAGCCTATTCCAGCCTTGTGTAGGTCTACAATCTTGTCCCTGACATCCTTGGACAGCTCTTTGGTCTTGGCCATGGTGGAGAGATTGGAATCTGATTGATTGCTTCTGTGGACAGATGTCTTTTATACAGGTAACAAAATGAGATTAGGGGCACTTCCTTTAAGAGAGTGCTCCTAATCTCGGCTCGTTACCTGTATAAAAGACACCTGGGAGCCAGAAATCTTGCTGATTGATAGGGGATCAAATACTTATTTCACTTATTGGCATGCAAACCAATTTATACCTTTTTGGACATGCGTTTTTCTGGATTTTTTGTTGTTGTTATTCTGTCTCTCACTGTTAAAATACGCCTACCATTAAAATTATAGACTAATCATTTATTTTGTCAGTGTGCAAACGTTGAAAATCAGCAAGGAATCAAATACTTTTTTCCCTCACTGTATATATTTAATATAATTTATTTATATAAATGCATGTATTTTTTGTATTTATATATTTTGCATTTTTTATTCATTTATATACAGTATATATGTGTGTGTATATATATATATATATATATATATATATACACATATTTATATATATATGTACTTTCATTGAAAGTGTACTCTTATATTATTAATATATATATATATGCATATATATCTTTTATAAATATTTATATATATAAATATATACATATATAATATTTAGGAGTACTGATTTTAATTTTGTAATGCACTGCTTAGTTGATGGGGGACTGTGAGAGCGATTACATGGCCCACAGGCGCCTGATTCAGCAGGGGAGGGAATGTTTGGGATATCAGGCAATCCTCCTGAGCTGATTGTGGTGGAGGTAAGTGTCTTGCAGGCTCTGGAGCTGAAAGCCATTAGGCATTCCATGCCACTACAAAGGCTTTAAAACCCATTAAATGCAGGACGGTATGGAACGTGTTATGAGGTTAATCATCAAAAGAGAAAATTTCAGACTCAAATTTAACAATATGTTATTAGAATATTGTATAGTGTAGATAGAGTGCCCCTTTTACATGGCACCACCCCTGCCAATGGAGAGAATACACTGGGCAAGAATTTCTAAAAATAATAAATACTACAACGCTTGTTAAAAAATTGCATTAGAGGTGCATAAAAAAGTACATTAAAAAAGTGTACAAAAATATTTGCCTTATCATTTGTCCAATATCTGTTTTTAGCACTTTTCTGAAAGGGACACTAAAGTCACTCAGACCACTTCATCTCAATGAAGTGGATGCAGTGGTCTTGTCCTTTTAACTCTGCAATGGGTTTTCCTAAAATGCAATGTTTACAATGTAGTGTTAAATCCACCTCTAGTGGCTGTCTTCCTTACAGCCACTGGATGAGAGTCAACTTCACTGACAAAATAAAACCCAAACACATGACACGGAAGCTCGTAGGAAAACATTGAATACAATGAATGCTATGACACACATCAGGTGCCCAATGCGCCTCTATCAGGAGCAATGGATTGGTCCATCAGAAGGCCATCTTCAATTATTGCACATGGTGGTGAGGGGGTGCCTGTATATGACTAGTGACAGAGGCACTATAGCATTTACAGGTTTGTTTTCCTATACAGGTTTGCATTCCTAACAAGTTAGTGTTCCTTTAACCCCTTCAGGACGGAGTCAATAGTACACGTTCTGATCAAAACAAAACATAAACAAAAACTGGAATTTGCGCTATATGTCTGTTCAACCGTTATTCACCTCTTTCATATTAAATACACCCACACTTATAATATATCATTTTGTTCAGGAGAAACAGGCCTTTCATTTCACATCAAACATTTAGCTATGAAACATAATTTATTATGAATAAAATTAAAAAAACTGTGAGAAAGTATAAATTTTTTTAAAAATTTGTAGTTCCGCCTCACATTTTAGCTGTGAATGTCATAATACTGTTAGGCTTTACTGCAGAAAAAATGCACATATTTGTAATCAGCGATGTCTCACGAGTACAACAGTACCCCCCATTAACAGGTTTTATGGTTTTTTGGAAAGTTACAGGGTCAAATATAGAACGTTCCATTTTCAAACTGAAATTTGCCAGATTAGTAATGTTACCTTTGAGACGGTGTGGTAGCCCAGGAATGAGAATTACCCCCATAATGACATACCATTTGAAAATGTAGACAAGCCAAGGTATTGAAAGTGGGGTATGTTTAGTTTCTTTTAGTAGCCACTTAGTCACAAACACTGGCCAAAGTTAGCGTTCATATTTATTTTTGTGTGAAAAAAGCAAAAAACTAATATTTGGCCAGTGTTTGTGACTAAGTGGCTACTAAGAAAGACTGGACATACCCCACTTGCAATACCTCTACTTTTGCAAATGATATGCCATCATGGGGGTAATTCTCATTCCTGGGCTACCATACGCTCTCAAAGGCAACATAACCAATCTGGAAAATTTCAATGTCAAAAAAATGAAATGCAAGTCTTATATGTGACTCTCTAACATTCCAAAACACCATAAAACCTGTGCCTGGGGGTTACTGTTATTCTCGGGAGACGTCACTAAACACAAATATTAGTGTTTTAAAACAGTAAAACATATTACAACAATAATATAGTTCATAAAAGTGCAGTTCGTTTGTAAAAAATGAAAAAAACTTAACTTTTACTTAAAATATCATCATTGTAATACAATTTACCAGTTTTAAACACTAATATTTGAGTTCAGCGAAGTCTCCCGAGTAAAACAGTACCCCCTATGTACAGGTTTTATGGTGTCTTGGAGAGTTACAGGGTCAAATATAGTGCTTGCAAATTAAATTCTCTGCACTTTCTCCCTGTGTTGTCAGGCATGTCAATCAAATTTTAATTAATCAAATCACATAATTATGTTAAAAGATTACTTAAATATACACGTAGAGTTTTAATATATATGCATTTATAGGTATTTAAATTCTACGTGTATACTAATGTAATCTTTTATGTAATTATATGTATTTATTTATATATATATATATATATATATATATATATCTGCGGTTATTTGTATTTTATATATAGATATAGATAGAGATATACATATATATATATATATATATATATATATATATATATATATAAAAATATATATATATATATATATATATATAGATATATATATATATAGAATGTCATTCTAAGTGTATTTTGTTACCAATATATATATATATATTAATAACAAAACAAAATACAGTTAGAATGAAATTACATATGAATATATAATTTATATTAAATTTTGTTTCAATATTTTATTTATTTATTTTATTATTTTTATTTATTTATTATTGTAATTATACGTATATATATATATATATATATATATATATATATATAATATGTGTATATATCTATTATATATATATAATATATATATATTATATATATATGTAACGTCATTCTAAGTGTATTTTAATATTAATATTTATACTAATATTAGTATTAAAATACACTTTGTATGACCTTACATGTATATAATATTATATATATAAAAATACTTTCCCACCAGCAGGGGGACTGTCTGATTTTTCAGACAGTCCCCCTGCTGGCAGATCCACAGCCAGCTATAGGGCGCCATGTGATCGCTCTTTGACCTTGACACTCCATGAAGGTCTTTGAGAGCGATCACATGGCACCTGGGGGCCTAATTTGCCAGGGGTGGGCTGTCTGGGCTGTCAGGCAGCCCTCCAGAAGAGGATCGCGGCGGAGATAAGTAAATCTTACCTCCCCTGGGCTTAAGCCGTTACGGCATTCTATGCCGCCGCAACAGCTTTAAAGCCCTTTAAAGCCGTGACGGCATAGAACGCCGTAACGGTGTTAAGGGGTTCATATCTATAACTAGGATAGCATGTTTACACTTACATGGAAAAGACGTGAAGGAATTATCTTTGACCTTGACACTCCATGAAGGTCAGCAGCTTCAAATCTTACAAAGCGTATATCTTCTCTAGCAATCTGTTGCTTAACATTTTCAACAAGAGTTATCAAATGAAGAGAGTTTTGAATTCCACTGTCACATGAATTAAGATCCTTCTCGCTGAAATACTTACATTCTGAAAGACAATAGCCATAAGTTAAATAATTTTGTAGTAAACAATTATTCCTATACTAGGTATAACTTTTATGTATGATGTTTTTGCTCCAAAATGTTATACATTAGTGTAGAACATTAATGTAAAAAAATAAAATAAAATTACTGTGTCATACACAACGCATGTTGATTGCAGGTTCACGTGCAGCAGTGGCGAAACTACCGCCGGTGCAGCTGCACCAGGACCCGTCGGCTCAGAGGGCCCATCAGGTGACCTTAGGGCCACTTGATGGGCATCTTTGATTGGGGAACCAGTCAGGTGCCGCGGCCCTTTAGCAGCGCAACAGGGCCCTTTCGTGGTACAGTGCTGGGAGGAAGTGAGCACACATCACTTCCTCCCAGATTACCAAAGAGCCGCGCGGGGGAGATGACCAGAGAGGAAGGAGACGGAACTCCATGGCAGCAGGGATGGAGAGAATTGACCCAACTCTCATCACACACAGCCATCTGTCACTGGACTTCAGCTCTGTATATTATATGTGTTCTACTGTGCTATCTGTGATATCTGTATGTGTGTCAGTGTTTGTATCTGTATGAGTGTGATTGTGTGTAACTGTGTGTCTGTATCTGCATGTGTGTCAGTATGAGTCTGTATCTGTGTGTCTCTATATGTGTTAGTTAGTGTGTATGTCTGTATTTTAAGGTGTGTAAGTGTGTGTCTGTATTTGTATATGTGTTAGTGTGTGTCTGTGTATTTGCATGTGTGTCAGTGTGTGTATCTGTATGTCCGTGTATCTGAATGCATGTCAGTGTGTGTCTGTGTATCTGCATGTCTGCACCTGTGTATCTGTATGTGGGCCAGTGTTTGTATCTGTATGTGTGGCAGTGTGTGTATCTGCATGTGTGTTCGTGTTTATCTGTATATGTGTTAGTGTGTATTTGTATGTGTGTTAGTGTGTGTATCTGCATGTGTATCTGTGTATCTGCATGTGTGTCTGTATATATGTGTGTATGTGTATCAGTGTGTGTGTGTGTGTGTGTGTGGCAGTGTATATGTATATGAGTACACATCTCAACATTTAAACTTCAACACTACACACAAATACACCCCTGCATTCAAACTTCAACACTACAGACACACAACCCTGCATTCAAAACCAAACACTACACACAAGTAAACTACTACTTTCAAATGGCAACAGTACATAAAAACACACAACACAACACTACACACAAATACACCCATACATTCACACACATACTCCATATGAAAACAAGCTTACATTCAAATATACAAACACTGCTCACTGCCAAGTACAACCCTGCAAGGATGGGCAAATGGTAGATCCTCAGCTGACATAACATTGTGGGAGTTGTACGATAGATTGGAATCGCCCTTTTTGTCCATCCTTGCAATCTATACAGTGTATAGACAAAAGATGAATTTACCTAAAGTTTCGCTTTCTCCTCACCTGCCGTGGAGTTCTGAAATGGGCAGACGAACATTGAGTTGTTTATTAGTCCAACTTGGGTGTTGATTAGCTTAGGTGTAGTTGTCTCCACTGGTGATGTATTTTCCCTTTTTCCATCTCTACCCTACCCACTCTTCCTCCTGCAATCTCATCCTGGAAGCGTTACTTCCATGATGAGCATCCAATACAATGCTTTTCATATAGAGGAACTGGGGAGGAGTCGCACATGCATGGCTAGTCCCATGTGTACATCCTACCAAATGCTTCTCATTGGAAAGCATTGAATCCAATACTTCCATTTGAGCTGCATTTGATGTCCTTCTGGAGGTTGAATGTCACATAATCAATGCATCAAAAGCACATCTAGTGGCTGTCAGGAAGACAGCTACTAGAGGTGTGCTTAACTCTTAATCATATCTAAAAACAGCAATGTTTACATACACAGGTAAGTTTTGAATATTCCCTTAAATAAATGCACATTTATAACTGTGTTTATAATGATACATAAAATGTAAATGCTTCCAAACATAAAATACATAAATCACTGCATTTACAATTTTGCATGTTTCGGGTTTCCAGAAATAATTTGGGGGGAAAAAAATGAAAATATTTAACGTACATCATGTTTTATGCCACCAAGAACATGCAGAACCAATTTAATACTAAGTCCTCATGTCTGCTAAAATATAACTGTGTGAAAATGATAATGCCAAAGACATCTTAAATTTGTCCAAAAAATCATTTTTTTAAATTTATTTTATAAATTGTAGAATTTGTTAACATGAACAATGCTGACCTTTGAATGATAGCTGTAGTCATTCAACTATAATCTGATAAACTTCTGTCTGAGTATAATTAATTTGTTCATTGTACAGTCCTGGAATCAGATCTGGCCTGAAATTATGTTGTGTACTCCACACTGCTAAAGAGAGTTAGATAATTTTTGTGCTAATGGCTATTTATTATTTATAAAATCAGATTTTTATGGTTATTTTACTGCCTGAAATCTCTTCACTCTGTAAGTCACCCTTTAGGAAAGCTGGGAGCCTGTTAAGTGCCCAGTGGGTGAGAGTAACTTATCTGTAATGAATCTCATCTGCCACTTGTCTACATAGTTCACTGATTTATCCAAACCCCTCTGTAGAGAAACAATATGTGTATGGGGTATGTGACATTAATTAGCTGACTGGAACTTGACAAACTCTACGCTACTTAGTTCAGCATCGTTGGGCATGTGAGTAAATTATGCATATCTAATAGGGTCCTCATTTTAGGAATGTATCCTTTTAGTATTTTATCTTATACTCTTTAGGAGACATTAAACCTATAAATAAAATGTCATGTTTTTGATACATTAATACAATTGTTATACGGAAAGTTTGTTGTGTTCCTTTGATACAATGTAGCTTAGCTTAATTAAATGTGTGTGTATCTGGTAATACTTGCAGAGTCATTGGGAATTCAAAGTGAATTATAAATTTAAAGGAATACTATAGTGACAGGACAACAAACTTATTCCTGTCACTATAGTTATGAAAACACATTTTAGGGCCCCAGTCAGCAAAGTGAAAAGTGTTTTTGCTCACCTTTCTTCCAGTGCTTTGCGGGTCCATCCAGGCTGGCTCCTCCAACGCTCCACATCATTGGCTAAGATCATCAAAGTTGATGATCTCAGTTAATCCAATGGTTTCCCATAGGAAAGCATTGGGAGGCTATCACGTATGCGGAGCAAAACGCCACACTGTGCCAATCAGCATCTCCTCATAGAATGTTGTGCAGCATTGACCCAGGAAAACCTTCTAGTAGCCGTCTCAGTGACTGCCTCTAGAGATGTTCCTGGGCAGCAGTGTAAAAATGGCCTTTTCTCATTTAGCTGTAGGAGTTCTGGTGACTATATGTTTAAGTTCAAAAATACCAAGATGGAAATTCTCTGAGCTGCTATGGTTTCAGTTTGGCTACTCCCACCTTAGATTTGAAATTCACTTTGAATTCTCACAATTTTTCTAAGTTTGTCTTTGACAGTGAGTCATCTAAATTGAAACTATTTAGTCATTGTTAAATGCCGGGGTAGACATACAAACATAAATACAGAAAAATAGGTCCTTCACTCAAACTCCCACTACTTCTGGGCGGCAGGAACAACCATAGCACGTAGTAGTGGGAGTGTGAGCGCAGGACCTATTTTTATGTATTTATATTCACTTTCATATCACACAGCCATGTTACAATGCTGCCATCCATCTATTAAGGGTTAATATGTATGTAGAGGTTCAGAAAAATACTCCTCCCTCGCTGTCTCATTAGAGATGTCTTTGCCTGAAGGATGCAAGGTGAATTGTTAGTGTAGGACCCCCCTAAGAGGCTTGCCTTGACGTGGCAGGTAAGCTTACATCTTATGGCCATTGGACTTACTAAATAACCTCCATTCATTTAGTAGTTAGGCTAGTGCACAGGTAACAGTTTTTTTCTTTGCTTGTTTTGGGGCTGATGTGTGCTATGGTCGTGCTGCCTCCCAGGAGTAGTGGGAGTTTGAACGCAGGATCTATCTTGGGGTATTTGTATTCACTTTTGTATCACACAGGCATGTTACAATGCTGCCACCCATCCCCTGTGTTCCTTATTAAGGGTTAATAAGTAGGTGGGGGTTCAGAAAACCTCATTAGAGTTTTCTTTGCCTGAAGCTCAAGGAAGCAAGGTGAATTGTTAGTGTAGGACCCACCTAAGAGGTTTGCATTGACGTGGCAGGTGGGCTTACATCTAATGGCCATTGGAGTTACTAAATAACCTACTTGTATTTAAATAAGCATAGGGATTTGGGCTCGTGCAAAGGTAACTCTTTTTATTGGAAGTTAGCGAATGTTGTGCCCATTTACAAGAAAGGTAATAGGGAGGAGTCGGGCAACTATAGGCCAGTAAGCCTTACTTCAGTAGTGGGGAAAGTGAATGAAACCATGTTAAAGGATAGGATTGATGAACATCTAAAACACATGGATTTCAAGATCAGAGACAACATGGGTTTACTTCAGGGAGATCTTGCCAAACTAATCTTATTGATTTTTTTGATTGGGTAACTAAAATTATAGATCAGGGTGGTGCAGTAGACATTGCTTACCTAGATTTCAGTAAGGCTTTTGACACTGTTGCACATAGAAGGCTTATCAATAAACTGCAATCTTTAAGTTTGGATTCCAATATTGTTGAATGGGTAAGGCAGTGGCTGAGTGACAGGCAACAGAGGGTTGTAGTTAATGGAATATATTCAAAGCTTGGGCTTGTCACCAGTGGGGTACCTCAGGGATCTGTACTTGGACCCATTCTCTTTAATATTTTTATTAGTGATATTGCAGAAGGTCTTGATGGTAAGGTATGTCTTTTTGCTGATGATACTAAAATATGTAACAGGGTTGATGTTCCAGGAGGGATAAGCCAAATGACAAATGATTTAGGTAAACTAGAAAAATGGTCAGAATTGTGGCAACTGACATTTAATGTGGATAAGTGCAAGATAATGCATCTTGGACGCAAAAACCCAAGGGCAGAGAACAGAATATTTGATAGAGTCCTAACCTCAACATATGAGGAAAGGGATATAGGGGTGATTATATCTGATGACTTAAAGGTAGGAAAACAATGTAATAGAGCAGCAGGAAATGCTAGCAGAATGCTTGGTTGTATAGAGAGAGGTATTAGCAGTAGAAAGAGGGAAGTGCTCATGCCATTGTACAGAACACTGGTAAGACCTCACTTGGAGTATTGTACACAGTACTGGAGACCGTATCTTCAGAAGGATATTGATACCTTAGAGAGGGTTCAGAGAAGGGCTACTAAACTGGTTCATAGATTGCGGGATAAAACTTACCAGGAAAGGTTAAAGGATCTTAACATGTATAGCTTGGAGGAAAGACGAGACAGGGGGGATATGATAGAAACATTTAAATATATAAAGGGAATCAACACAGTAAAGGAGGAGACTATATTTAAAAGAAGAAAAACTACCACAACAAGAGGACATAGTCTTAAATTAGAGGGACAAAGGTTTAAAAATAATATCAGGAAGTATTACTTTACTGAGAGGGTAGTGGATGCATGGAATAGCCTTCCATCTGAAGTGGTAGAGGTTAACACAGTAAAGGAGTTTAAGCATGCGTGGGATAGGCATAAGGCTATCCTAACTATAAGATAAGGCTAGGGACTAATGAAAGTTTTTAGAAAATTGGGCAGACTAGATGGGCCGAATGGTTCTTATCTGGCGTCACATTCTATGTTTCTATGTTTATTCAAACATAAAAATATGACATGACAATATCTAAGAAGGTAGTACTTACCAGCAAAATCAACTGATCCTTGGTCGTCTTCTTTTCCATTGGTTGTACCTGATTTAGCATTCAGAAATGAATGTTTACCTTCAACAGCTTCCTCTACTAATTGTGATTGCTCGGATCCAGATGTTTTTTCACCAGTTTTAGCTTCATTTGACTCTTTTCTTTCTAGTGTATTTAAAGGTTGTAGCTTGTTATTGTTCTCCATATTTGGCCGAAAAGTTTCAAAAGCTAAACCTGAGCTGTCAGCCAGATTTTCCTTTGTTTTTGGAAGTGGTGTTAAAGCTATAGGTGTGGTTTGCTTAGGATTGTGTTTGTTCCTGCTAATAAATAATGGACTTTCCTTAAGAAAGTTTTTTAGTTCTTCCAGTGTCTCTTTAGGTATTGCAGAACCAAGAGGTAACAATTCTTCAGAGACTCTTTCTGTGCTATGTTTAGTGTCCATTTTCTTATCTTTTATTTTTTCCTGAGATACATCTTTGGTACTTTTGGACCCAACAGCCTCTGGAGATTCCACTTGTTTGGTATCTTTTCTTTGTTTCTCTTGTTCCATTTTAGTTGTGTCCTCTCTTCTGTTATTTGTGAGAGCAAAACCTTGTTTTTCTTCTTTGAGAAGCAGTTTAGTAGACATACGGTCAATTGTTTGAAAAGAAGAATCTGTGGAATTTTCCATACCATCATACACTTTTTCAAAGTTAGACTGATCACAGAAACTTGCAGTATGCGATGTATCTTTTTTCTCCCATTCTAGTGGTGGAATATACTTGCCCGTAACTTTGACACCTCTCTTTCTTCTTATTCTGGATAGCACACTCCCATCAATTTCATCATTTTCAGTCATGGCCAATTCCTGGATCCAGGAAATTAATTCAAATGTTACCAAGTGTATCCTTATGTACGTACGTGCATTATTAGTCATATATAATTTCCTAACTTTAATGATTGTCTTCTTATATGGCAAACTTTACAGACCATTTGAAAAATGCATAAGTAGTATTTATTTATACAGTACGGAAAGCAATTTCAAATGTCATTATGAATTTTTACTTTGCAATTCCATAAAAGATATTCCATAAATCGCATTGTTACTTAAGGGGTTTACTCACTAACCAGAGAATTATGATTAACTGTCAGGCCAAAATAGGTGAGATAGAAAAATGCCACTCAATGTTAATTAGATATAGTTATATATAAACAATTAATGTTTCTGAAAGAAACTTGTTGGTAATGTTTTAATGGGACTGTATTTAAACAATTGCCGTTATCAGATAATATCTACTGGAAACAATAAAGACTAGTATTTCATACCTCTGAATTGATAGTAGTTTCATTGTCCATTACAAGTATACACAGTGCTAGCTCAGGTTACCATCTGGAACAGATAATGACACAAATTAAGGCAATATTTATAGGCTATGTAATAATACTGATGACCTAGAACCTTTATTTTACAGCATTTTCCAGAGTTCTAAGTCAGTGTAGACAATGAATGACACAAAACAGTTGTTGATGAGTTTAAACAGTGTCCATAGTTTACTGGAATGAAGTAGAGGTGGTCAAATGATACTATACTTTAATAGTTTTCTGCTTGTTTGAAACAAAGGGAACAAAAGGTTCCCTTGTTTCAAACACTGATGTTGATATAGCCAACAGTGTTTTATTTGCAAAGGGCCTGATTGTAATTAGAGCTCATTCTAGAAAATTTATCTCCTGCCTGATAAAGTTTTCATAGATTGTTTTCTAACATTTTATTTGTATTTGTGTCTATCCCTTCTCCTATTAGTGTTTTATATTGCATTTATATAGTAACTAACAAAATAAACAATTAATATTTTTGTACTGCTGAACTTGAATATCCACTGCATTTTAACCTCTTCTGTGTCAATAGTTATGCAAGCTTCCTTGTATAGTGAAAGTCTTAACATGTCATCTATTAGAAATAAGTCAAATTAATTGTTTTTGGTGATAAAAATAAGTCAAATTCATTGTTTTTGCATATATCACAACTGAAAAGATTGCAACATTTATACAGAAATTAATTTTATGCATTTACATAACATAATAAAAAAATCATCCAGCAGATGTCACTATCTACAAAGAATACCATAAATGTTTGGTAAAATGGGAAGCTATTTTAAGATTATAAAAAGCTAAATTACCTGGAGTAGCCATATTTTAGAAATGTTTACATGGGTAGGTGGCCATGTTGTTGGTTAGTTAGGGCATTGTTTATAGGGTAGTGATTCTGTACTGTTGTCCCTAATCATTAAATGCATGAAGTGCCAATTTCAAAAAGAAATAATCAATTACCCTAAGGTTTTTAAAGATATTAGTGGGCACCAAAACCCTATTCGGGATGAGTGAATTGAGTACTTGAGAAAGGGAAAGACCAAGTGCTTGTAAATAATCAATACAAACTTTATTGATTAACAGAGACTTAATTAATAAGTAACAACATTTAATCTATAGTGCACATTCAGCTTAAGGAAACAGTTTTATTATCTAGATATTCAGCTTAAGCTATACATCACCATTAGAGAAGCTTGGTGGTCACTCCGCTGCACACGACTGAAAGAACTTCTGGCAGTCAGGTTTGAAGGGACCCTCTCTGGGAATCAGCAGAACAAGCAATACACATCCGTATTACAGGTGGGTAGTAATCCAAGCGAGTGCCACGTTTTCTTGTCTTTTACACCTTTATTACCAATGGGATGGATAGTATGTACTTTTCCACCAAGTTTCCTTATCAGTGCAGCCCAGCAAAGACCTTTCAAAAACATTGGATGGGACCGGCAGCTGGACAGGCTGTTCAGGACCACCAACAATGCCATGGCAGGTCTGTGCGCTTAATTATCTCTTATCTATAAGCTAGCTCTGTACTAATAATTATCTTGTGATGGTACACATAAGTCATTCTGATGCTGTGTTTTGTGGTTTTCATAATTTTTTTAGTGCTGTGTATTAATAGCTGTGGCATCCAGGCCTGCATCTAGTGATACTACCTGTGTGTGCTTATGTGCTTACCGGCACCATCTTAACTATAAGAGTTTAATTTGCTCATTAGTGATCAATCATTCTTAATTAATATGGAATATTATTATCACATGTACTTATGGCCTCTATCTAATAAGCTTTGCAAATGATTCCATACTGTTAGAAAATATTTCAAATGATTTACCTACAGAAGTCTATAGTGGTTTTTGTAGATAAATGATTTGAAAAGTTTTCTAAAAGTACTGGATAATTTGGAAACTTATTAAATCAAGGTCTATGTTGTATAGCTCCAAGTTAACGATATTATCAAAGAGAGAATGTGGGTGACATTGTGCTAAACTATTAATTGTGAGTTACTCACTAGTTACCACGGAATCCCAAAGTGCTAAATCTGCTTAGAAACTCCATGTGAAGTTGTTGAATATGCTAACTTCTATCCACCTTCCTGTATTGTAAGGGGATAGAGGGCTACCACAGAGATACAGAAATCTTAAAGATGCAAGAATCTCCAACCATCATAACCACTATAGCCTAATGTATTGTTATGATGGTATGAGTTCCCAGGTGCTGTTTACAGTACTGGGTAACTGTTTGACAACAGTTTGCCCTCTTAATTAGGATTCTCTGGGAAAGATCTCCTCTGCTGGCAGGCTAATGTCGACCCTGTCACTGACTCATTGGCTGAGAGTATCACCTGAGTACTCGCAACCTGTGAGTGTCTATGCATAGAAACAGAATTGACGGTAACTAGCCTTGAACTCTTGTTCTGGCCGGCTAATGACACTCCAATGACGATGCCAGAGGCAGAGTTAAGCTAGGTACCATACCAAAACATTGCACATAAAAACTCCAATTAACATGTCACCTTTACAACTTCATATCACTGAAGTAGTCATAGTGTTTAGGGAAACCCTTTAAATCTCCGATTTCTCTCGACATAACAGCTAATTTTCTGTTTAACATGATAAACATGCGCTAGGACCTGTAGTTTGCCAAGACCCCTGGGCCACATATCTTACCACCACTAAATAAAACGAACCAAGGAATTCCAAAACCTGTAACTGCAAAAACAATCTTTATTCTAGGTCACCAATAACTGTCATTATTACATTTTTGCATTTAATTATTATTAACAAGTGGGAGGCACCTTTCCTAGTATTCTTTTTAAAAAAAAAAACTGAACAAACATAGAGTCACAAACAAATAGCATTGAGGAAGAGTACTGGAGGAGAAAAATGAGGCCTTGAGGGAAGGCAGGCCTATTTAAATACTCTAATGACTTCAAGTTGGTCTTTAATTACATTGTGATTGGCTGAGGATTTCAGAGTCCTCCTATCACTTCAGTATATTATCTTGTGCATGGTAACATAAGAATCTTTAATGTTTATAGGAGCCTATTTCTATGAGATATATATTTTTCATTTTGATGACAGTGACAGGAATAGGATCACCGTTTTGGTGACCGTTGGTTCTTCATGAAATGGGCCAGGGATGCGGAATCCCTTGGTCTAACTATGTGGGTGGGAGGATATATTTTTGTGTTACTAAATATTCTTAACTCTATTCTACATGGATGTGATTTTGTTAGAATTTCCTTCATGGGGTATGGTTTGGATGTTGGTGGTGCCACATGCATTAACCCTTAGTGCTGGCACAACTGAGTGACTCATAGCTTGTAGCCACAGCAAAATGCTTTAATTTTGCTACTCTTTTCCCTTGGTTACTTACTTGGCAATTGGTATGATGAACTAGTCTACTAAAAAAACACATAGGACAAACATCCACAAACAATTTGCCACAATTACCTCTCCATTCATTAAGGCCCAAGATGGCATGGTCAAAGCCAATTCTCCAGTCTTTCTTTCAAACAAATGTGAATGGACATATGTTTCTATTGCAATGGAAACACCAGTAAATGACAGCTTTATCTAGCATATAGAAAACGTGATAAGTGGAGCACTTTTCTTGCACAAACTAAAGTAATACCCCTTCATATAACATAGTACCACCCAATGGTTCCTCTCAATTTAAAAGGTCTCCTCTGAGTTTCACATAAAAAGGATTAAAAAACAAACACAATATAGTGTAATATTTCCAATATAAAACCCCTAAAGAAACCCTATTGGACTGAGTCAGCAGTGTGCTTGTATTTGAGATCTTTGTTGCTTTCTCTTTAAGAGCTTTTGTAGTCAGTATGATGTACATTAGTCACCTCCACTCTTTCCTCACAAATATTTAAAATTTAAAATAAAAAGCACAAACAGAGAGAACCCTCTGTCACGGCAAGGGTGCATAGTTCATTATTGCACTATGGAATATTGTCCTTTATTGTAATTTGTGGAGTGCATAGATGACCTGACTGCCTGGTAGAGGTGGTATTGTCAATGTCAAAAGGGGTAAATTTGATTGTATGGGAGTTCATAAGGCTTATAGCCTTAATTCCTCTTTGAAGCTGGGACCGCCACAGGGATCAGATGACAGAAGGGGTAATGTAAATTGCATAGGCCTGTGAAAGGTTCAGATGGTTTACCATATGGATGGATCCTTTGATCAATCAAAGGCTCTGCAAGGTGTGAGATTCTACACTTGAAAAGCCTGAATGTCTGGTCCAAAATGTAAACTAGCTGGCTTCAACCAAGGCCTGTACCTTGTAATTGATGAGTGGATTTATTTGATAAGTTAATGATCAATAGCTTTCAAGAAAAGAGAAAAAACAAGCCTTGTGTTCCAGTATCATATCCAAAAGAAAGAAACATTAATATTTACCCACCGAATAATAATTAAGCCTCTTTTTTGTTATATTTGGAATGTGACCAGCACAATCTTCTAATCAAGCCCAAACATGATTTGTGTAACTTAACCATAGGGGAAGGGATTGTGATGTCCGCTATATTGGGTCACAAGTAAGAAGTGTGATATCTCTATGGATTGGGAAAATGGTAACCAATTCATAGATGCAATTATTATTTCTGTGGCAAGTACATAAGAGGAAATAGAATCAAATGTTTTCATTTTGATTGATGTTGTCTGGAACACAAGGAGGTGGTCAATTATAGTTACTATAGGTACACCTTATCTCCACCTCTGGGCGAGGTTTGATAATCCATGGGGTATATGTCTAATGATTCTGAAATGTGTCTTTGTACTTGCTTTTGGGGCCAAAATCTAATTCTAAGTGAGTCACAATCTTTCTTACCAGAGACCCCCCTGAGATGGAAGTTTTACTTTGAAAAGCTGAATAAGTAATTAGGACTTATGTTATTTTATCCCTTTTGCTTTTATCTGTTGTTGGTGTAAATAATTTGTTTATCATCTATTTTTTGTATGCACTGCGATAATTTTTTGCTCATAATAAATATTCCTTTATTAAGTCGTGTCTTTGTCTGGTAAAGAAATACGTTACCTGAAGAGACTAATTAGTATTTTGCATTTACATAGATATTGTGCTAAGTTACATTTGGTGTGTTTTTATTATTAAGTTACCTGGGGGACCAAGGCACCCCATTTATAAATTGTATTGGTGGTGGCAGTGTTAAAATAGTAAGTTATATTATTATGCTTAAGTGTGGGTGGTGTTATGGGGGATTTAATCATTATTTCCGGTCTAGTGCAGACAAATAGTGAACTTTAAATGTAGTTCCATAGATCTAAAAAGCAATGACACCTCCCTCTCTTCAGTAATTAAGACAGCCATATTGTCCAACTAGTTTTTATTTTATTGGTATAACACTGAAAAAAAGAGTATTGTAAAAAAATAAAAGCAAATATAGCAGCTTAAATATAGCCTGTTTAGACAATGGCATATGCTGAATCTCACGTGTGCACTTAGAAAACAGTCCCCTATCTAGTATACAGAAAGGTGGGAGTGTCCTTCATGATTCACATGGGATTGTTGACGTTACACATTTCAACCCTTGATTGGGTTTCTTCAGATGTCTTGATGTGGCATGAAGTATTTGGAATGGGAAAGAAAAAAAACTATAAAGGAAACACATTTTGCATTAAATTTCATGGAAATAGTTGTCTTAAAAAGCAAATTCCATAAAACCATCACTTTTTTCTCCTTCCCCTATTTTTAAACAGCCATCTCTTAAAAATATCTCTTAAGCGGATAGACAATGAAGTACTAAGGATACATAATTAAGCATGCACTCTTAATTCCTAGAAAAATTGAGTTGATTACATTGTTATTTTTCCTTTTTCTTTTTTTCTTCTTTTTTTTTTTTTGCTTTTCTTTTGAAGAAGAACTCTAAAGAAAACTTTGCCCAACTTTTTCAGCAATAGAAGCTAAAGTATTCTATGATTCACAGTCACTATTTAAGCCCCCCGGGCTCATAGTTGTTAATTCAAAGATTCATTTTTGTACTTTGCAATTTTCTAATGAAGGTCCCTACCAGACAGTTTTTGGAAACCTGTTGCATCCTCATAAAAATTATTTTTTTTTATATCCCCTTGGTGTGCCTCATTCAAGTGTGTGGAGAAACTATGACTTTTAAAATCGCTTTTGACATTATACATGTGCTTGTCTACTATTTTATGAATTGGTTTCATTGTTTTTCCCATATAATTATGGTCAAATGGACAACTTGGTTTGTACACCAAGCTTTTCTGTAAAAATCTGTAATAATTTTTCTACTCTATTTGCTATAGGGTTCTTTTTTGGAGCAATTCCTTTTCATTCTTATCAGTTGGCTCTTGGAGACATTGGCTAACTAGGTCATGAAGTGACAGCTGCTTTGTTCAATATAGATTTTGACATCAACTATCTAAAAAGAAAGTCTCTGTTTAAATGTTACCCTTTTCTATAAAAATCAATAAGTCTAAAAACTCTCTGTCTACTTTACTGATCTTGCATGAAAGTTGGATCCTCCAGATATTCAAATGCTTAAAGAAATAATGCAAACTATCTTGATCTCTCCTCCACATTGAAAAAATATCATCTACGTATCGGAGATAAAGCACCAGATTTTTCCCCCAACCAAAGCCAGCATAAGTAAAGATTGCTCCCAATATGACATAAATAAATTTGCATAAATAGGGGCAAACCTATTGTTCATCATCATATCACATATCTGGATAAAAAAGGATCCAATTAACCAAAAATAAATTATTGGTCAATATCTGTTTAATGCCATCCAAAATATAATTCATCTGGGCTCTACAGAATCTCTTAGAAATGGCAAGGAAAAATTATCAACTGCCTGAGGGATTTTTTATTTAAACTATTTTAGCACCATTATATACTGTTTTTGTGCAATTTACCCAGCATATGACTAATGACCTCAAGGCTTCTTAATGAGTGTATTTTCATAAAATAATTGTAGAAAAAAGCAGACATACATGTCATAGGTGACTGTACTGCTCACCCCAAAAAAGCACTACTGAAAAACAGTATTATGACTAATAGACATGTGCAATTCGTTTCGTTACGAATGTAGATTTGGACAAATTTTGTGCAATTTGGTTGCTTCCAAATGTCCGAAGTTTGAATTGCTGAATTTCCGAATTGCTGAAGTGCCGAATTTCTGAAGTGCTGAACCGAACGAAATTGTCGAAGTTCCGAATTGCTGAAGTTCTGAAGTGCTTTGGATTTCTTAAAAGTGGCAAAACAAGTGGTTAGGGGTTAGGATCCGAATTACCGAAGTTCCAAATTGCCGAAGTTCCAAACCAAACCTAATGCCATTGGTCCGAATTGCCGAAGCAGACTAATTTTTTTACTGAACCAAACGTTTTGCCCATGCACATCTCTAATGACTATAATATAATATTAAAATTAGATATTTAAATGAATTAAATAATGGGGGCGGAGCTTGACCCTGTAGCAGTGCAGACTCTATAACTGCTAGCTTCTGGCGTAACTGCTAAAAATCCGCAAACATCTTACAAGGGGACAGACATATAGCTTATATTGATTGAGAATCAGCATCTAGACCGTGTACCACATACATCAATTGATGTCTTTTTTTCACACACCAAGGTCTGGCAAGTCAAAATGGAGACCTAAGGACTACCTCTCACCAACTGTCCCCGGACTGGAGTACCTCCTCAGTGGAGTCTTTACGTGTGGTGAGCCTGAGTGAGAAGGCAACCTTCCTTCAACCTATCCCCAATGAACATGGGGAGACGCACAAAAAAATGCAGCCATGCCCATCGGCGGAACAACCAGCCCTATTGCAGCGACAGGTGCAACCAAAAATAGCCGTCGCAGAGGCCCCAAATGCTCCGACATCCTCCCGCTCTCCTGCCCACTCACATATACAACTGGAGCCGGATACTGAGAGCACCCCGCTACCAGCCTACGCTGTACCGAATGACAATGATCTGGCTACTAAACTAGACCTGCAAAATTGGGTACAAGACATCCAGAACATGCTGGCCACCCAAGTGGGATTACTTAAGGTTGACATGCAAAATGTAACTGACCGGGTGTGGGCAACAGAGAAGAACATCATGGATACTCAAAGTGATATGACACATATGAAAGAAGCAATATAACAACTGCAGACCACCCAACAAAGGCTTTTCCTGCAAATGTCAGCCCATGAGGATCGCGCCTGTCGCAACCACATCAAAATACGTGGGGTACCCTCTGAAATCTCACCTGACGAGATGTCACACTATATGAGGAGACTTTTTGCTACCATTTTGACATAAGCAGTTGCCAGGAAAATCACCCTTGATTATCTGTATAGACTCAGCCTTGCTTAACTCCCCCAATACAGTCACCAGGGATGTCATCCTACACTGTTCCCAGAAGCATATCTAGAGCATTTGGCACCTGGGGCAGATCATGTGTTTGGCACCCCCTTATCTTTTTAAAATGTAAAAACACCCACATATTTTTAAAATGTTTTCAATAATATTTAAACTCTCGCACCCACCCTTCACAAAGACACCCTTCCATAAAATTCATGCACCTCCCCTTCATAAAATCCCTGAACAACTCATTCAGAAATAAAATCCTGCACCCCTTCCATAAAATTAATGCACCTCCCCATCACAAAACCCTGCACCCCCTTCACAAATAAAACCCTGCACCCCCTTCACAAATAAAGTTCATACACCAGCCCCCTTCACATAAAAACCCTGCACCCCTTACATAAAATTCATACACCAACCCCCCTTTACAAATAAAACTCTGCACCCCCTTACATAAAAAAACTCCCGCCCCACCATAGGTACGAACCCTGTTATGTCGGCGATTCATGGCAAAACACCTCTTTCTTTTGAAAATGCGCAATTATCCTTCTTTCAGGATTAACTAGGGCCAGGCTTCAATGGCGCCGGTCCCTGAACCACCTTACAAGCTAACTGCGCACCGATAGGGTGCTCTATCGCTGGGGACCGCCGCAATCTCTAATGATCACCCATAATGGAATGACTCACAAGATTTCCTCTGGTACCTGCATTGCTAGCCAAGGGACTCCCAGATACAACCACCAACGCACTTACACGAAACCCCATTCAGACCTGGGACTCCGCCAGCTCGGTGCCATTCATCCCATGACCGATGGAGCTAACAAGCCCAGTTGCTTGACTAGGGTAGGCAATGGTCAAATCTCAAGTGGACGCTATGCAAAATGATAGCACTATCAGCTGCATAAGCGAGTTATACCTTTTTTGTTATCTTTACACTACATGTTATATTTTGTATGTTTCCCTCTGGTACCAGAACTCAAGTAAAGTAATTAAGTTTGGCAGCTATGCCCCCATACTGTAGGGTTACACAATAGATTTCATGCTAAGCAGGAAACACTCAGGGGGTGTGTAATATGAAAATGTCTACCACTGGTGGGTCTTCAATCCCTGGTTCCCACTTTCTTCTGTAGTGCACTGCTTGCTGGTCCCTGTTTTCTTGGGAGGATTCGAGATGGTTTTCTGTTTCATATCAAACCCACCTGATATTTCTGATTGCTTACTTTTGTAGGGCACCTGTGAATATTACAGGTGCTACCATTCTGACTTGATTGCCCCCTGCAAGCAAGAGTCAATAAGGAACAGGGCCTCAGTATTTAAGGAAGTCTTTCTGGCTTCTCTGGGCCCTTTTGTGACTCCTATATCCTTAGTAATATTTTTGTTACCCAGAGATATGTTCAGGTGTAAACCAAATTGTACTTTTATTTGAGCCGAAGACACACTGGAAAATTTGTGTTTCAAAAGATTATTTCCTTTTTTATTGTGAAAGCTTGCAGATTATATAGTACTTTGTAAAACAGCTCTGTGACAAAAAACAGGATGCTTGAAGTCACCCTGTACCATAAAAGGGTCACCCAGGTGTCTGAGGTATGTCCAGGTATGCTAGTCAAAACCTGTAGGTCTTCTATTTCTGCCATCACCGCAGTTCCCTCAGACAGGGTAAGCCAGGGGTCACAGGAGGAATGTTCCTTCATCAGTTATACAGCGCTGTAGGTGTTAGAGGTTGATGAAGCTGGCATATAAATTACAGTATGACCAACATAAGGTTTTGATTTACACAAGGGTGATAGAAGACAGGAGAAGAACTTAAATGTCAGAAAAATCATCATTATGACAAATACTGCGATAAGTAAGAAATACTATTTTTTTCCTAATTAATATACTGAGCCATGTACCAAGACCAAAAGTCCAATCCCCAAAGAACCCTGTATTTTGTTTTACTTCCTCCACTAGATCGTGCAGATTCTGTATATGCTCATGGATCATGGAAGATTAAAGCAACACATGCCCTTTCCAACCTCACATCCTAAATCATGTTTCATTAAAAATTGTCAATAGATGCCGTATTTTCAAGGATCGCTTTCTTATTAACCTGGGTATCCATTAGAAGTTCCTCCAGGGCCTGGGATCTCGCATTTAAACCTTTGGCGAGGAACAGGCTAGGGCATTAATTACTATGGTATTATACAGTGCTAAGCCTGGGCATCCTAACATAGAGCATACAAGGGCAGAGTATTCAGATTTAGATAAGAGAGTGATTTCAGGGTTACAATCTGAAGTAAGGGTGTTTTTGACATCTCTCCTGTCTTTCTGTGGTTTGTGTAGCTGTGTGGTTTCAGAGATCAGTTCAGATTTGGAAAACATGGTCATGGTTAGGCATGAGATTGCACAGGGACCTCCTGTAATGTTACCTTGGACATAAGCATAAGTATCATTTCCACAGGAGAAAGTCCATCCTTTAGGGAGATAGACGTGGTGGTGGTGGTAAATCATGACTTGGTAAGTTTTGGTACATTTCATAGTGGTGCTCAGGGCTCTACAATTCGTGGTATTTTTCCACCATGTGGGGCAAATCAGGGATTTAGTATTAGGGTCTCTTGAACAATTACATGTTAAAGACCAACATAGTTCAGCGGCTGTCACATTCATTGTCTTCAGGGATAGGGGGGCTTGCCTACCAGTGGGTTGAAAGCATAAGAATTTAGTTGTAGAGATCTATGGGGTCTATGGGTATGTATGTACTTCCTAAAAAGTGAGATGGAGTTAGGGACAGTTATAAGACAAGATTGTATGGCGTTTTCAGTACTGAGGAGAGGGTTGAGGCAAAAGGAGGTTAAATTAAAATCCTTTGCTATCTGCATCCATATATTTCCCTGCCATGCATTATTTTCTGGTCTCAAGTCAGAATAGCATATCTGAACAGAGCATACCATAGTAAAGGATAAGAACATCTTCATGTTGGTGGATCAGTCGGAGTGACTTGTTTACAGTGACTGGCGTGTATCCATGTGGCTTTTCCTTTTTCACCGAGGTGGCTGTGGTTAGTAACACTTGGAAGGGACCATCAAATCTTGGCTCAAGCCCTTTTCTCACGTGTCTTTTTATCACTACCCAATCTCCAGGTTGTAGCTTATGAGTGGTGGAATGGAATAGAATCAAACATTTGTTTATCAAACATTTGTTTATGCACCTGACCTAACTTCTTATGGAGTGCCTGGACATAGGAGGTCATGTTACTATGTTGTAATTGGAGTGTCTGGGGGAAATAAAGTCCTGTCTTGGGGGCACATCCAAACAAAATCTCAAAAGGGGATAGGCCATTTCTTGGCTGAGGGATGAATCTCATAGAGAAGAGTCCGGGGTTATACCTAGCACAAATCATGCAAGCTCGGGTATGCTTAGCTGCTACAACAGTAAACCCAGGTGCCACCCAATGGGTATTCACTATACAGTTCATGTTCATCTTGGATAAATGTGTGTGTCCATGGGCTACTTGAGCCATCGTAGGGTACAATACCCGTAATGAACACAGTCTTTTCAATTTTCTCCATATCTTGTCATCATCAGGTTCTGCATCTTGTTTCCTCCAGAGATCTTGTTCTTCTTTGCTTGCTTGCTTGCTTGCTTGCTTCTGCAGGTTCAACAATATATTGTAGTCAACAGTCTTTTCTGGAAGGACAACCTGCAGAAGGATGAAGTTGGATTGCTGCTTGCTTGTCAGCTTCATCTACTTTGTGGTTTCCTCTTGTGATTTCATGTGAGCTGCCACCTTGATGATGCCTACTTGAGTAGGTAGCAGGATAGCATCCATAAGTTCATTCACAACTTCAGAGTTCTTGATTGGAGTTCCTGCAGAGGTGAGAAAATCATATAGGCTCAAAATCATGGGCTATACCGAAGGCATAGCGAGAGTCTTTGTAAATATTAGTTGTCTTACCAGACGCCAGTTTGCATGCTTGAGTGAGTGCCTTCCGCTCAGCCTCCTGTGCAGAGCAGTGAGGGGCGAGTGGTTCAGCTTTAATTACCTTGTGTGCAGAGACTACAGCATATCCAGTGTTGAAATTGCCCTCATCAGCATATCTGGAGCCATCTATAAAAAACTCAAAGTCTGCATTAGACAGTGGAGACTCACTTACATGTGAAAAACCTGCTGTCTCTTGTGCAAAAAGATCAGAATTACCACTACTCCCCTCTTTTAAATTCATGGGAAGCAATGTAGATGGATTTATCACAATACATCTCTTTAAGGTAACATATGAGGGCATGAGAAGAGCACACTGCATCCTGAGATGCCTTGCAGTATCTATGTGTTTTGGCTGAACTTGTGATAGAATGCTGTTAATGTCATGCGGGTGTAAATGGTAACAGGATTGTCTAAGACAATGTTGGTGGCTTTGTCTAGTAAGGCAGTAACAGCAGCTACTATTCTTACACAAGAAGCCTCTGGCTACAGGGCCTAACCTGGTGGAGTAATAGGCAACAGGTCTCTGTTTCCCACCATGGTCCTGAGTGAGGACAGCTGTTGCATAACCAGCCATCTCGGTGCAAAACAGAGTAAAGGGTCTTCTGTAATCTGGGAGACCAAGCGCCAGGACTGAGGTGAAAAGCAATTTAAAAGTGTAAAAGGCTTCCTCTGCTTCAGGAGTTAAAAAAGGGTTCATGGGTAAGGCAATCATACAAGGGCTGCATGTAGATTGCTGCAGAGCGAAGCCAAGGACGACAATAGATTAGACCCAGAAATGTACGTAGATGGGCTATGCTGCGTGGAAGTTTAATTTGTTCAACAGCATTTTTCCTGTCTTTTGTGAGATGCTTTGTACCATGAGAAATACAGTGTCCTAGAAAAGTAACAGTTGGAACGCATGCCTGTAGTTTGGCCTTGGTAGCTTTGCATTTTGCTTGTGCCAAAAAATTTAATAAAGACAGGGTGTGCTCAGTACATGACTCCTGATCAGGGCAGCACAAAAGCAAATCATCAACATATTGTAGTAACACAACATTATTTGCCCTTGGCCACACTTCTAGAATTTGGGCCATTGCAATGCTATACATAGTAGGTGAATTCTGGGCACCTTGTGGCAACACTGTCCAGGTGTATTGTTTGTCCTTGTGTGTAAATGCAAAAAGGTACTGACTGTCTGGGTGCAAGGGAACAGAAAAGAATGCATTTGCCAAGTCAATGACAGTAAACACCTTAGAAGAAGGTGGAATCTGTGACAACAGTGTATGAGGGTTGGGAACACTGGGGGCAATTAGTTCGGTAACGGCATTAATTGCCTTTAAATCATGCACCATACGATAAACCACAGCTTTTTCCTGTTTCTTTTTAATGGGGTACAATGGGGTATTACAAGTTGATATATTACTTCTGCCTGCATTAGCTCTTGGACAGATTTGGAGATGGCATCCTCCTGTGCTGGGCTTAGGGGGAAGTACTGTTTCTGGCAGGGAGGGGTGGCTCCTGGCAGAAGATTCACTTTGACTGGGTGCACAGAGAGTCTGTTGGTGTCTGTCTTCCCTGTTGCCCATAGAGAGTCAGGGACTGAGGTCAAGTCAATGGTAGGTTCTGTCACAGGGTTGGGCACAGTGAGGGTTGCTAGTAAATTGGCAAGGGGTATTGTCAGCACTGCAGACTTATCCCATCCCCCAAGCATGAGCCAAGGCTTCAAGAAAGAGTCAAGCAGGTCTGTTTAATGAGCACACAAAAGCAACAGCACTCATGCAGCAAAACAACTCCTCCTCAGAGGAAAACAAAATGACAGTTAAGTTCAGTCAGCATTTGAATATATGACAGTTATTGGAAGTTGCAGAACTGTGTCAGTACCATTTAAAGGGCCAGAACAGTCTTTTAAAACACCAATAAGTCCAAATGGTGTTTCTAACTGGCAAAATCTCCCAGGGACCATAGTCATACGGTAACAGGCTGGTAATTAGTCCTCTCCAGGCACAAGTGGTGAAGGGCACTTCGTCACAGTCCCTTTCTCCCACAATTCCAACACTCAACCTGTCTCCTTTCTGTACTTGATCTGGGGGCAGTCAATGCCATAAGGGGAGTTGTTCTACTCATATTATTTAAGTTGGCTTCTACTCCCATAGCCACTTTAACTAAATCATTGTTATTAAGGCTTCTCCATTCTGGTCTAGCATTCTGGAGTCCTGTTCGTATAGGAGAATGGAGACTATTCATGAAACAGTTAATCAGTAGCCAGGTTATCTCAGTTTCTGTATAGCCCAATGACTCCCAAGCGATCTGTAACCTGACAAAGAATTTTTCAACAGACTCATCTTTCCCCTGTATAATGTCTCCTAGCTTATGGGCCAATCCATCAGGCTTTACTTTTGCCCACTCTTTAAGGGCAGTTACATAGGATTTTCCTGCGGTTGCTTTAGATCTAAACCATTGGTCTTTTTTTGGTGGTTGGTCTTGTCCACCTTTCCTCAAATTCCCCTCATGGACATCCATGTAATGGGCAGTGATTGAGTGAGGACAGAACCTGCCTTTAAGTCAATTATTTGCTTTAGGTCTGTCCAAGTACATTGGTAAGTAGCCTGAATAATGGAGAGGGATTGAACTAAAGTTAAAGGAGCTTTTTCAACATCTGGCAACTGTTGTATTAAAGCTAGTTGTTCACTTGGTGTCCGTAGCTTATACTCTTCCCACCCTTTTGGACCTGCTTGAACATCTAGTGGTCTACTTTCATTAAAAGCTTCCTGCCTCTTTTTCTTTTTATCTTTTTACTTTTGTGTCTTACTTCGGGTGGTTACACTATCCCATCCCGTTACTCCTTCCTCTGCCCCTCCCTCCTCCTCTGACTCATCGTCCTCCACAGGACCCTTGAAGATGACAGGAAATAGATTCTGAACTCCCTTTGTGCCTTCTTCAGTGGGTCCAGACTGTATTAAATGGTACACTGGAGGGCAGGGGAACCCACAGCTTCTACATTTTTCTTTCCACCATGGGTTTGTCCATTCACAACGTGGACAGATCCAGTATGCCTTTTGGGTGATAGGATTTACAGTGGATGCAGGGACTGAATTATGCACGGTTCCTTCCTTACCCAAGTAAGGGGGTAGAATTTTAGGTTCCCTTTTGGGATCCTTTTTGTTGAGGACCCTAAAGATCCAAAACATTGGTAATATCGTATTCCTTTCCTGGTAGTTTCTCTACAACCACATTTAGTTAATTCAACTGCAGTATCATGCCATTTCTGAGCAACTTCTACTAAATCATTATCTTCTAACCATCCTCTATAATTTGCCATAAATTCCTTCCATATCTGAGCTGTAAATTCCTCCTGGGTCCTTTGTGAGTTACCCATCTCTAACACCTGTAAGGGGTAATTACTTCCTTAACCAAGACAAGACTATGTTTAACCCCTTCCCGACCGCGGACGTATAAGGTACGTCTGGAAGAAAAAAATGGTCCATAATGACCATGGACGTACCTGGTAGGTCCGCAGCTATTTTGAGCTCTGGGAGCTCTGATAGTATTGCAGTGATGCTCTGCATGTGCTAAGTGCCTCGAGGGGTCCCGGCACTCAGTGCATATATAATAATACATATATAAAAAAATATATATAAAATAAATAAAATGATCACTATTAACCCCACCCCCTTTCTAAAGGCAATGAATCATGCGGCTTCCGGGGGTGTCCCTAGCATGCCACATCATAAGGGGCAGGCTGGGGTCATCCAATCACAGCTTGCCCCATTAGCAATTTCATCCCAAGTGTGTTCCCCATTTCTCTGATTAGTGTGGATCTGCCTCCCTCTCTTCACTTGTGTTTTAGTGAGAGAGGGAGAGAGATTTGTGGTTTAGCTAGAGAGATTTAGGTATTTATAGGTAGGGATTTGTAAAATCTTGAGACCCAAAAGCTCTTTTCAGAATGATTAAACCCTGTCCTGTCAGTGATCACTATACAGATCACAGGCTCTTGCACAACAGCACTTATTTTGCTGTCTGTTCATTTTTTTAGGGGTTAATTTTTTTGTCTTTTTTTTTTTTGTGACAGGTCACTAAGTAAAGTGATTGTGATCATGTCACATGGATCACGGAAGTCAACCAGCGCTGAGCAGTCATATGTCACCCTTGTGCTAGAGTCTGGCGCGTCTGTGTCAGACTCTGAACCTGATTTTGACCCTGGCAGGTGCTCAGATACATCATCACTAGATACAGTGTCTGCTGCTAGTGATGTATCTAGTGATGTTGTATCTGTGCCTGCTAGTCCCCCTGCCAGAAGGAGACGTGCTGCTCCAGCTGGCAGAACTGCTGAGGAGTGGGTAGTGCCTCATCGCCAGAGGCCAGACATCCCATCCTTTACTGCAAATCCTGGCATTAATTTGGATGTCACAGGATTTAGCCCTCAGCAGTTTATGGAGGTGTTTCTGGGCGATGATGTATTGGGGAACATTGTCACCCAAACTAATTTATATGCCCATCAATTCCGGGCTACAAATCCTGACTCTTTTTTGGCAAAGAAGCAATGGGCCCCCATCGATGTGCCAGAATTTAAAAGATTCTGGGCATTGTCTATGCTGATGGGCATCATAAAGAAGCCCCATCTGCTCTACCCCCATTTACTCCCAATGTATGTTGAGGAAGAGGTATGAAATGATTCTGCATTTCATGCACTTCAGCGACAACAGCCTGTGTCCCTCTAGGGAGCATCACCAGTTTGACAGGCTGTATAAAATCTGCCCCCTGATTACCCACTTCGCTGCCAGGTTTGCAGAGGCTTACACACCTGGAAGGAATATATGCGTGGATGAATCCCTGATGAAGTATAAGGGAAGGCTTGGATTCAAGCAGTATGTTCCTTCCAAGCACTCTAGGTATGGTGTAAAGATGTATAAGCTCTGTGATAGCGAGACTGGGTATACTCAGGCCTTCCGGGTGTACGAGGGAAAGGATAGCCACCTTAACCCTCCAGGTTGCCCAGAACATATGGGACCTGATATTCCCCCTGATGAACAAAGGGTACCACTTGTATACTGACAATTTTTATACAAGTGTCCCTTTGTTCAAGCTACTGTACTGTTTTGATACAGTAGCTTGCGGCACAATTAAAAAGAACGGCACAGGTTTCCCAGGACAACTTGCACGCACCCGGATACGAAGGGGGGAGACCTAAGCGCTGCGCCAAGAGGAGCTGTTGGCAGTTAAGTACAGAGACAAGAAGAATGTGTACCTTCTTACCACCATCCACACTGAGGGGACTGTGGAGGTCCCTGTACGTGGCAGAGCTGAGAGAACAAAGAAGCCAGTGTGCATCAAGGCCTATAACCGGCATATGGGTGGGGTTGATCTGGCAGATCAGCTGCTGCAGCCCTACCTAATTATACGAAAGACAAGGGCCTGGTACAAAAAAGGTTGCAATCTACCTAATGCAGATTGCAACCCACAACGCTTTCTTGTTCAAAAAAGCAAACCCCGGGACGCAACTGAGATTTTTACAGTTTCAGCTCCAGATCATTTCGGGGATTTTGTACCGTGATGCACCTGCTCCCTGGGCGGTGATGGGAGAGAGCAGAGTTGGGGCTACACATTTTATTTTTAAAATCCCCCCTACTGCGGCAAAGCAGAATCCCCCAAAAAGATGCAGGGTCTGTTCTAAGAGGGGGCAGAGAAAAGATAGTGTATATTACTGTCCTGATTGCCCTGGACAGCCTGGACTCTGCATTGGCGACTGCTTCAAACGATACCACACGCTGGTCCATTTTTAATCTATTTTTTAACATTTGCCATTCAGTTTTTTTTTTGTGTCTTTTTTTTTGGTTTCGTTACATTTACCCCGTGCATGGTGGGCATGGGTGTCCTAAGGAGGCCTTGCAGAAAACAACCTGGGGTGTTTTCTTGCAATAACCAACAACGGGCTCTCCTAAATCACAGTCAAAAAGCAGTGTGCGTGTGTAAAAATGAGGATTGAACAGTTACTTCCACACACGTTCTTCAACTTTTTTATTTTTTGTCTGGCTAAAAAAAAAGTTTCATGAAAGCACTTACCCCGTGCATGGTGGGCATGGGTGTCCTAAGGAGGCCTTGCAGAAAACAACCTTGGGTGTTTTCCTGCAATAACCAACAACGGGCTTTCCTAAATCACAGTCAAAAAGCAGTGTGCATGTGTAAAAATGAGGATTGAACAGTTACCTCCACACACGTTCTTCAACTACTGCGGGGTGTCAACTTTTCAAATATATGCACGCTCATGGCAAGAAAATACATTGGGATATCTGATAAGGCCCCCAAAAGTAAGATAGGCAAACAAGATATGTAAAATTAGAAAAACGCATATCAGACATTTTGCTTTGCACCCCCCAAATGTCTGCATGGGTGGTATCGCTGTACTCGGGAGATGTTGCCAAGCACATATTGGGGTGTTCTTTTGCAGTAACACCTAACAGGAGCTTAGAATCTATACCCAAAGTAGAATGTGTGAGTGAAAAATAACACCACAAAAACGTTTGACAGAGACTGGTGGTAGAATTAGTGCATGTAAAGTGTTGAAATGCCACCATGTGAAATGCCCTAGGGTGTGTACTTTTCCAAAACATACGGTTTGACAGAGGTGAATTACATTGGCCGGCTTCAGAAATGTTCCAACTGGGACACGGGTGCATGATGGCCAGCTGTGTTTTATTTTTCCTCATATTTTACTTTTTCTATTCTAGTAAATCATATGATATGATGAAAATAATTGTATCTTTAGAATGAACATTTAATAGCGAGAAAAATGGTATATAATATGTATGGGTACAGTAAATGTGTAAGAGGCAAATTACATCTAAACACAACCACTGCAGAAAAAGAGCCCTGGTCCTTAACGGTAATAAAATTGAAAAATGGCCTGGTCACTAAGGGGTTACACACTTAGGACCACTGCAGTGGAGTTTTCAAAGTCTTTGTCTTCTTTATTTAAACACAGATCAGAGATCTGCCTTGGAGGATCCTGAATCTAACTATAAAACTATAAAACAAATGACAAGGCAAACAAACTTGAGCCCCACAGATATATTCTAATATCTCAAGATTCCAAGATTTCTTTCACAAGACATTCCACCTGAACATAGAATGTCCCTTTAAATGTGTTCTTGGGAAATTACAATTTTTAAGTCCAAAACTTACCTGGACACAGAATAAGCACTGCTCTGAGAGTGAAGGTGATAGGTAGAAAAATAAACACTCTTTCTCACCTTGCTGCAGCACTCATTCACAGTTAGAGAGGCAAAGATTCTCCAGTTCAGAGTTAGTGAACCGTCATTCCTGTGATTTTCGGCACCAATTTAATACGGAGATAAAGTTACCCAGGATATGTTCAGGTGGAAACCAAATTGTACTTTATTCAAGCCACTGGGTGAAGCAATCAGACACACCAGACAATTTAGTTTCAAAAGATTAATTCATCTTTTATTGTGAATGCTTACAGATTATATAGTACTTTGTAAAACAGCTCTGGGACTTGGGCGACAAAAACAGGATGCTTGAAGTCACCCTGTACCATGAAAGGAATTTACAGAACTAAGCATATTTCAATGGTTATATATATATATATATATAAAAACATTAGGACATAAGTTAGGACTAAGGGTGAAGCCGTAGAATCCACAGAATGTCACAAGTCAAGATTTTATGCTTACTTGTCAGACACTGAAACTAGACTAAAAGTTCAAAGCATAACATGAAAGTAAAAACAGACTGGACATCCGGTCATCTTAGTAGATTGAGCCTGGGGTCAAGGTGCCTTCCATTTCAATTACATTCTGCTCTCCTGCCCCTGTTCATCTGACCTGGCTGTTTGCCATTGTGGCAGACCCACTGCCCGTCCGTGAATTGCCTGTCTTTACATTGTGTGTGTTTTCCCCATTCTTTCGTTTATTATGCCCGCTCCCCGTTTGGGAGGTCTTCCACAAAGGGAATCCCTTCACCTCCTGAATGAGGACCACCCCAATCCCTCATCTAGAATGTTAGGATAGAATGTTCACACTTCCCAACATAAGTGTCAAACCACAAAGGGAAACAATTCATGAGTGCTTCCCTGGGTGGCCGCCATTCGTACAGACGAACGCCACCAGGGGGAGCATTCGTGGATTGTTCCCACCTTGTTCTTCTCCCAAACAAGGACCTCCCCAGTGCCCCATTAGAATGTTCACACCAATTAATCAGAACATTTGCACTCGCCACATAGGTGTGAAACTGCAATTGAAGTAATTAATGAGTGCTTCCCTGGGTGGCCGCTGTTCGTACAGATGAACGGCGGCCAAGGGGAGCATTCATACCCAGAAAGGAGACGCTTCCCTTGTCTGGGATTCATCCCTGGACCTCACGAATGGAGATTAGTGGGTCGAGGGGCCGATGCGAGGGTCCCTGATATTGGTGTGTGCACTTTTGGGGCACTGGTGTGTTTTGCGGGCTCTCATGAGCCAGAGGGACAAAGAGGCCAGCTCTTTTCCAACGGGTGGGTTTTTCTGTGCCTGGGAGACAATGGGACTCCCAGGCACAGAGGCTCTTGGGAAGAAGACCCCTGGTGGTTGGTGTGGGAAACCCTGTGAATTTAGTGGTGGGCTTTGGGGACAAAGGGAACAGAGTCCCTTCCCACGAAAGGGATCCAGGGAGGGGGAGGATCCTGGGAGGTGACCTTGTATGTTTTGTGTGATCCACCCCTTGCAGGGTGTTATGCATAAAAGCCGTGTGTAGCCAATAAAATTGTGTTGTACCTCCAGGAATGTATGCCGTCCAGTTACTGGGGGGAAATGGGTCTATTTGTCCTTTACATGGTTCCTGCCTGGCTGAAGGTAGGAAATTAGCGAAGGTAACCAGTCGGGTTACCCGGGGTCCGCTACAGCCTTCTGCCTGATTTTGTGTTCCAGTCCCTGACTTGTCTTGCTAACTGACCCATGTACCATTCCCTGGTCTGTCGGACTTCCTGTCCTGTGTACCAGTCCCCAGCTAGTTCTGACATTGTTTTATTTCATGCTCCTGACCCTTGTCTGTTTCTGGTATTGTGTGTTTTATTTCTTTCCCCTCTGCTGGCCTGTAGTCTTTTTTTTATTTTGTTCTGTTAGTTCCTTGAAGGAGAGTCACTAGCACGTCACAGGGACCCTCCCTTGTGTTCCTTCCTTCATGCTGTATGTTCTGAATGGATTACTGTCTTACATATAAAATTGCATTTACTCTTAGGCATATGTTAGTATGATGGTTTGTATTTTTTCTTTCCCCCATTTTTGCTTTTTTTTATAGTTTTTTTTTATATGTCATACAGATTGCCTTCCCTTCCTACATGACCATTATGTGTTTGACTTGTTTTCTTTTCTCCTAACCTTTTTAACACTATGTATACTTTTTTTTATTGCACAATTACACTTACAGGGTTATTTACTAAAGTGAGAAGTAAAAACTAAAATTTAAGTTCAAAACAGTTGAACTGGAAAAATTCTCTAAATTATCTATGTTTTTAGTTCAGCTACTCTGTCCTTAAATCTAAAATTCACTTTGAATTCTCATTTTAGTGAATACCCCTGCCTACATTAGTGCTGAGTAACTGCATGGTTTTCATGCATAGAAATTCATCTCACAATTCACCTTGTAATTCAACTTTACAGGCAACTATACCAACTCCTATACAGAGTCCACATTTTTTTGTCTTGCCTTAATTCACTACTTTTGTCTCTTTAAATTGTCCCTTAATCGCATATGTAATCAAGCATACTATATCTTTGGATTAATTGATGTGCAGTGGTTTTGACTCTTGCCATGCTTTTATGCACTTGCTCTTCAGTTGGTAGCATGCCTATGGTTAAGGCATGTATTCATCCACTGCATTGACCTTTTAACACCTTCACCATTCAGGGGTATGCACCCATACTCCAGAATCAGGATAGATGGTTTATAATTCTACAAGCAAAATTTGTTATTTTGGCAAATAACTTTTGCTTTCAAAAGAGCCCCTTTTGCATCCCAGGAAGCAGTGCTGGCAATACAATTAGAGAGTTAGACATGCAGGCTTCTT
This sequence comes from Pelobates cultripes, assembly GCA_933207985.1. Classification (NCBI taxonomy): domain Eukaryota; kingdom Metazoa; phylum Chordata; class Amphibia; order Anura; family Pelobatidae; genus Pelobates; species Pelobates cultripes. The sequence goes on along the minus strand of OW240913.1, from coordinate 147,972,839 downwards.
GCAACTGCACACGCTGGTGGGGAGATCAAAGATCATAGTAGCATGGGAGCTGCAGAGCTGCACCTCCACAACTGCAAAGGATACCCCAACAGTAATTAAAGAATTGGAAGAATTTATTCTACCATTGTGTGAATTTATATAGGCCTCAATAGACATAAAAAAGTATCTATACAGTCATCCCACGTCAGAGAGCATTGAGGGAATGTGGCACGTCTAGACAGATTGTTATGATGGGCCACCAATCCAATTTGTTTTGGAAATATTTGAATTCTGTTTGACTTCTAATTATTTTCATGTTGGGGATCGCCTTTTTCTTCGATTAACTGGAACATGCATGTAGCAACTAAGGCCCACATGTATATGTAAAGACATGAAACTAAACACATATTGAAACCATTTAAAGAAGAGATCTTGTTTTACACAGGCGACATTAACAAAATGAAGTTATTTTGAAAAGGAACAGAGGAATCTTTTTGCAAGGTAATTGATTCTCTAAATTTGGGTTCACCAAACTATAACCCCCCAGATGTTGCTGAACTACAACTCCCATGATACTCTGGCTGGCTATTTCATTCAAAGCAGTTGAAGTTCAGTTGAAAATGTCTACCCAATACTTCTTATTATAGAGTTGTTTGACAGACTCCAGGGTTCCAAGGTGTTTACTAAACTTGACCTTAGATGTGCCTATAATCTTGTTAAGTTAAAATAGGGGCATGAATGAAAAATAGTGTTTAATATCAGGAGCTGCTACTATGAATACTTGGTTATGGCATTTAATTTACCCAATGCTCCCATTGTTTTCCAAGACTTCATGAATGATGTGCTACAGCTACACGATTACATACATACATACCTCTTGTTTTGGTTTATTTGTGCTCAAAAGTTTGCATACCCTTGGAGAATTGGTAATATATGTACCATTTTTAAAGAAAACATGAGTGAGCAGGCAAAACACATTTCTTTTATTTCTTATGGGATTCTTATTCAACTGTGGGTTATAACAGAATGCCACAATCATAAAACAAAACATGCAAGAAAGAAAAAAATTTAATGACCCCTGTTCAAAAGTCTGCATATCCTTAGTGCTTAAAACTGTGTATTGCCACCTTTAGCATCAATTACAGCATGCAGAGTTTTGTAAAAGTTGTCTGAGGCCCCTAATTCTTGCAGGTGGTATAGCTACCCATTCGTCTTGGCAAAATGCCTCCAGGTCATACAAAGTCTTTGGTCGTATTGCATGAACCGCACGTTTGAGCTCTCCACTGTCAGGAACGACACAGGGATCCAATACACATTGCGCAAATAAGAAAATGTATACCGGACCTTAGGGTGGCCAGGCTGACGTTAGCGAGGACAGAGAACAGTCAGGGACGAGCCAAGCACAAATAAGTCAGAAAACAGAATAAGCTATAAAATACAAGTCGAGTCACAGGGAAGGAGAATACAGAATAGTCAAACCAGAGCCGAAGTCAAAATACCAAATATAACAAACCAGAAAATGCACTTGGGAACAAAATAATGTGGAACCACAACAGGGCAATGATTCAAGCCTTATGAGCCCTTTTTATAGTTTGCCACTTTAATTTGATAGCCACACCCCCAAAACATTTGAATTCAAATGTTTTGGTGGGCCGTGACATTATTTACGTCATATTGGTCAATATTTTTTTGTAGTTTTATTATCATTTATCATTACCTTTTTCTTTATTTTATTTTTATATTTTCACATTATTGTTTTCTATTCATTTATTTTTCATCCCTTTTTGTACAGCATCTACAGTATTGGATATATGGAATTAATCAATAAAAGAAAATGTGAAAATATCACATACATTTTGGAAAGGTTTTTTGTGAATACATATAAATATTTTTTTTGTACAGATAGTTTTGAAAAGAATAGACATGCAGTTTTATTACAAATAATTGATATGCCCTTTATAAGATCTATATGCACTTTATGTATCTCTGAGATTATTATGAAATATTTAAATAGTTCTTGGATATAAGTATATAATTACTTTGTAAAGGGTGGGATAGGTTTGTAAATTTGGTGTGAGATCTAATCTCTAGGATTTTATGGTGATAGTTTGTAGTATCAATGGATGTTTCTTCCTTCATTTATATATTTACAAAGAAGTGGAATGCAGACGTAATTGATGTTCCTGGAATGCACACTTCGTGGAGGCAGCACACGAGATACAGCTGGGACCGAAGGAATTGGAACAGCCAAACGAAAAATTGGAAGGACGAATCCCTGAACAGGTTCAACAAACACCCACCATGCCACCAATGAACTTTGAGATAGTGTGCCTATATAGTATGGACCAAGTGGGAGTGTGAAGTCAGGCGGTTTATTTTATTTTACTGCATTGCTGATTGTATATTTTATTCTCTAATGAAGTTCTATATACAGAACGAAACCTGTAGGATTTAGCTGTTTTTTTTTTTTATCACATTATGTTGTTTAAAAAAAATTTTTTAGGTTACAGCTGTAGCCCACTTTTTCTACATACTTGTATACTGTTTTGTGAGGTATCCATCTGGGAAAGATACCCTGGGAAGCTGTTGTTTCTTTACAAGTTAAGTTGTATTTCTTGCTTTATTTAGCATTGTGTTTTGTATTCACAAGTTAGAATCTGTTTTATAATGGTTTTTACTCAAACGATTTGAATCTATCCAGGGGTTTATGTGACTGTTAACTAGAACCGTAGATTTATCAAGGGGTTCTATTATAGCACCCATTATCAATCTTATTTGTAAGGTTATTTGAAAAAAAACAGGCTTGGCAACAGGAAGCTATAAATAAATGCTCAGATTCAAATATACCCTGACACATACAAACCATTTATACTGGAAGTAGACAACTCTGAAACTGGAGCTCGGGCTATCCTTTCCTAGAGAGAGAACCCTGAGAACCCTGATACATCCTTATATATTTGGTGTTTTTTCTCAAAAAAGTGTCACCGGCAGAGAGTAACCGTGGTAATGGAAATAAGAAGTTACTGGTTATTATCCTAGCCCTGAAATAGTGGAGACATCTGGTCAAATTATTCCTTTCCAGATTCAATTATGTAATTAAACATAAAATTTGTAATCTAAACGTTAAGGCAGATGCTTTGTCCAGATAACATGACGTGTCAGGATTATATTGATCCAGCATGCAGAACAGTATCACACCCTAGAACTAAGGTCTTACTGGACCTTAGAATGGCCGGACTCAACGTACCCGAGAATAGTCAGAAAACAAGCCGAGGTCAGGGACACAGAACGATACACAGTGATAAAGAAAAGCCAAAAGTCAAAATGAAGTAAAAAAACAGAAAAACATGATCAGGATCACACTCTCGGATAACCATCTAGGGGAAATCACAACAGGGCAATGAGCTAGGGGAATATGAGAGTTTAAATAACCCTTTTGCAGATCCGATTGGCTGTACCTAGCCCTTGACCCCAAAATGTGCGTGTTCGTCTTTTGCATGGCGTTACCTTTACCGTCGATTGATGTGGGGCTATATTATTGCGTGGGTCTGCAGCAGCCAGCATCCACCGACATGCCGCAAAAACCAGGCATGATAGCAGAAGTCTGCCGAGCGACACTCCCCTCTATTTTCGGAAGGTAATTATCTCAGTTTTTTGTCACATGGAGACGAAGAATGCATGACAAAGTGTGACTTGTTGTTCCTCCAGATTGTATTGTCACTACCACAATTCTCTCCTTGCCCTCTACTCTGCTTGACACTATACTGGCTGCTCAGGCATCTATTGAGAAACCCAAAGATACCTGGTTAATTCCTTGTTCAGAAAGGAGGGAGATACTTCGCCTATACGATAAAAACGTAAATGCTGGGCATCCTAGTATACACAAAACCACTTCTGTTCTTGCAAGGCAGTTTTGGTGGCCTTCACTAAGACAAGCTATACTTGCCTGTGTTCGGGCATGCACTACATGTGCTATGATGATGATATCTCATCAATTATAGTGTGGTCTGTTACCCCTTGCACTACCTGATACTCCATGATACCATTTAGTAATGGATTTTTGTAATCAACCTGCCTCCATCCCAAAGTTGCACTACAATTTTAATGATTATAGACCATTTCGCTAAAAGATCTTTGCCAAGGAGGACTTCAGTTTACATGGTATCCCACAAGAGAATATATCTAACAGGGGAACCATGTTTGTATCGAACTTTTGGAGGAAATTCTATAGTGAATTAGGCTTTGAACTATAATTGCATCTTCATATCATTCATAAACTAACAGGGGCAGCATTTCTAGCACTTACGAGAACTGGTCAAACCTTCTTTCTTGGGCTGAATTTGCCCAGAATAACTCTACACAGGACTACTCGTGTCTTGGACCCTTCTGTGTTTGCTATGGCCACTATCCTAATATCCTACAAGCAGACTTTTTCAAGCCAGGAATGCTTGTTTTAGACCAACAACTGGCGAATATGAGAGACATGGAACCAGGTCCATGCAGCCTTAGAGAAGGCAGTTATGCGGCACAAATTCCAAGCTTATAAACATCACAGGGTAGCTTCTTCTTACTGTGTGGGTGACAAAGTATGGCTCTCAACAAGACAAATCAAATTGAAAGTACCCATGATGAAATTGGCTTCAAGGTTTATTGGTCCATTTCATATTCTTCAAAAGATCAATTCTGTCGCCTTGCTCTTCCTGACAGAATGGACATTCCAGATATGTTCCATGTCTCCTTGCTCAAACCCTTGGAGTGAGAATATGCTTCTCCCTCTGTTCCTCTTTCATCCAATATGATTGTTGGGCATGAGGAATACGAAGTGCATTAAATCGCTGCTTCCAGGTTTTTCAGTGTTTTTTTACAATACCTGGTGTATTAGATGGGTTACCCTACTGAGGAAAGTTCTTGGGAAGCAGTTAAAATAGTAAGTATTGTAGTTAGTTTGTTAATCTCCTATGTTAACATTAGTGTAGGACCCACCAACATAGGAGTTCTGTGATGTACCGGTGGGATTAACAGAATATGGCCATGTGGTGTAACTAAATCCCCTAATTTGTTTGCTAAAATAGGTGATTTTAAAGAGACATTATAATCACCAGAACAACTACAGCTTAATGTAGTCGTTCTGGTGTCTACTGCCTGTCCCTGCAAGCTTTTTAATGTAAGCACTGCCTTTTAAGAGAAATCAATTACAGCGTGGCAAAGTCCTTCTATTCATGGACAACTCAACAATTGAGCAAACATCAATTTCTCTTTTTACAATTATTCAAGAATTCTCTATATATAGAGCTCTTGGGAACCTAGAATTAATATAACCAAGTGAGAAATTATAAGTCCGACCCATATAGACACAATTCCCAAAACACATCTAATTTCCTTCGCGCCTCTCAATGGTGCCAAAACAACTTTGAATTTCTAGGAATATTATTGATCCCACACATTAGAGATCTATTCCAATATAACTTTCCTTTTTTTGCTCATGCCATCTCCAATGACCTGTCCCACTGATCATATTCACATTATACCTGGCTTGGCCATATTAATGTAATACAAATGAATATACTACCCTGAATTCTTTATTTATTACAAGACCTCCCTAAATACATCACTGTCTTTTTCTTTGTGCTGGTTTTGAAGATACTCTCTGGAGATACCTGGCTTTAAAGCTAACCTGGCTCAATTACTCAAACTTGATTAGGCCTAAATTTCAAGATGGCCTATCTGTTTCTAATATGGACAACTTTATAACATTATAAAGCCACTCTGGTGTTTTGGGAAGTGCTCTGGGGCTTTCATTTAAAAGAAATGGATAGCACTAGAACAACTAGGGTTAGGATACTTGCTTGCCTACTAGGCATGGTGTCAAGCTTCATATGCTAGGACCTAGTCCCCTCCACATCCAACCATATCCTAAAGCCTTATCTACTCACACTCCTTTACTGTCTGTATGATCACCAATTTTCTTCTCTCCCTGCTTCTCTCATTAGCAGATATAACTTGCTGCTCTCCCTTACTGAACAGAGACATGTTGGGAATACCTCCATCACTGCCTTAAGTTATCAATTCTCCACTTGTTTCCATCTGGCCACACTGTCCATTTCCATTCTCCAATACAGAACTTGCTTCTCTCAGAGACCCCATTATAGCATTTGTTTTGTGTATAGATCATGTCTCTGAAGTCTCACTGCTCAATTCTCTGCCATTCAGGAGTTACATCACTAGTGGATTTTGTTTATGCAGTACTAGCCACACCTCCACTGGCTGTGACTGACAGAGCCTGCATTAAAGAAAGGGTTTAATTTTCAACCAGATGTTAACTTACTTTAGAAGTGTTCATCTCCTTTACTACTTTAATTCAATAGAGGAGGCTCCTGCATGGTCTAGCAGGCTATTAAAAGAGCAGGAGATAAGAAATTCTAAATAAAAAAGACTTTGCAATAAAGGAAGGTTAAACATTAGCTCTCACTTTGTAGTAAGTGTTAGGAAGGCTGTGCAAGTGACATGCAGGGAGGCAGGGATGATCCTAGATGGGTTGCAGACTGCCCATGTTCTCTTTAGAAAGGTTGGGTATTTGGCGTTAGGCTTCACCCCTTGAGCAGATTCTGCCTCTCTCATTAAGCCCAGCCCCTCTGCAAGGCTGCACAGCTCACAGCCTAACTACATGAGGAGGGATCTACCTAATCAGCCCTGCAGGGAGGTGTGATTAGGGATGCATAAACAAAATTATTTAACTCAAAAAAAGTAGAGAATTGAGCAGTGAGACTGCAGGGGCATGATTTAGACAATAAAATCTGCTTCATTAGGCTAAAGCTGTGATTAAAAAGCAATGGGATGTTTATGATTCACAGATTTCAAAACTTTGTGCAGCGGTTTCTGTAATTAAGATATCCACTTTCTAGTCATAAAAGCTGTTAACTAGATCTCCGAGAAACATTTGCTGGTGCTTTTTGGTGACAAAATTGTTCTAATGGATATTGCCAGGTTTATTTACTAGACCAGCGGTTCCCAAAGTGTGGGTCGTGACCCACTGGTGGGTCGCAGGGCAATTCCCAGTGGGTCACGCTGACTCGGGCAAGCAGACTGACACCAGGATGGAGCCCGGCGGCTTGCCCTGGATGCCGCCGGGTTCCCTCCAATCAGTCTGCCCAGCAGCTCCGGTCTGCAGCTCCGCTGGGTGCAGAGCTGCAGACTGTGTGATAGAAGTCTTGCGAGCACCCAGAGCGTTACCATGGCAACACTCTGGGAGCTTGCAAGACTTTTATTATACGGTCTGCAGCTCTGCACCCGGCGGAGCTCAGACCTGAGAGTTACCCCACTGGACCACCACACTGTCGCCCTCACATCTCCAACACACTGTCACAATCACCTCCTGTCTCTGCGTGTATGTGTATCTGTGTGTCCTTTTGTGTCAGTGTGTGTGTATTTGTGTGTCTGTGTGTATTGTGTGTCTGTGTATCTATGTGTGAGAAACTAGGTTTCATTTGTGTGTATTGCTATGTCAGGGTGTGTATTTGTGTGTCTGTGTGTGTCTCTGTGTGTACTCCATACAAAAAACATGCTTACATTCAAACACACATTGTGTATATGTATATTTTATAAACACAATACACACACTACATCCACTACACACACACACACACTGCATCCACTACACCCGTACTGCAAATGCAAACATTACATACAAACACACCCCGGCATTAAAACACTAAAATTATCTACAAACACCCCTTCATTCAAACACCAACACTCAAAAAGCACACCTGCATTTCAAGTCCGACACTACATACAAACAACCATGCATTCAGATGCAAACATTACAAACAAGTACACCACTACATTCCAATGGCAACAGTACATACAAATACACCCATACATGCACACATATACTTAATACAAAAACATGCTTACATTCAAACGCTCAAACACTGCTCACAAATATAACCCCGCAATGATAAGAAAATAAATATAACCCCGCAATGATAAGAAAATGGTAGATCCCCATCTGGTATAGCATTGTTGAAGTTCTCCGACAGATGAAGATCTACATTTTGGCCACACTTGCACTCGAGGGGGGCCCAGAAAACATATTTGCACCAGGGCACTGTCTCTACATTAGTTCCACCACTGGGATAATCAATGTGAGGTGCCTGGATGATAGAGCAGGACACAGCACTTCTGATTCTGAGTCTGTGAGTAAGCAGTTGTATGTCTCTAAAACTGAGTGCCATGATGTGCAAAGTTTCTGCCTCTAAAACTGCCATGATATCCCAGAATTATGCCTCTAAAACTGCCATGTTATGCCAATTTTATGCATCTAAAACTGATTGCCATGGTGTGCCAATTTTATGCACCTGACTGTTTGCCATTCTATGCCAATTGTATGCCTCTGAAGCTGATTGCCATGATGTGCCAAATTTATGCATCTAAAAGTGATTACCATGATGTGTCAAGTTTATGCATCTAAAGCTTATTGCCATGCTACGTCAAGTTTATGTATTTAAAGCTGCCATGATGTTCCAATTTTATGCCTCTAAAACTGATTGCCACGATGTTCTGAATTTTTGCCTCTAAAGCTGGTTGCCATGGTGTGCCAATTGTAAGCCTCTAAAACTGATTGCCATGGTGTGCCAATTGTATGCTCCTAAAGTTGCCATGATGTGCCAAGTTTATACAACTAAAACTGATTGCCATGATGTACCAATTTTATGCCTCTAAAGCTGATTGCCACGGTATGCCAATTGTATGCATCTAAAGCGGATTGCTATAGTGTGCCAATTGTATGCATCTAAAGCTGACATAATGTTCCAATTGTATGCCTGTAAAGCTGATTGCTACGGTGTGCCAATTGTATGCCTGTAAAGCTGATTACCACGGTGTGCCAATTGTATGCATCTAAAGCGGATTGCTATAGTGTGCCAATTGTATGCCTCTAAAGCGGTTTGCCATGGTGTGCCAGTTTTATGCCTCTAAAAGTAATTGTCATGGTGTGCCAATTGTGTGCATCTAAAGCGGATTGCTATGGTGTGCCAATTGTATGCCTCTAAAGCTGATTGCCATGGTGTTCACTTTTTAAAATATGCATTAAAAGCAAGTGGGTCTCGAAAAATTACCGTTTTGAAAAGTGGGTCTCGGCCCATAAAAGTTTGCGAAGCCCTGTATTAGACTGAATTTGAGCAAATGAAATACAAATTGCTAACTTTGGATCCAGCTGTGATTAAAGCTGAGTTGGAGATTTATTTTCATAGTGCCTATTTTTGCTTGCATTTTGCAATTTGGATTTAATCTCCTTCAATTCAGAGTTCAGTGAATTGCCATATGAAGGTTAGGATGCAGGGTAAAGACGCAGAATTCTGCAAAATAAAAGTGTTGTTTTATTTTTGTGTATAACTGTTTTCCAAAAATATTTAAAATTGGGCATGCACAATATACAGCTAATTAGACTAAACGCTATAAAATACATAAATGCTGTGTTGGTGCATCGAGAGTCCATTTATGTGCACTGCACTAATACTTATTCTAATGTAATTGACAATGAGATGTTTTTTTCACAAATTAATATAATATTGGTTTACATATTTTTGTTGAAAAAAATTGGTGGCTGAAAACTGAGATTATAAAAAAATACCCTTCTTCTTCATCATGGATCATCATCTTCATATGTCTAGCCAGACATTCTCAACGTTCCTCAGTCAGCAAATACAACAAGGATCCAGGAGCAGCAGGATTCTCAGACAAAGAAAGCATTAACTATTCAGAAAGTTCAACATTAGAACCAGCAAAAAAAAAAATCATACATTTGCTAAAGCAAGAATTAAGCTGTCTCAATACTTTTGGAATGATTGTTTGGAGTTGAATAATACACTGAACAAAATTATAAACACAACACTTTTGTTTTTGCCCCCATTTCTGATGAGCTGAACTCAAAGATAAGACTTTTTCTATGTACACAAAAGGCCTATTTCTCTCAAATATTGTTCACAAATCTGTCTAAATCTGTGTTTGTGAGCACTTCTCCTTTTGCTGAGATAATCCATCCACCTCACAGGTGTGGCATATCAAGATGCTGATTGGACAGCATGATTATTGCAAAGGTGTGCTTTAGGCTGGCCACGATAAAAGGCCACTCTAAAATTTGCAGTTTTATCACACAGCACAATGCCACAGATGTAAAAAGTTTTGAGGGAGCATGCAACTGGCATGCTGACTGCAGAAATGTCCACCAGAGCTGTTGCCCGTGAATTGAATGTTCTTTTCTCTACCATAAGCCGTCTCCAAATTTGGAGAATTTGACAGTACATCCAACCAGCTTTACAACCGCAGACCATGTGTAACCACACCAGCCCAGCACATCCAGCATCTTCACATTCAAAATAGTCTGAGACCACTCACCCGGACAGCTGCTGCAACAATCGGTTTGCATAACCAAAGATTTTCTGCACAAACGGTCAGAAACCGTCTCAGGGAAGCTCATCTGCATGCTCGTCGTCCTCATCGGGGTCTCGACCTGACTGCAGTTCGTCATCATAACCAACTTGAGTGGACAAATGCTCACATTTGATGGCATAAAAGTATTGATGAGATTAAAAATCTCACGGATATGGAGTGGATAGTATGGTTAGAGATATCACTCAAACTGGAAATAGTGGAGTTACCACCAGAAAACCCCTAAAGTGCAAATGTAAATAGAATATTAGATAAACTCTAATAGGTGTCCAGGAGTGATATAGAATATGTATCTTTTAAAACATTAAATAAGTAGATTTGCTTACAATCAATACTTATAAAATCAATGCTTTTAAAATGTATTAAATTGCTTAAAATTCAATTAAAAAGTCAATATTGGCATAAAATCACTGTATAAGAGTCCACAAATTAGGCAACATATGTGATCTAATATTAATGCAGATATAAAATAGTATGTGTTGGAAAAGTCACTGGAAAAAATGAGAAGTCCACAGTCTTTGCAACAATAATGCAGTTTGATACTGTTATTGTAAATAGTTCTCACAATGTTAGCTTGTAGCAGTTGACCTTAGTTACAGAGTTTGACTGGGGTTTATCTGCTAAACAAGTCATTTGAATATAGTACAAAAGTCAGTAATCTTCCTTAAATTCTGTAAGTTGTTATAATGTACACTGCTTATAACTGTAAAATACTTAAAGATCATAAAATAGGATCCTAAGTAATGAATGATGCCTTTGTAAATTTATTCCGAGTGTATATGGATAAGCTGATGTAAAATGGGGTCTGTGAACCACGGGTCCCTCAGTTCAGCCGGTGAGTGATGGAGTGACTGCTCAGAGCCGCATGCGTGTCACCGTTCCCCGTCTGTGCGTTCCAATTGCAACTCGGTATCAATTTGCGGTAAGTGCCGAAAAAAAATTAAATCTTGGATTCAATCCTTACACGTTTCGTGAGCTGTGTCTCACTTCATCAGAGGATATCATACAAGTATGGCAATGGATTTAAATAGCCGATAGTTTATCTCGGCTTATAAACCCCTTGATTGCCTAAATAAATTGTTGACTATCATTTAGTTTGTATCATAAGTAGTTGTACAATTGTATAAAACTTAATGTAATTACATTTAACAAATTACAGTGTTTCAAAGGCATTAAAAAGTAGTAAAAAAATAAATAAAAATGAGATAAACAATAAAAATTGCAAATATAAATGCTATCATCTATTGCAAGTAATTTTTCCAACAGTGCATATACACAAGTAATTGTGACATAATACAAATAAAAGAGAACTAAATATTAAAAGATAAAGTGAAAATTGTTTAACTCTTTAAGTGATAATAATTCATTGTGTGTGTTTGTATGAGTTTCTGAATACATTCATGATGAGCATTGTGGTAATGCCTATAGAATGGCTTTATATTTTTACTTATTAAACCAATAGAAAACAACAAAGACCAAAAATTATATTAGGAATAGATTAAAATTAGTGGATTAAAAATATATAAATAATGAATAATAGCATGACATAACTGTCGGCTAATAGTCAGTTATATCAAATATGAATTTAACTTAAAAGAATATTTAAAGTAATAATAAGAATATGTTTGCATAGTAAAAAAAAGGTATGTAAAAAGCGGGGAATTTAAAAGATAAGTATTATTGTGTATAACTATCTTATAAAAAAGCATTTAGCTCAAAGTCTACATTTAACCCTCTAGGTTCCAGGGCATCTAGTTTAAAAATACACTTGGCTTCCGCTTTATCTAGTTCTTTCTCCAAGTCTCCTCCTCTCCATGGAACATTAACTTTCTGTATTGCCATGAACGTCAATCCTGTTGGGTCTTTTCTATGTACAGTATCAAAATGTTTAGAAAGTTTATGTGAATGGAGGCCTTTTTTGATATTTCTAATATGCCCCAATTCTCGTTCTAAGGGCTCTTTTGGTTCGTCCTATATATATTTTTTACAGGGACACCTTAACAAGTAGATTAATCCTGTAGTGTTGCAATTTAAATGAGATTTAATTTTAAATATTTCTTTTGTTACAGGATGACTAAATTCTTTAATCTGTGGCTGTTGTTTAGGATTATTTGTGCAGGCTTTACATTTATTGCATTTCCAGAAACCTGTCTTGGTTCTTAACCCCACAAAGTCTTTTTCCTTTGGTTTTTCTTGTTTAGTTGGGGGTGCTAATAGCGTACTTAAATTGGGTGCTTTTGAATGAATAATAAGTGGTTTATTACCTAGTATTGTATCTAATTGTGGTTCTCCTTTGAGGATATTCCAGTTTTTCTGTAGAATGTTTCGTATTTGGTGTGTATGATTGTTAAAGCTGGTGATGAACATAGGAATGTCAGAATGAATAATAGGGATTTTGGGGTTTCTAAAATTTGTGAACATGGTATTTCTGTGGTTTTGATAATAGCTTTATTGAGTATGTCTTCCGAGTAGCCTTTAGCTTTAACCCCTTAAGGACCGAGGACGGTTCAGGACCGTCATCGGCATTTTTACATTGCCGACCGGTGATGGTCCTGAACCGTCCTAATGGTCAGATGTACTTACCCGATCACCGTCGTTCCCCCGGCGGTGATCGGTGGTGCTCCCGGTGTGGGGAGACTGCCTGCAGCCCATACAGTCTCCCCATGGCGGATTAGGACCCCGGTGGCCATGTGATCGTTCAACAGAGCAGTCACATGGTCACAATAGGTGTCCATGTGTCTGCCTGCAGGGGGACTGCCTGTGCTGACAGGCAATCTCCCTGCAACTGTAAAATAAAAAATAATAATAAAGGTTAATGTTAATTAAAAAAAAAAATATATATATATATATATATATATATATGTGTATATATATATGATATATAGACATATATTATATCTATATATATATATGTCTATATATCCTATATGTAATGTCATACTAAGTGTATTTTTATATTAATATGTACATATAAATATAACAATACACTTATAATTAAATTACACGCATGTATATATATAATATATATAATAACTATATATATTGTATATATATATTATTATAAAATACAAATAATAAGTCATTAAAAAATTTTTAAATAATAAAAATTAAAAAAAATTATATATCTATATGAAATTTTGTTCTAACTGTATATATATATTTATATCAAAATACACTTAGAATGAAATTGTATATATATATCTATGTATATATAAATAAATAAAAATAATACAAAATATACATATGTCCATATACAAAATTACATAAATAATTATATAAATATACACGTAGACTTCAAATATATAAATATGCTTATATATTTAAATGCTACATGCATATTTATGTAATATTTTTACATAATTAAGTAATTTTATTGATTGCAATTTCAGGGACCTGCCTGCCAACCGAGGCCGAAAGTCCAGAGAATTTAATTTGCTAGCACTGTATTTTACCCTACAACGTTCTACGACACCCTAAAACCTGTACATGGGGGGTACTGTTTAACTCGGGAGACTTCGCTGAACACAAATATTAGTGATTCAAAACAGTAAAACATATCACAGTGATGATATTGTCAGTGATAGTGACTTTTATAAATTTTTCACACATAAACAGCACTTTTACTGATGATATAATTGTTGTGATACATTTTCCAGTTTTGAAACACTAATATTTGTGTTCAGCAAAGTCTCCTGAGTATAACAGTACCCCCCATGTACAGGTTTTATCGCGTTTTTGAAAGTTACAGGGTCAAATATAAGGGTCAAATATTTTTACATTAAAAATGGGCAGGTTGGTTACGTTGCCTTTGAGAGCGTATGGTAGCTCAGGAATGAGAATTATCCCCATGATGGCATACCATTTGCAAAAAAAAGACAACCCAAGGTATTGCAAATGGGGTATATCCAGTCTTTTTTAGTAACCACTTAGTCACAAACACTGGCCAAAATTAGCGTTCAATTTAGTTTTTTACTTTTTTTCACACACAAACAAATATGAACGCTAACTTTGGCCAGTGTTTGCGACTAAGTGGCTACTAAAAAAGTCTGGACATACCCCATATTGAATACCCTGGGTTGTCTACTTTAAAAAAAATACGTACATGTGGGGTGTTATTCAGAGATTTATGACAGATAATAGTGTTACATTGTCACTATTGATACATTTTAAAAATGTATGTTTTGAAACCGCAATATCCTACTTATAATTATAGCCCTATAACATGAAAAAAAATAGTAAAAAAAACATGTAAACATTGGGTATTTTTCAACTCAGGACAAAATTTTGAATCTATTTAGCAGTTTTTTTCATTCGCTTTTGTAGATGAGTAAAAGATTTTTCACGTAAAAGTAAAAAAACATGTATTTTTTTTCAATTTTTCATCATATTTTTTCATTTTTTTTAAATTAAATTACATGAGATTATATAAATAATGGTATGTAAAGAAAGCCCCTTTTGTCCTGAAAAAAAAAAAATATAATTTGTATGGGAACAGTAAATGAGAGAGCGGAAAATTACAGCTAAACACAAACACCACAAAAGTGTAAAAAGATGCCTGGTCGCAAATGTACAACATCGCAAAAACAGTCAGGTGCTTAAGGGGTTAAATTGAGACTTCATTTCTTCTATTTGTTGAATACAAATATTAGGTTCTGAACAGTTTTGTTTGATTTGTCAAAATTGGCTAAATGGTATGTTGTTCAGCCAAGTAGGTTTATGAAAACTGTTATGAGGGATAAAGCTATTGCAAGCAACTGTCTTTCTAAATGTTTTGGTTTCTATCTTGTTGTTTTGAATGTAAATTTCCAAATTTAAAAATTCCAATTTTTCTTTAGATTGATTAAAAGTAAATTTGAGATTATGCGGGTTAAAATTAAGATATTGTTTAAAAGAGTCCAATGATAAAATGTCTCCCCTCTAAAAATGCAGTCATCTATGTAGCGTTGCCATAGGACCAGATTTGCGCCAAATGGGTGGTCATTCCAGATAAATTCATCCTCCCATTTCCCCATGAAGAGATTTGCGTAACTTGGCGCAAATCTGGTTTCCATGGCAATACCCTCTATCTGTAAGTAGTGCTGGTTGTTCGCCCAAAAGAAATTATGGCTAAGATAGAAGGCCACACATTTTACTACATAGTCTATTTGATCATTCTTTAATTCTGAAAAAGTGGCAAGTGCATACTGTATTGTCTCGCAGCCCTGTAGATGCTCTATAACTGTGTATAACGATGTAACATCTGCTGTGACTAGAGTGTAATCTTCTTGCCATTCTATTTCTGATAGTTCTTGTATGATGTGTGTGGTGTCTCTTAAATGAGATAGTAGTTTAGTAACAATTGTTTGTAAGAATTTGTCTATATACTCTGACAAATTTGAGGTCAGAGAACCAATCCCTGAAATAATAGGGCGTCCTGGGGGATTCTTGAGAGTTTTATGTATTTTTGGCACATGGTAAAACACTGCCATTCTGGGGAATTTACAATACAAATAATCATATTCTTTTTTATTAACCCCTTCAGGACGGGTGACGGATGAGGTCCGTCACAGAGGGGAGGCCCTTAATGATGGGTGACGGACCTCGTCCGTCATGCGGTAAAATTAACCCCGGATCACCGCTATTGCGGCGATCGCGGGGTTAATGGTGCTCTGGTCTGCCTCTGTATTAGAGGCAGACCGGGAGCACGCGGTCAGGCTGCCCAGCACATGTGCTCGCTCTGACAGCAAGTCAGAGCGAGCACATGTGCTCTGCATACTTACCTTCCGGCTCCCTGCACTTCCTGGTTCTGTGTGAAGTGCAGGGAGCCGGAACATTGCTCATCCTGCCCCCTGTAGGAAAAAAAATAGTTTATATAAAGCCCCACCCCTTTACCCATTGTCATAAAAAATGAACCCCTTCCCTGCCAATTGATCACTGACTACAGTGATCAATTGGCAGGGATTACATTTTACTATGATCTGAATTTTTTTTTAACCCCTGAGGGTTAATTCTTTTTTTTTTAACCATCAGGGGTTACATTTATTTAATTAATTAATTAAAATATTTTAAAATTATATATTTAGCTAGCTGGGGTGGGTGGAAGTTAGTGGGGAATTGGGGGATTTGGCGTTAGGCTAACTAAGCAAAAAATAGTATATACACTACAAATGTGAAAATAAAAACGTATAACTGGAAGAATTCCCAGGTGTACCTCACAGACACCCAAGAGACAATATACAATAACAAAAAAAGGTGGAAAACACCCAGAATACGTCCAAGAGACAATATACAATAACAAAAAGAGGTGGAAAACACCCAGAATATGTCCAAGAGACAATAGGTTACAAAAAAGTTTTAAAATAAACTTTAAAAAGTTACAAATTAAGCTTAAAAAAAGTTTTAATAACATTTAAGTAAAAAATAAAAAAACACCCCCCTTTACCCAGTCCAAATAAAAATTAACCCCTTCCCTGGCAGTCGATCACTGCCTACAGTGATCAAATACAGATCACAGTATTATACTGTGATCTAATTTTTTTTAACCCCTGAGGATTAACTTTTATTTATTTTTTAACCCTCAGGGGTTCAATTTATTTAATTAATTTAAATATTTTATAACTATATATTTTGCTAGCTGAGGTGGGTGGGAGTTATGGGAAAATGGGGAATTTACTGTTAGTGCTGCTTACTGCTAGTTAGGGGTTAACAGTAAAAAAAAAAGCTTAGAAAAATATTAAATCTGTAAAAAAGTTTTAAGAAAGTTTACGAACGTTTAGGAAAGTTTAAAAAATTTATAAGCAAAACAAAAGTTTAAAAACTAGTTTTTAAAAGTAAAAAAGTTATAAAAAGTAAAAAAATACATTTTAAAAACGCTCATTACCACTACACCTGGAACAAACTAGAGAAAAAATTATCCCACGCCAAGGTTCAAAATATGCCTTTTGAATTACCCCAGGGTGTATTCTTTAATAAATAGTATGTGTTTGTGGGGAAGTTTCAATAACCAACCGTCTAAACTACTCCAAATTGGAACATGGACACAGTGTAAAACTTCAAAGTTAGAAAAAAACTGAATGGCTGCGTCTCAAATGCGCCCCTTCAACATCCACATATACCTGGCAAAGGTACATACGGGGGTATTGCTGTACTCAGCCGACATAGCTGAGCAACATATGAAGTATTATACAGTCATAGCACACATAAGGTTTGCAAAATATACTGCGCAAACTCACTTTGTATGTCAAAAAGGCAGAAAAAATTCTTATTACCACTACACTTGGTACAAGCTAGCGGAAAAATGATCCCACGCTAAGGTTCAAAATATGCCTTTTGAAATACCCTGGGATGTCTTCTTTAAGAAATGGTATGGCTTTATGGGGTATTTGGATTATATAGCCTGGTAAAATACTCTAAAATGGGACATGGGCACAGCTAAAAATGTAAAGTTTGAAAAAACTGGAATGGCTGTGTCCCAAATGTGCCCCTCCGATGTCCACATATACCTGGCAAAGGTACATACGGGGGTATTGCTGTACTCAGCCGACATAGTTGAGCAACATATGAAGTATTATACAGTCGTAGCACACATAAGGTTTGCAAAATATACTGTGCAAACTCACTTTGTATGTCAAAAAGGCAGAAAAGGTTCAAAAATACCTTTTGAAATACTAAGGTTCAAAATATACCTTTTGAAATACCCTGGGGTGTCTACTTTAAGAAATGGTAGGCCTTTGTGGGCTAGCGTCAAAATTCAAAGTTCGGTAAAAACGGATATGACTTGGTCTCCTATATGGCACTGTAGCTTCATGAAATAGTGCCAAAGACATTCATTGGGGGTGTCTTTTTACTCAGAAGACTTAGCTGAGCATAATTTGGGAGGTTTGAACTTAGTGGCACATATGAAATATACAAAACGCCCAGCAAAAATGCAATCCGTATGTAAAAAATGCACAAAATTATTTTTTATCACATACTTTGGCATATATTGGTGAAAAAATGGGGGTATGTTAAGGCACAATATGCACCTTATGAGATACCCTGGAGTGTCTACTTTTACAAATGGTAGGCCTTTGTGGTTTTTTTTTGAACAGTCAAACTGTTATAATACCCCAAATGGAAGCTAAGGCTCATTAAATCCATCTCTCAGAGATCTACAGTGAATACTGAAAAGGACAGGTCTCCTATATGGCACTGTAACTTCATGAAATAGTGCCAAAGACATACAATGGGGGTGTCATTTTACTCAGCAGATGTAACTGAACACAAAATAAAACTTTGTACAGGAATAGCACACACCAACTTTACAAAATATACATGAGAATTTCTTTTTTTATAAGTTTATGTGCCAAAAACCAAAAAAAAACACAATTTTACTCCAATATTTAGCAGAGGTTGGCGGTGAAATGGCTACGTAGAAAGTGTCAAAACAACCTTAGGTAAATAGCCCGTGATGTCTACTTTATATAAATATATACTTTTGTGTGGCAATTTTGTTTTCTTTTATGGCTATTAAGCTTACAAGACAAACATACCAAATTCTAAAATCGCTCCACATTAAAGGTTTAGTTTACTCCTTGTGCTTTGTGACCTGTAACAACTAAAAAAAAACTTAAAATCTCAGACACATTATATTTTCTGTAAATCAGAACAACTAAATTAATTTATTTTTAATTACTTTTCTTAACCTGCACTAATTATGCACACATTATTGCAAAAATGTAAAAAAAAAACCATAATTTTCATTTTTTTTAAATTTTTCTGTATTTTTTTATGATAAATAAGCATTTATATATATGTGTGTTACATCAAATTAAAGCCCTTTCCGTCCTTTAAAAAACGATGTATAATATGTGTTGGTGCAACAAATTAATAAAATGCAAATTGCAGTTGAACGCAAAAAGCAAAAAATGAAAAAAATGCTGTTGTCATTAAGTGAAAGACAAGCTTTTGAAGCTCTGTCCTTAAGGGGTTAAGAATGCCTCTTTGTTTACCTTCTTCTAATAAAGTTTGTAGTTCTAATTGGAACTCTTTGGAGGGATTGTGTTTTAGAACTTGGTACGTTTTGTTGTCGCTAAGTAATCTTTCATTTTCTCTTTGGTAATCCTCTGAATTTAATATTACCAGGCCTCCTCCTTTATCAGCTGCACTAATGACAATTTGGTCATCTTCCATCAGATTTTTTAAAGCAAGTCTTTCTTTTTTTGTTAGGTTGTCTTCAGTGTTGTCTTTTAAGTTTAATAATTTTAAATCTCTTTCCACATTTTTTTCGAAAACTCTTATGTGATCCGTTTTAGAGTAATAAGGGTAAAAAGTGGATTTTGGATACAAATTGGTATGTTCATAATGCTCATCTTGTTCGATGGGGTTACTATTTTTTCTAAGAAGAATTTTTTAATTGTTAATTTTCTAATAAATTTGTGTAAGTCTATGTATATATG
>OW240913.1:147933530-147952898 GCA_933207985.1 Pelobates cultripes | reverse complement strand
TTTCTTTCTACGCATTCTCGGGAATGTCTCATTTCATAGTTTAACTGCAATATAACATATAAGATATTCTTCATATCCCAACATTACCTTCACCAACCCTCTGAATGTACATCTCTGTAAAAGCTTAAGTGCTTATGGCTTAGTAGTTCACCATCAGGGAATTTTACGACAAATCAAAAGTGAAAGAAGATTTTAGAACTGCCGCAGCAGTACATCCTGCAGCAAAACAAATTATAAACAGAGGTTTCTGCAAAACATATCTGACAATCAGATTAATGCAACTGACACTGTAGACAGAATGCAAGGTGGAAGTATTTCCACCACAAGAAGGTTAAATTTTTTGATGTTTTGGTATTTAAAGTTACATTGAAATTCAGCAATGACACCTTGTCAAAATACTCTATTAGTACAAATGCAAAATATATTTATGTTGTCAGTTTGTTTGGCTATCTAGGGTCAGTGATCAGAGAACATTGCCTAAAGCTGAGACACATTTTATTGAAGCTACACTCAATTTAAATTATTCAAGTAAAATGACCGATAGCAAAACATGAAATAATTTCCCAAGACCCATTCTGATTCCGACAATAGCAAAGTACAATCTCTCTTACTTTAAAACCAGAACTGCTTAATTTGTTCTAAGATTATTACAGAGAATAGTTCATTATGGAAGATATTATGAAAGAATCCTTGAACACATTACAAATGTGTGAGGTAAGTTGATTAAAGGGTTAGTAAATACTGTGTATGGTATTGTAAACGTAGTTCCACATAGATTGTATATATTTAATTGGCCTGAGACCCCTGCTATGACCAACCATGACTACAGATATATATTTGATCTATTTATTAAAATAGAACAATGCATATACTCATTTCCTATTAAATATTAATTATAATCAATTTGTATGAGAATTAAAATGAAATAAGTGAACATATCAGTGATATAATACAAATAATGATTATATACAAGGAAGATTGTACACTTTTTTTCATCATAAACCCTTTTGAAACAAATGAAAATAAATCAGTTGTGTGAGGTAAATTACATTTTACCATGATTAAGACGAGGACAAAACGTTCTATATTTGTTTTGTTCATTGTTTCAAACAAATATTATCATTATTTGCACCATGCTGTGAAGCCTATGTATTTTGACTTATGATAACTACTAGAAGGACGGCAGATCCTTTCTTCTCATGGGGCTCTAGTGTGACAGGCAACAGCTACTATCTTTATACCTGTGTGCAGCACCTCCACCTCCTTGTTTATTTGCAATCTAAACATATTATTGAACTAGTCAAACGCGATCAGAGATGAGGAGATTTTGATAAAATCCAACGCCAGAAGGAATGCAGGTTGATTCATAAATTAAAAACCGTAAATCCAAGTGGCCTGAATGAAGGCTTTTCTTTCTCCCCTTTCATCTAAAACAGGTCAAACCATCTGTTGTATATAATGTATAGTTCAATATATTGCGCTTAATCCGGCTATGTACATATATGTATTATTATTATTTATTATTGATCAGTTCTACTTATTAAGTGGTTTTTAATAATCTTTAAACAGACATTTTCAGTGTGGATCATTACAATACTTTCTAATGTGAAATATACAAATTTTGGACACCACTCCTGACTGGTTTATGAGATAATTTTTAGACAACCCATAGAGCTTAATATTTAGATTAATAGTTTCCCTCCTTTCCTCCCCCCACAGCCCCGCCACGGACACTGCATATACTGTCTACAACAATACAAGTGGTCTTACTAGTGAAGTTGATATGTACAATCTTTACAATTACCCTTTACCTCTGTTGCAAAATATATCATGATTAGACTTGAGTGGACACCTGGTTGTTCGGATTCGCCGAATTCGGCCGAACTTCGTCAAAAAGTTTGAGTTCGGGCTCGAACAAATGTGGATAGGAAAATAACTTAAAATAACATAAAATACATAAAAATTGGATGTGGAGTAGGAGGTTGAGGAGGCCGTGACCGTGGCAGTGTAGGTGGAAGCGGCGGTGGAGGTCACCAACACTGTTTTTTATTTGTTTTTGTGCTGCCCACAAGCTGCGTTGGGTGCCACCCTGCTGTGAACATGGCTCGTCCTCCTCCTCATCCTCCTCCTCCACTATGCCCTGGCTGGACAATTGTGAACCTGGCCTATGCTGGTGCAGGAACCCACCCTCCAAGCCAATTGTGAATGACTGGCCTGATAACCGTGGAAATGACACCTCTTCCTCCCCCCTCTTCCTCCTGTGCCACATCCTCTTCCATCATTGCCAGGGCTGCCATCAGGGGGTGACAACCATGATGGTTGTCACGGGCCCGGCAGTCCTGGGGGGCCCAGACTGCTCTGGCAGTCCTGGGCCCCACATTCCCTCTCTGCACACAGATAGCGAATATCGCTATCTATGTGTGCAGCCGCGGGCCCCCTCTACATTCACTACACTAACACACACACACTACACCAACACACACTCTGCATTCACACACTCTGCATTGACTACACTAACACACACTCTGGATTCACTACACTAACACACACTCTGCATACACTACACTAACACACACACTCTGAATTCACTACACTAACACACACATACTCTGCATTCACTACACTAACACACACACACACACACACTGTGCATTCACTACACTAACACACGCTCTGCTTTCACTACACTAACACACATACACTACACTAACACACACTCTGCATTCACTACACTAACACACACACTTTGCATTCACTACACTAACACACACTCTGCATTCACTACACTAACACACACTCTGTATACACTACACTAACACACACTCTGCATTCACTACACTAACATACACACACTGCATTCATTACACTAACACACACACACTGCATACACTACACTAATACACGCTCTGCATCCACTACTCTAACACACACTTTCTGCATACACTACACTAACACACTCTGCATTCACTACACTAACACACACTCTGCATTCACTACACTAACACACACACACACTCTGCATTCACTACACTAACACACACACTCACACACTCTGCATACACTACACTAACACACACTCTGCATTCACCACACTAACACACACACACTGCATTCACTACACTAACACACACACACTCTGCATTCACACACTCTGCATTCACTACACTAACACACACTCTGGATTCACTACACTAACACACACACTCTGCATACACTACAATAACACACACTCTGCATACACTACACTAACACACACACTCTGAATTCACTACACTAACACACACACACACTCTGCATTCACTACACTAACACACACTCTGCATTATTATTATTATTATTATTGCCATTTATATAGCGCCAACGGATTCCGTAGCGCTTTACAATATTTTGAGAGGGGGGGTGTAACAATAAATAGGACAATTACAAGAAAACTTACAGGAACAATAGGTTGAAGAGTACCCTGCTCAAACGAGCTTACAGACTATTGGAGGTGGGGTATTTGAAACATTAGGACAATAAATATCAAGTAGGAGTGAAGCAGAGCTGGAGGAGAGAGCAAAGCACTCTCCCATAGGAGAGAGCAGGAGACAGGTATGTAAGGTAGAGATTACTCTGGGAGGCCATAAGCTTTCCTGAAGAGATGGGTTTTAAGGCCCTTCTTAAATGATTGAAGACTAGGGGAGAGTCTGATGGCAGTAGGCAAGCTATTCCATAGGAGAGGAGCCGCCCGCGAGAGGTCCTGCAAGCGCGAGTTGGCCGTACGGGTGCGAGCAGCGGTCAGGAGGTGGTCACGGGCAGAGCGGAGGGTACGTGGAGGGGCATATTTATGGATCAGTGAAGAGATATAAGCGGGGCTAGAACTGTTCAGTGCTTTAAATGTATGGGTTAGCACTTTGAATTGACTCCTATAGCATACAGGGAGCCAATGTAAGGACCGGCAGAGGGGTGAGGTGTGAGAGGACCGACTAGAGAGGAAAATCAGTCTAGCTGCAGCATTCATTACAGACTGTAGCGGGGCAATACGGCTTTTGGGGAGACCAATCAGGAGAGGGTTACAGTAATCCATGCGGGAAATTACTAGAGCATGGACAAGCTCCTTGGTAGCATCTTGCGTAAGAAAGGGGCGAATGCGGGCTATGTTTTTGAGTTGGAACCTACAGGACTTGGCAACAAACTGGATGTGAGACTCGAAGGTGAGCCAGAGTCAAGTATGACGCCAAGACAGCGCGCTTGCAGGGATGGACTTATGTGGATATCACTGACTTGAAGGGAGAGCGAGAGAGGAGGATCAGTATTAGGAGGAGGAAAGACAAGGAGTTCAGTTTTAGAGAGGTTAAGTTTCAGAAAGCGTGAAGACATCCAGTCAGAGATGGAAGAAAGGCAAGCAGTGACACGTTGCAGGACAGCAGGGGAGAGGTCCGGGGAGGAGAGGTATATCTGAGTGTCATCAGCGTACAGGTGGTAGTGGAATCCAAAAGAGGCAATCAGTTTACCAAGAGAGGCGGTATAAAGAGAAAATAGAAGGGGACCAAGGACAGACCCTTGGGGAACTCCAACCGAGACAGGACGAGTGGAGGAGGTATCCTTGGAAAAGGAGACACTGAATGAGCGTTGGGAGAGATAGGAGGAAAACCAAGAGAGGACCGAGTCACAGAGACCGAGCGATTGAAGAGTTTGAAGGAGGAGAGCATGATCAACGGTGTCAAAGGCAGCAGAGAGGTCAAGGAGAATTAATATGGAGTAATGACCTTTGGATTTAGCGGAGATTAGGTCATTAGTCACTTTGATAAGAGCAGTCTCAGTAGAGTGGAGAGGGCGGAAGCCAGACTGAAGAGGGTCAAGGAGAGAGTTGGAATTAAGGAAGCGGGACACACGGGTAAAGACAAGCCTTTCCAAAAGCTTTGATGAGAAAGGGAGCAGGGATATGGGACGATAGTTAGAAGGGGAGGATGGGTCAAGAGATGGTTTTTTCAGGATAGGTATTACAGTGGCATGTTTAAGGTCAGCAGGAACAGTGCCAGAAGAGAGAGAGCAGTTAAAGATGTGTGTTAGGGTAGGCACAAGACAAGGGGAGAGAGATCTGATGAGGTGAGATGGGACAGGATCGAGCGGGCAAGTGGTGGGGCGAGAGGAATGGAGAAGCGCAGCCACCTCTTGTTCAGTAGCCGGGTAGAAAGTCTGGAGGGTAGGGAAAGCAAGATTTACATGTGGTTGAGAAAGAGAACGGCAAGGAGGGGAGAATTGTTTCCTTAGCTGTTCAATCTTGTCGGTAAAGTAGCATGCAAAGCTATCAGCTGTAAGGTTAGTTTGGGGGGTGGCCACAGCAGGGCGGAGAAGGGAATTAAAGGTGTCAAAGAGGCATCTGGGATTGCGGGAGCATGAACTAATGAGAGAGGAAAAGTATGACTGTTTGGCGAGGGCGAGGGCTGCGCTGTATGAAAGCAACATGAATCTATAATGGAGAAAGTCTGCCTGGGTGCGGGACTTCCTCCAGGAGCGTTCAGCACAACGGGAGCAGCTCTGCAGATAGCGTGTTGATTTATTATGCCAAGGTTGGGGTCGTGTTCTCCTCGAGGTGCATGTTTTGAGCGGGGCTGCAGCGTTCAAGGCAGATGTGAGGGTAATGTTATATGTGGAGATGGCCAGTGAGGGACAGGAGAGGGAAGGGATGGATAGCAGTTGTGAATCAATGTCAGCTGACAGCTGCTTGAGGTCAATAGAGTTAAGGTTCCTCCTGAGCTGAGGGGGGTTAGGCTGAGATTGTTGGGTGAGGGGGTAATTGAGAGCAAATGATAAGAGGTGGTGATCAGAGAGAGGAAATGGGGTGTTGCAGATATCAGATATTGTATACTAAGACATACACTACACTAACACACACTCTGCATTCACTACACTAACACACACACACTTTGCATTCACTACACTAACACACACACTCTGCATACACTACACTAACACACACTCTGCATACACTACACTAACACACACTCTGCATTCACTACACTAACACACACACACTCTGCATTCACTACACTAACACACACACTGCATACACTACACTAACACACGCTCTGCATTCACTACACTAACACACACACACTCTGCAAACACTACACTAACACACACTCTGCATTCACTACACTAACACACACACACTCTGCATTCACTACACTAACACACACACTCTGCATACACTACAGAATTAACACATGCTCTGCATTCACTACACTAACACACACACTCTGCATTCACTACACTCAACACACACTCTGCATTCACTACACTAACACACACACACACTCTGCATTCACTACACTAACACACACACACACTGCATACACTACACTAACACATGCTCTGTATCACTACACTAACACACACACTCTACATAAACTACACTAACACACACTCTGCATTCACCACACTAACACACTCTGCATATACTACACTAACAAACACTCTGCATTCACTACACTAACACACACTCTCCATTCACTACACTAACACACACACACACTCTGCATACACACTACACCAACACACACCTGCATCTACTACACTAACACACACACACTCTGCATACACTACACTAACACACGCCTGCATTCACACACTACACTAACACACACACACTCCTGCATTCACTACACTAACACACACTCTGCATTCACTCACACTCACACACACACTCTGCATTCACTACACTAACACACACACACTCTGCATACACTACACTAACACACGCTATGCATTCACTACACTAACACACACACACTCTGCATTCACTACACTAACACACACACACTCTGCATACACTACACTAACACACACTCTGCATTCAGTACACTAACACACACACTTTGCATACACTACACTAACACACACTCTGCATTCACTACACTAACACACACACACACACACACACACTCTACATACACTACACTAACACACACTCTGCATTCACTACACTAACACACACACACTCTGCATACACTACACTAACACACACTCTGCATTCACTACAGTAACACACACACACTCTGCATTCACTACACTAACACACACACACACACACTGCATACACTACACTAACACACACTCTGCATTCACTACACTAACACACATTCTGCATTCACTGCACAAACAGTATCTAATACACACAAACACTACATCCATTACACACATTCTAATTCACTTCCACTACACACACCACATTCAGTCCTACACCATTTGCAGCGGACTAGGTAGGAGTCCTGTGGGTGGGCCGGGCGGGTGGGAAGAGGGGGGTCAGGGAGGCCCAGACCTTGTGCTTTGTCAGGGGCCCGAACATTTCTGGTGGCAGCCCTGATCCTCACCCAAAGCGTTTTTTCAAGGAGACATAGAAGCGGGATAGTAAGGCTGAGAACGGCATCATCGGCACTGGCCATGTTGGTGGAGTACTTGAAAAAGCGCAAAATAGCACACAGGTCTCGCATGGATGCCCACTCATTGGTGGTGAAGTGGTGCTGTTCCGCAGAGCTACTGACCCGTGCGTGCTGCAGCTGAAACTCCACTATCGCCTGTCTCTCCCACATGTGCAAGGTGGAGTTCCACCTTGTGGGCACGTCGCATATGAGGCGGTGAGCGGGAAGGCCGAAGTTACGCTGCAGCGCAGACAGGGCAGCAACAGCAGGGTGAACACACCGAACGCGCGTACAGACGGCCCGCACTTTCTGCAGCAGCTCTGATATATCTGGGTAGTTTTTCAGGAATTTCTGCACCACCAAATTCAGCACATGCGCCAGGCAAGGGATGTGCGTCAAACCGGCTGAACTCTAATGCTTATATATGTGACTGTGCATTTATATTTGTGTATATGAGTTTATGTGCATGTATGTATGTGTTTGTGTGTGTGTATGTATATGTATATGTGTATGTGTATTTGTGTGTGTGTGTATATATATATATATATAGTGTGTATATATATATATATATAGATATATATATATATATACACATGTATATATGAATAGGTGTATGTGTAAATATACATATATATGGGTCTATGTATGTGTAGGCACATTGGTATATGTGTAGGTACATGTATTGGTGCTTGTGTGTGGATGTATGTGTAGGTGTGCATGTACATATATTCAGGCATTTGGTTGTATTTATATGTATATTGTTGTACGTACTTGTGTATAGTGTGTTTGTACTTGTACATATACAATACTTGTGTATATGTACATGTACATGTGTGTGAGTGTTTGCATGTGTCTCTGTATGCTGGATATAGGCCTTCATGCATATCCTTTAACTCTTAGATGGGAATTCATACATTCTTAATATGTTTTTTTTTTACTCTACCATCTAGCACCATCTTCTGCACTGTTTGGTTTTTTTTTTCTCACTCTCTCCCCCCTCACTCTGTGATCTTCACAGAAGATATTTATGACCCTCTGCAAGAATGGTGTCTATTCCTGTGTCTTATCTGCACTCATGACACTTTAACCCCTGTATCACAACTGAACTCTGAATTCTATGTGTTGTATTGCTCACAAATGCTTTAGACATGAGAAAGGGAGGTTCTCCCAAACGTTTGTCATTAAAAAGTTCTTAGTCCAATAAAAAAGGTATTTCAAGATACAAATTTTATCAGTTTTTTACATGTGTATATACTTGAACACTATATATATATATATATATATTATTTGATGGTTAAAAGATTTTACAAAAGTAATGGCAACAGTCAACAAAACAAACATGTCGATAATACTGGTCATATTAGTTAGAATATTTGGTATTAGACTGCCATCTAGTGTATATTTGTTTTACTGCTGCTTCACATTTTATATATCATTCTTGCCTAAGAACATATTTTGACAAGTTCATGTACCTATATCATATAATTGTTGCTTTCAATAATATAACAAACATTCTCAACTATTAAATTAACAAAGGAAATAAACATGTTAACATCTAAAAAAGATATTAAAGAAAACTCCAAGCACCAGAGTCACTTACACTATTTGCAAAAATTAGGGTTTCTCTATCTAGTTTCATCAAATTCATTATAGTTACAGCAATTTATAGAATTACGTCAGATTTATGTACATCCAAATGTGATGTAAAGAAAAGTACATGATAATGAGGAAAATGTGGTCAAGCACTTATGCATGCATCAAGGGGATCAATATGTTAACTATAGGAATATGTTATCCACTTACACTATTTGCAAAAATTAGGGTGTCTCTATCTAGTTTCATCTAATTTATTATAGTTACAGCAATTTAAAGAATTGAAAGCACTATAATGAATTCAGATATACGTAGATACAAATGTGATGTGAAGAAAATTATAAGATACAGTAATGAGAAAAAAATTTGATCTGGCACTTATGCAAGCATTAATGGGATAAATATGTTAACTATAGGAATATGTTTAAACTTTTAAAATATCTTTATTTATTAGGGTATCATTTTTATATAAATTGATCGACTAGATATCTTGATCAATTTTTAATCAGTTGATTTTTAAATTACACAATAAATAACGTAAAAATGTATATAAAGGCACTTAAAATCTCCTTTTTTAAATAAGCTGCAGATCACTACCACTTGCCCTCCCTAACAGAAATTTAAAAAAGAAAATTTTTACAAAAATTTAGTGTAGTGCTTCAGTTCTGTTAAACATAAAATATAATAAATTCTAAGGTGTATGTTGTGCATATAATTCAACAATGTAGTGCTAAACACAAGAAGTTCAACTCCAATGTCTATAGACAGGTGATGAATTCAATATCCAAATCACCAAAAAGTGCTAATGCAATTTTATTTTTAATGATATTTAAATTACCTCGACAATAACTAGAATATTGGCAAGTTAATTCAGAGTGAAGAAGGTTGTTTTTTTGAACTTGCTAACTAACAGTTGCTTAACTCTGCTATTGGTGGTTGTGACGAAGTGCCCTTCGCCACTTGTGCCTGGAGAGGACTGCTTGCCCGCCTCTTGCCCTGTGACTATGGACCCTGGGAGATTTGGCCCGTTCAATTCAGTATGATAGGAGTTATGTATTTTTGTATCCTTTTGTGTTTTACTGGGAACATGTGCTCAATGGAGTCTGCTTCTATCCCTGGATAATTGAATTACTTTCCCCATTGTCTCCAGGCTAGAGGGCTCTGTAAAACCAGTTTGGGCCAGATAGCCATGCTGCCAGCCAGGCCCCAAAAGATACTTTACTAACTTCTTAACCCCTGGTCTGATTCATGCCATTTTTTGATATGTTGTTTCCCTGAATGGATTGATTGTGAATATATAATTTTTATGTGAATGTGATGTATATTTTAGAAGTTATGAATATGCTGTCAAAACTGTATTATTTCTGGCCAGCAGATAATTGAGCTTTGTGTATTGTAGAAACTCAATTATCTAGCCTGGCCCAGAGGAGGAGTTTTGTGTTGTATAAATTGTGAGTTCTGTGTGCCAGTAAATCAGTCTTGTTCCAGCATTAAGCCTTGGCTCATGTTTGGGGGATTGGAGAAGTACACTCTGGGGATTGCTATAATCACTATACTCCCCGGGGTATGATCACTAAGATCTGCTAAGAGCTTGTTCCTGTTCCTGCTCTCTGGGGAAAGAGAGATTCACCCACTGGAAGCTGGATCCTGGCCTTGGGTCCAGGGTGGGTGGAAACAGCAGAGACCACGGCGCAGTTGCATCGCTGGAAGTGGGGTCTGCAGTGCTGATTGTGTCGGTTGGAGTGCCTGGAGTCCTCAGCGAGCACTAGGAGCATCGATTGGCGGAGGTACTCAGTCGGAGTGCCAGCGGTCCGTCACAGTGGTATCAACAAGGGATATGTTCCAGCAGCTGACAAATGCCTGTGAAGTCAAACTAGAAAATTTCCAAATATGGTTTTAGTAAATAAAAGTATCCAACATACCACTTTTTGGTAAAATGTGTAGATTTCCAGTTAATGTGTGTGACAGGGAGTCGTTATATTGTTACACTCTGCCTCTTTTCGTTAAAACTCTATTTTACCGGCATTCAGTCCATACGAACGGATTACACGAACAACCAGGATTAAATATTCGTGCATACGAACAAAGACCATCCATCCCTTGGCGTGTACCACCACTTAACCTTTTTCACCTTTGAAACAACCGAACGGACGACCACCGGGAAGCTGCGGTCTGCAGTTAACCACAAACGTAATTGACTGCCTCAGGGTGACCTCGTTCATGTAATAATTCACCGTACCCAAACTCCCGAACGAGGACCACCTACACTCCGGCGTGTGTCTTCAATCAGAACGTTGAGGCTGCTGTTAACCACAGGCTAATTACCCCCTTCAGGGCGGTCTACATTCGGTTCACGAAGGGCTGGGACAACCATCCACGGAGCGGTATTCGTGCAACTATTTAACCGGTTCTCGTTCCATGGGTTTTAGAGCCATGTCCTGCTCACCTATTAACCGACAGAAAACATGGCCGCCATCTCGTGTTCGGGACAAAGAAACACGAAAGGACTTTGTATGCAAAAGACTGGCTACACTGTTCGTGAGGTCTGAGCGCTATTCGCCTATCTGGCGCGCTCAGACCTGAGCTATCTAATGAATGGTAGAATGTAAAATGTGTCTACTAAAATGTTACAAATATATAATTTTATGCTGTTTTACCTGTTTGAACAACACGTGGGATTTTGGGCGCTTGGAGATAATTGAATTGCCATAACCGTTGGAATCATTATCTCCAAGCTGGGCGGTGACCCTTTCAAACGATACACTGTACTGTCACTGGTTAACTGTTTGTATTGGGACTGTATCCCATCAGGTCCAGAGGGGTCTGTCCCTGGACCTGGGGTTTTGCATAAATAGCGATGCCTGTGTGCCATTAAAACAAGTTCGCTTTTACCCTCAACTTGCAGCCTCGACTCGTGTTGTAGGGATCCGGGAATCCTAGCTTACTATAGCTAGTGGGATATTCTACATTTACAGGTTTCTACCGATTGGAACCTTGTTCGACTCTCTGACTTTGGGAACCAGGACATCCAAGCGATCCAACCTCCTGCTAGACCGGAGGCAATCGTAACAATGTGAAAATAACAGCAGTGCATTTTGCAATATAAAATTAAATATGTTATTTATAAAACTTAGAACAAAATTAGAAGTCTCAAAGCAATTGAAGAAAAAATCATGAGAAAGTAACTGTGTAGCAAGCATACCCCTCTAGTATTCATTGAGGGTTTAGTGTTTTGTTTTAATGACCATTTCAGGAGAGGAATCAGGGTGAGGGGAGGGAAAGCTGTTCACAGTTTAATTGACATGCTTTCCTAAAGAAGTAAGTTTTCATAGAGAGGGGAAGGGCGTTCCATAGGAACGGTGCAGCCCTAGAAAAGTCTTTAAGGTGAGCATCAGAGGTAGGAGTACAAACAGACGTTAGACGTAGAGCATAGGGGCCTAGACGGGACATATTTGTGTATTAGTGAGGATAAGTAGGTGGGAGCAGCATTGTGTAGAGATTTGTAAGCAAGTGTCAGGATCTTAAAATGAGCAATATATCTTACGGGAAGCCAATGGAGGGACTGACTGTCAGGACGGAGCAGTGGCCCAACACGCAGGATTAAGTAAAACATGTAACAAATACAAACAGTAACAACGTATTACCAGGCCTTAGAATGGCCAGAATTAACGTAATAGAATAAACAGTAATGAGTCAAGGTCAGGAATACAGAAAGGAACAAATGCAGAAAGAACAAAGCCAAAGGGTCAGGGATACCAGAAATATGGGAAGTCAAGCCAAGCCAAGATCAAAAACCAATAATAAGAATCCGCACTCTTGGATAACTAACAGGATGGAAACCATTACAGAGCACTGAACAACTGCAGGTTTGGGTTTAAATAACCCAGTAAATCTTGCTATTGGCTAATTTGGGTCCCATGACCACAGAACGTGCGTGCACGGCAAAAACGTGATGCCGCTCGCTGTTCACATCATAGTAACATCATTGTGGGCGGCGTTATTATTTAGCACCATCTTGCAGCGGCCAGCGGCCCACCCAACGCTGGACCTGGCCGTCGATCCAAAAGCTGCATAGAGGGAGAGACTCTGGCAGTGAGGTGAGTAACCTCTCCCTCCTTTACTGCAACCACGCCAATCAGGCGCAGCCACACTGAAGTGCCGATCGGGTACTGTGATGGTGTTATGGGCAAATGCAAAAATTACAAGTTTTAGAATGAAATGTTGTATTTCTTTCTAATTGTGTACTTTGTCTATAAGAGATATTGCAAACTGACAAGGTGTTACAAATGGAACATTTTGTTTTTCATATATGTTTCTATAAGCAATGACCTGTTACCTACTTTCAGTGCATAAATGTTAAGGGACAAAGGAGAGATTTGGAGACAGATGCTGCTCCATCTTAAAATGACAGAGAGGCTCATATGATCGTGTTTAAGAGGGTATGTTATTCTATTTAAAATGATATTTGCAATCATCTAGTTTAACCTTATAAACTCTGCTATAAATTATTGTAATGGATTTTATATGTCTATATTTATATTTTTATATAATAAATATCTAAAAAGACAAAACTTTATTTCTTCCAAGACAATCCGTATTTTATTTTGTATTCTCAATTATTTATATATGTTAAATATAGGATTTATAGTGGTAAATAAGGGAACCAGCCGCGGTTACAATAGTGTGACCGCACCGTGAAAGTACCCCCACACAAAGACCGTCCACTGGGCGGGCAGGCCAGGCTTATCAGGGTACCGTGTATGGAAAGAACGAAGAAGGCGTCCAGCATGAATGCCAACTGCAGAACCCATGAGCGCTCCTCAGGACCATAACCTTTCCAATCCACCAAATACTTCAAAGAACCACGTAAGAACCTGGAGTCTAAAACAGAACGGACTTTGTACTTCTCCTGTCCCGCAACCACCAAGGGAGGGGGAGGCGCAGAAGGAGTAATGTATCTATTGCAGATAAGTGGCTTTAATTAAGAAACATGAAAAGTATGGGGTATTCGAAGGTTGGCAGGGAGGTCAAGGACATAAGACACCGGATTGATTCTACGTGAAACACGGAAAGGACCAATGTATCTAGGAGCGAACTTCATAGAGGGTACTCTTGGTCTAATGTGTCTAGTGGACAGCCAAACCTTGTCCCCTACTTGATAAGAAGGTGCAGCACTACGTCTCTTGTCAGCATGCTGCTTAAAATGGGACGCAACGTCGGCTAAGGAAGAATGAACCAATTCCCATGTTTTCCTCATAGTGGTTATATGCGCATCCAAAGTGGGGATATCCGTATCAGAGAACATAGAAGGTAATATAGTAGGGTGGAGACCATATACAACATAAAAAGGACTAACCTTGGAAGAGTCATGTTTAGGGTTGTTCCGGGCAAATTCCGCCCAGAGCAAGAGGTCAACCCAATTATCCTGGGAAGCGTTAACGAAATAACGTAGAAATACTTCCAGAGACTGAATTGCCCTTTCAGCAGCCCAGTAGTTTGGGGATGATAAGATGAATAAAAAAAGACAGGTCAATACCCGATTCTTTACAGAAAGATTTCCAGAATCGAGAAATGAACTGAGAACCTCTGTCAGAAACAATGTTTTGAGGAATCCCATGTAACCTTACTATTTCATTAATAAAAATTTGAGCAAGGTCTTGCGAGGAAGTTATTTTTTTCAGCGGGACAAATTGGGCCATTTAAGAGAAACGATCTATGACCATGAGTATAGTGTTATATCCCTTAGAGACAGGCCACAATGAAGTCCATGGCTATATGAGACCACGGAATGAGAGGCACAGGAAGGTTGTAACAACCCACTTTCCAGTTGTGCAGAACCTTCGAGACAGCACAATTCTGGCAAGAATTGACATAAGTGATACCATCAACCTTAAGAGAGGGCCACCAGAACTTTCTGGTTACCGCTGAAATAGTTTTGCGTGTACCTGGATGGCCATCTGTAATGTTATTATGAAACAAGAATCGTCCTTCTTTCAGTTTCAGGAACGAACAGGAGACCTGAAGGTTTATTACTAGGTGCCTGAGGTTGAGCTGCGATTATGACACCAAGAAGAGGTGTGGACAAAGAAAGGACAGTGGAAGCCAAAATACATTCAGGAAGAATAGTTGGAGTGTTCTCTTGCTCCTGTTCCTCCTCTGTCTCATACTGTCTTGATAATGCATCAGCCTTTATGTTCCTAGTACCAGACCTATAAGTGATGATATAATTGAAATGAGAAAGAAACAGAGACCATCTAGCCTGTCTGGATGACATTCTTTTAGCCTCCCCTACATATTCCATGTTTTTATGATCAGTTATGATTATCATTCCATTAGATGTCTCCACTCTTTAAGTGCCAATATGATAGCCAATAGCTCTCTGTTACCTATAAATCTACGATAATAATGGGAAAACCCGATGAACCTTTGGATAGCCTTTAAACCATGAGGTAGAGGCCATTGCAACACTATCTCTAGTTTCTTGGGATCCATCTTGAATCCTGAGGCAGATATTGTATAGCCAAGAAATTGTACCTCTTTCTGATCAAATAGACAATTTTCTAGTTTACAATACAGACCATTCTTGAGTAAGGTCTGTAGAACTAATTTCACCTGTGCATGGTGAATGTCTTTCTCAGGGGAGTATATCAGTATATCATCCAGATATACTAACACGAAGGAATAAATAAAATCTCTCAATACATCATTGATGAGATCTAAAACAGCGGGGGCATTACATAACCCAAAAGGCATTACTAGGTATTCGTAATGCCCATTACGGGTATTAAACACTGTTTTCCATTCATGACCTTCCTTGATTCTGACTAGATTGTAAGCGCTCCTTAAATCTAGTTTAGTAAATATCTTAGCTTCTTTTAACCTGTCAAAAAGTTCTGTAATAAGTGGTATAGGGTAAGCATTCCTTATGGTTATTTTATTAAGTGTCCTGTAATCAATACAAGGCCGCAGATCACGATCTTTTTTTAGAAACAATGAAACACCATGCTCCTGCTGGGGAAGAGATAGAGTAGTGGCAATGGGATTTAGCAGTGATAAGATCATTGGATACTTTGGTCACAGCTGTTGCAACAGAGTGACGAGCATGGAATCCAGACTGAAGTGGGTCAAGCAGAGTTGGATTCGAGGAAGTTTGTCAATCTCGCATACACAACTCGCTCAAGGATCTTGAAGACAAATGGCAGTAGTGAGATAGGGCGGTAGTTGGATGGAGAATTAGGGTTTGCATTTTTAACCCCTTAAGGACACATGACATGTGTGACATGTCATGATTCCCTTTTATTCCAGAAGTCTGGTCCTTAAGGGGTTAAAGGGAAGAGAAAATGTGCCAGTGAGAGGCAGAGAAAGAGAAGGAGACAAAGTGGGAACAGGTGGTGGGGTGGGAGGAACGGAGCAGAGAAGAAACCTCTTCTGCTGTAGTGGGTGCAAATGAGCGTAGGACAGCTTGGTGTGCCAGGGTTGTAATTGGGGACGCTTAGTGCTCATCCTCAGCCCTCTTATGGTTTCTTTTTCCTTTTCCTGAGTCCCTCTGAGTTTGTCACAGGCCCCTTCCTCAGCCTCTCTGAGTGTCTCTGTGTCCACTTTCCAAGCCCCTCTGTGTGTGTCATTCTTTTCTTCCACAGTCCCTCTGCATGTGTCATTGTCCCCTTCCCAGGCCATTTTGTGTTGCTTTCTCTCTTCCCTCCTTGCACGCCTGCTCACCTCCCTTGTTTAGTGTGGCTGAGCAGACTGATGGTGGAGGATCTTCTGTATCCTCTACCCAATCTGAAAGGAAGCTGTTCAGTGCTCTCAGTGAGCACTTTTTGTCGGGCTGGGTAGAGGATCCAGAAGTGTGCGGCCATGCTACAAAAAGTGACTAGCAGAAGGGGTAGCGCTGTGCACTCTCCTCCTGCCAGTCACCCGGAGCCCAGACATTGTGCTCCCCGGGCCATTGTTCCCTAGTTTGTCTGCCATTTATGTCTGTCCTGGCCACAATGAACTGTAAGTGAAATATGGGTGAAAAAATAGATTCATAAATCACTAAAATGTATTTTTCCAAAATGGCTGTATGAAAAATGTAAAAATGCTCCTTTACCTTAATTTGCAACAAACGTGATCTGTTCTGTTTGGCAAGTAAAGACACCCTGTGGTACATACTGTTATACCTGGAATGTAGGACACTGCCCTCTCACATTAACTAGTAGCTTCACTCCTATGATTACTCACAGGTCATAGAGCACATCAGCCATCTTAAGTCAGTGAGTGTGATGCAATACTGCTACAGAGGATGTTTTACTCCTGTATTCCTGTCAGTTATAGTAAACCTGATTGTACATTAATGTTCAGTAATAAAGCAAGGCTGTGTGTAATGACTGGCCTCATATGTGAAGCAGTCAGGACCATAACAGTCGTGACGAGGATGGAATGTACAAAGGCCCTACCAAGCCTGCACTAGAAAATAAAAAGAGGTAATCACTACACACTGCCATCCATAGAACAGCCAGTCAGGACATGGCACTGATAGGCACATTGTGTGAGTTTGATTGGGGGCAGTGCTCCTGAACTGAAGGATTAGAGCAGTACTTCAGTGCAAACACCATACCCCCTGAACAGCAGGTAGCTGTATTCCTAACACTTGTGGGAGCTAAAACATATGACACTGTAAGAAACCTTCTGTTCCCTGATAAACCAGCAAGCAAAACACTGGTGGAACTGCTAAAATTATTATTATATTAGAGGATCATTTCGAGCCTAAACCGCTGGAAATTGCAGAAAGATTCCGCTTTTAACCAAACTGGCCTCCACTTGTTCATTTGGAGAGTACCCACAAATCTGAAGGACAAATTTGTGCTGGGACCGAATAGTTAAACCATTCAAAACAAACTTCTTACATATAATTATTTTCTTTGTGCCATGTATTTTTATTGAATATTAAAAAAATTTCTACTATTTGTACTCTCTTGCCACTTTCTACAGTGTTTCTCTATTTTCGCTTCTCTTTTTTTGTTGGGTGGTACACCAATTGGATTTCTATTTATATGTATAAATTGTCCTGTCCATTTTACCCTAGTTTGCAACAGTTGTAATTAGTGATGTACCGAACGGTTCGCCGGCGAACGGTTCCTGGCGAACATAGCATGTTCGCGTTCGCCACGGCGTGCGAACATATGCGCGGTTCGACCCGCCCCCTATTCGTCATCATTGAGTAAACTTTGACCCTGTACCTCACAGTCAGCAGACACATTCCAGCCAATTAGCAGCACAGCCTCCCTAGCAGACCCTCCCACCTACTGGACAGCATCCATTTTAGATTCATTCTCAAGCTGCATGCTTAGTAAGAGGAGGGAAAGTGTAGCTGCTGTTCATAAGATAGGGAAAAGCATAGCTAGGTTAGGGATAAGGGTATGCTTTTTTTGGATTTTTTTTTTCTATCTAATGTAAATGCACTTAGTTGTCTGCCACTGCTGCCAGCTTCTGTGTCAGGCTCACAGTGCCCATTTCCCCAGTCAGTGCCACCAATTACATCTGGTGTCACAATAGCTTGGATTTAAAAACAAAAAACTTTTTCACTGTTATAGATTGAATAGCAGTCAGTTGTCTGCCACTGCTGCCAGCTTCTGTGTCAGGCTCACAGTGCATACTGTGCCCATTTCCCCAGTCAGTGCCAACAATTACATCTGGTGTCACAATAGCTTGGATTTAAAAACAAAAAACTTTTTTCACTGTTATAGATTGAATAGCAGTCAGTTGTCTGCCACTGCTGCCAGTTTCTGTGTCAGGCTTACAGTGCATACTGTGCCCATTTCCCCAGTCAGTGCCACCAATTACATCTGGTGTCACAATAGCTTGGATTTAAAAACAAAAAACTTTTTTACTGTTATAGATTGAATAGCAGTCAGTGTCCTTAAAGCGGTGTGTTACGCTAACAGTGGATACGCTTTTGACAAGTGCCACTAATTAGATCCTGTGTCACAATAGCTTGGATTTAAAACAAAAACTTTTTTCACTGTCATTATAGATTGAATAGCAGTCAGTGTCCTAAAGCAGGTGTGTTACGCTAACAGTGGATATACCAGCTGACAAGTGCCACTAATTAGATCTCGTGCCACAATAGTTTGGATTTAAAAAAAAAATAATCTTTTTTCACTGTTATAGATTGAATAGCAGTCAGTGTCCTTAAAGCGGGTGTGTTACGCTAACAGTGGATACGCTGACAAGTGCCACTAATTAGATCTGGTGTCACAATAGTTTGGATTTAAAAATAATCTTTTTTCACTGTTATAGATTGAATAGCAGTCAGTGTCCTTAAAGCGGGTGTGTTACGCTAACAGTGGATACGCTGACCAGTGCCACTAATTAGATCTGGTGTCACAAT
>OW240913.1:147858440-147933430 GCA_933207985.1 Pelobates cultripes | reverse complement strand
GTCTTAAAGGGGCCGTGTCCCCAACAAGTCTGGGGACACGGCCTTAAAGGGGGGCAGTGTCCCAATCTTCCTGATGTCCCAAAAAGGTGTTTAAAGGGCCAGCACCAGTCACATAAAGAGTCCATAAGCCCCAATATGCCCACTGACAGTCTTAAAGGGCCATACACACCAAATAAAAGTGCATACATTTTCACAATCTCCCAGGGGCCATAGTCATGCGGGAGGAGGCTGGCAAAGAGGCTTCTCCACAAGCCAGGGAAACAGGGCAATTTGCCATTTAAAGGGCCCGTTACAAATAGCAGTTTGTAACAAGGTGTCAATCCATATCTGCCAAGTGACCCGATGTAGGGGGAACAGTCCCTATTCTGCTCTGTGTCGTGTGTATCAGGGGCTCTGAGGACAGGTGTCAATCCATATGTCAAGGTGTCAATATGTCATATGTCAGGTGTCAATCCATATTGATTGTGATTTAGGAATGTTAGGTGATTTCTGCCCTTTATGGATTAAAACCAGACTCTGTATCAACTGTGTAATTTTCCATGGGAGTTTTGCCATGGATCCCCTCCGGCATGCCACAGTCCAGGTGTTAGTCCCCTTGAAACAACTTTTCCATCCCTATTGTGGCCAGAAAGAGTCCCTGTGTGTTTTAAAATTCGCCTCCCCATTGAAGTCAATGGCGTTTCGGGCGGTTCGCCGGTTCGCGAACATTTGCGGAAGTTCGCGTTCGCCGTTCGCGAACCGAAAATTTCGGGTTCGCGACATCACTAGTTGTAATCAGTTTTGTTGGTTGAGATGGTACATATAATTGCTAGTATATATTTCAAACACAGAAAGCATGCCCTTTTAATCGATTAAGGAGGTGATTATGGCTAAAGGAAAGAATTTTGTAAAGGATATTCCAAGCACCATGACAACTTCAGTAACTAGAAGTGGTCATGTTGCTTGGAGTCTGTATGTGCAGCAGTTTGCTATGAAACACTATATTTACAGAATTTAACCCCTTTGCTTGTCCTCCGAGCTTGGGGGGGTTGATCCAGGCAGAGGCTGTCTTACCTTGGTACAGGAATGGAGGTGGGTTTAGATATTTTCCTATTAGCTATTAGCTATTTTTTAATTTATTTTTTTCCGGCCAGGTTTGGAAGTGTTACTCAGACCAAAAACGTTTTTTTCTTAAGATACTGTTTGTTGGGTGGAGTAACCCATTAAAGGAACATTCACTACCCAAATACAAAATAAATAAAAATTACTGTTTAGTAGAAATACTCCAAATGGAAACTTGCATGCATTTAATTGTGCCTTTTTTCATAGGAGATAAAGCTCTGTGCACGAGTGTGCGTTTCAGGGCCTGCCCAGTGCCACCACTCACTCACTGGTGTCCCAATAGCTTGCATTTAAAAAAAACAAAACTTTTTGGACTGTAAAATAATAGCCGTCAGTTTCCTTCACGAGTCTGGGTTTCAGGGCCTGCCCAGTGCCACCACTCACTCACTGGTGTCCCAATAGCTTGCATTTGAAAAAAAAAACAAAAACCTTTTGGATTGTAATATAATAGCAGTCAGTTTCCTTCACGCGTGTGCATTTCAGGGCCTGCCAGGGCACAGTGTCACACCAGTGCAACCAGGGCCGGACTGGGAGAAAAATTCGGCCCGGGCATTTTTTTAACACAGCGGCCCACTAAAAAGGGGGCGGGGCAGAGGAGGTGTGTTTTGTCATCACCAATGACAAACACGCCTCCTCTCAAAGTGAGCATGTTGGTTCAATGCTCTTCCAGGGCAGACCATGCGCAGAGCTCTGCTGAAGAGCTCTAGCATGAGAAAAAAGTCCTGTATTTGTTATGCACAGTGCAAGCAAATTTAATAACATGCTTGCACTGTGTTTCCTTGCAACTTGTCTCTGGTGTCTTTATAAATGGATACCAGGAGACAAAAGGCCAGGAAAGAGTATTGTGCATGTGTTTGGAGCCTGCTTGTGGTATTGCGTGTGTGTAGAGTGAGCTGGTCGTGGTGTGGTATTGTGTAATAAGGTCGGTTTTAGTCGTGTTGTGTTTGTGGTGTAATGTGATGCATATGTGGCTCAGGGACCCCCTCCCGCCCGGCTCTGGAAAGGGGTTAAAACTTACCTTTTTCCAGCGCCGGGCGGGGAGCTCTCCTCCTCCGATCCGCCCCGTCGGCTGAATGCGCACGCGCGGCAAGAGCTGCGCGCGCATTCAGCCGGTCGCATAGGAAAGCATTTATAATGCTTTCCTATGGACGCTTGCGTGCTCTCACTGTGATTTTCACAGTGAAAAGCACGCAAGCGCCTCTAGCGGCTGTCAATGAGACAGCTGCTAGAGGCTTTGGGGGAAGGCTTAACCCATTGATAAACATAGCAGTTTCTCTGAAACTGCTATGTTTATAAAACAATGGGTTAACCCTAGAAGGACCTGGCACCAAGACCACTTCATTAAGCTGAAGTGGTCTGGGTGGCTAGAGTGGTCCTTTAAGAGTGTAGTGTAGTGTAGTGTAGTGTGTGTGTGTGTGTGTGTGTGTGTGTATATATATATATATTTGGAAGTATTGTGTATGTGTGTGGTGCAGTGTGTTGGGGGGGTTCTGTGTGTATGTGAGGGGTGAAGTATGTGTGTATGTGAGGGGTGCAGTATGTGTGTGTGTGAGGGGTGCGGTGTGTGTGAGGGGTGCGGTGTGTGAGAGTGCCGTGTGAGAGTGCCGTGTGTGTGTGAGAGTGCTGTGTGTGTGATGGGTGTGAGAGTGCTGTGAGTGTGATGGGTGTGAGAGTGCTGTGTGTGATGGGTGAGAGAGTGCTGTGTGAGAGAGTGCTGTGTGAGAGAGTGCTGTATGTGATGGGTGTGAGAGTGCTGTGTGAGATGGGTGTGAGAGTGCTGTGTGAGAGAGTGCTGTGTGAGATGGGTGTGAGAGTGCTGTGTGAGAGAGTGCTGGGTGTGATGGGTGTGAGAGAGTGCTGTGTGAGATGGGTGTGAGAGTGCTGTGTGAGAGAGTGCTGGGTGTGATGGGTGTGAGAGAGTGCTGTGTGTGATGGGTGTGAGAGTGCTGTATAAATGTTATTGTGTGTATGTAGGGGGGGTAAATAATAAAAAAAAAACAGGTATTATTCCCCCCCCTCCCTTCTTACCTTTAGCCTGGGAGGGGGGGACCGGCATGCTGGTGCCTGGGAGGCCGGGAGACAGTGTTCCCTGGTGGTCCTCGTGGGTGAGTGAACTCTAGCCTGTGAGGCTAGAGTTCACTCTCGCGAGATCCGGCCGTTGCCATGGCAACGCGCCGGATCTCGCGAGAGGAACCCAGCGGAGCTGCAAGTTAGAGCTCCGCCGGGTCCTCTCTCCAGCCTGGCTGTCTCCCTCTCTCCCCGCCGGCGGCCGCATGTGGGCCGGTCAGGGAGATCCTTGATCTCCCCACCGGCCCGTCGTGGCACAAAGCGGGGCCGGCGCTAGGAGAGTGCCGGCCCTGCATAGACCGGCAGGGGAGATCCTGGGACCATTTGCCCGGTGTGCCCGATG
Source organism: Pelobates cultripes (assembly GCA_933207985.1). Lineage (NCBI taxonomy): Eukaryota > Metazoa > Chordata > Amphibia > Anura > Pelobatidae > Pelobates > Pelobates cultripes. The sequence continues at coordinate 147,929,919 of OW240913.1, read as the reverse complement.
GCCAGTCCGGGCCTGAGTGCAACTCATATCTGGTGTAACAGTAGTGTACATTTAACTGTAACAGATTGAATAGCAGTTAGTTGTCTGCAAGCGTGTGTGTCAGGCCTACAGCGTCTACTCTGCCAACTTCTGCCACTGCACAGTGCCACTCATATCTGTTGTCACAGTAGCTTGCATGCATAGTACCACTAATTGAAAAAAAAATGACAGGCAGAGGCAGGCCACCCCACAGGGGCCATTGTGGTCGTGGTGCTGTGATTCCCTTTGGCCCTAGAATAATGCCCAGTGTTCAGAGGCCACGTACCCTGAACTCAAAAAGTTCTGAGGACATAGTTGACTGGCTAACACAGGACACCCAATCTTCTACAGCTTCCACTCGGAACCTTGACGCACCATCCTCCTCCAGCTTAGCTTCGGGTGGGGAGGCTGAGGGTGGTGGTGAGGCTGGTGGGGGGGGTGGGAAGGCTGAGGGTGGTGGTGAGGCTGGTGGGGGGTGGGAAGGCTGAGGGGGGAGGCGAGGCTGGTGGGGGGGTGGGAAGACTGAGGGTGGTGAGGCTGGTGGGGGGGTGGGAAGGCTGGTAGGGGGGCGGGGTGCCTGGGGCTGAGGGGTGTGAGGCTGCGGGGGGAGGCTGAGGGTGGTGAGGCTGGTGGGGCTACTGAGGGTGGTGAGGCTGGTGGGGGTGGGAAGGCTTTAGGGTGGTGAGGCTGGTGGGGGTGGGGAGGCTGGTGGGGGGAGGCTGAGGGTGGTGAGGCTGGTGGGGGAGGCTGAGGGTGGTGGTGGTGAGGCTGGTGGGGGGAGGCTGAGGGTGGTGAGGCTGGTGGGGGGGGAGGCTGGTGGGGGGAGGCTGAGGGTGGTAAGGGAGCCTACCTTCTCTTCCCTGGTGGTCCAGTAGCCACTTCTTCCGGTCTGCAGCTCCGCAGAGCTGCAGACCGTGTAATATCGCGAGACCATCAGAGCGTTGCAGTGGTAACCCGTGGCAACACTCTGATTGGCCAATTCTCGCGAGACACATGGTCTGCAGCTCTGCTCACTGCGGAGCTGCAGACCTGTGTCTGCGATGGTGGCCGGGCAGCCAGGAGGGGCCTCGCACCTGGTGGCATACCGGGCAAGCCGCCAGGCCCCCTCCTGGTGTCAGGTCCTCGGTCACTGACCGAGGACCTGACACAGTCTGCCATAAGGCGGTTTAGGCGGCCGCGAGGCCCCAGCCAGCGCGAGGCCTTAGGCGGCCACCTAAACCGCCTAATTAGAGAGCCGCCTCTGTTTGCGGTTGTTTGCGGTGCGTTAAACGGGGAGTTTGGTCTGTCACTGTGAAGCGGGCGTAACCCTTACACTACCTGATCAATACAACATCATACCTGATGTTTTAAAGCACGTTATTCCAAACAATTTAGGAATGTTAGGTGATTTATGCCCCTTATGGATTAAAACCAGACTCTGCATCAACTATGTAATTTCGGTTCGCGAACATTTGCGGAAGTTCGCGTTCGCCGTTCGCGAACCGAAAATTTTATGTTCAAGACATCACTATTGCTTGGTAATACAGACATGGTTTCGAACCTGTGATTATATGAAAAACAATAACAGTGAGATGTGTTGATAATAAAATTGTTTCCTTAGAACAGGAAAAAGTTGGAGGGTTTTTATTTTCAGTTATTATTGAATAAGAATGAGTTTTTGAACCATTTATTGCAGGCAAAAAAGAAAAAGTGATAGACACTGCATACTTTCTGTCTTCCACTAGATGGTGCAGTTGAATAATATATACATTTTCTGTTTCCGGGATTGTTACTAGAGAAGCACTCTGGGCACCATAACAATTTAATTCCAATGCAGTGGCAGGATTATGTTATTGTTATTATTATCGCCATTTATATAGCGCCAACAGATTCTGTAGCGCTTTACAATATTATGAGAGGGGTTTAACTATAAATAGGACAATTACAAGAAAACCTTGAAAAGCTACAATTTCTGGGGAAATTGTGTGAAGTGTTCTTGCCTCCACCAGTAGTCTACAACTGGAGTGGGGGGAGTAACTGTTTTCATTTATATAGCACATTTAATTGCAACGTTGTTGCACAGTTACATTAAACCATACATTTATAAAAACATTAGCAGGTGTTCAAAAGGCCCTGTCTATGACATCACTTGCTGCTGCAGCCTGGCACAGGTCAGAGTATAACTCCTACAGTGAAGAGCTTTATATTGTGAGAATCACAAGACCCAGGCCTACATTTTGATGCATAGTATGTCTCTGAAGTATTAAAAATGAAGGCACAGTTGCAGTTTAGAAATTGCACTTCAAATTTGAGCTTTGTAGAGTGAAGTTTCAATGAATGTCAATGGATGGCGTTAGTTGCAAACAAATGATTATATTGTGAAAACTATCAGGACTATGGCTTAGCCGTTGACATGTTTAGTGACAGCAGGGATAGCTGAATGTTTTGATATAAGATTTGTGTAGGTGGGCCTGAAAATAAGGGAGTGGTGGCAGTTTAGAAATCATGTCCTGATTTTTCAGCTTTTGCCAGCTCACACTCTAGCTTGCCATTCATTCCTATGGGACAAATTTCGCCACAAGAACGACGATATTCCGTGAACCATTCGGCGAAACGTTCCACAAAGTAATAGCAATCCGATCGGGAACAATCTGCACGTTTTGGTAAATTTTTGTCTATGTAGTGTAAAAACTGTAGGAGGAGTTAGGGTGGCAAATTTTGCTATAATAAGAATAATAATAACTAGAAAAGTTACAATTTCTGGGAAATTGTGTGAAGTGTTCTTGCCTCCACCTGTAGTCTACAACTGGAGTGGGCGGAGTAACTGTTATCATTTACATAGCACATTTAATTGCAACGTTGTTGCACAGTTACATTAAACCATACATTTATAAAAACATTAGCAGGTGTTCAAAAGGCCTTGTCTATGACATCACTTGCTGCTGTAGCCTGACACAGGTCAGAGTATTTTGGCGGTTGCCATCTTCAAACGGTCGTATTTTAGAAACTATAAATCCTACAGTGAAGAGCTTTATATTGTGAGAATCACAAGACCCAGACCTACATTTTGATGCATAGTATGTCTCTGAAGTATTAAAAATGAAGGCACAGTCGCAGTTTAGAAATTGCACTTCAAATTTGAGCTTTGCAGAGTGAAGTTTCAATGAATATCAATGGACGGCGTTGGTTGCAAACAAATGGTCATATTGTGAAAACTATCAGGACTACGGCTTAGTCGTTGACATGTTTAGTGGCAACAGGGATAGCTGAACGTTTTGATATAAGATTTGTGTAGGTGGGCCTGAAAATAAGGGAGTGGTAGCAGTTTAGAAATCATGTCCTGATTTTTCAGCTTTTGCCAGCTCCCACTCTAGCTTTGCCATTCATTCCTATGGGACAAATTTCGCCACAAGAACGACGATATTCCGTGAACCATTCGGCGAAACGTTCCACAAAGTAATAGCAATCCGATCAGGAACAATCTGCACGTTTTAGTAAATATTTGTCTATGTAGTGTAAAAACTGTGGGAGGAGTTAGGGTGGCAAATTTGGCTATAATAAGAATAAGAATAAGAACTAGAAAAGCTACAATTTCTGGGGAAATTGTGTGAAGTGTTCTTGCCTCCACCAGTAGTCTACAACTGGAGTGGGCGGAGTAACTGTTATCATTTATATAGCACATTTAATTGCAGCGTTGTTGCACAGTTACATTAAACCATACATTTATAAAAACATTAGCAGGTGTTCAAAAGGCCCTGTCTATGACATCACTTGCTGCTGCAGCCTGACACAGGTCAGAGTATTTTAGCGGTTGCCATCTTCAAACGGTCGTATTTTAAAAACTATAAATCCTACAGCGAAGAGCTTTATATTGTGAGAATCACAAGACCCAGACCTACATTTTGATGCATGGTATGTCTCTGAAGTATTAAAAATGAAGGCACAGTCGCAGTTTAGAAATTGCACTTCAAATTTGAGCTTTGTAGAGTGAAGTTTCAATGAATGTCAATGGACGGCGTTAGTTGCAAACAAATGATTATATTGTGAAAACTATCCAGACTATGGCTTAGCCGTTGACATGTTTAGTGGCAACAGGGATAGCTGAATGTTTTGATATAAGATTTGTGTGGGTGGGCCTGAAAATAAGGGAGTGGTGGCAGTTTAGAAATCTTGTCCTGATTTTTCAGTTTTTGCCAGCTCCCACTCTAGCTTTGCCATTCATTCCTATGGGACAAATTTCGCCACAAGAACGACAATATTCCGTGAACCATTCGGCGAAACGTTCCACAAAGTAATAGCAATCCGATCAGGAACAATCTGCACGTTTTGGTAAATATTTGTCTATGTAGTGTAAAAACTGTGGGAGGAGTTAGGGTGGCAAATTTGGCTATAATAAGAATAATAATATATATGTGAGATAACAATAAGTGGTCTTGCTATGCAAGAACACTTAATAATATATATGTGAGATAACATTAAGTGGTCTTGCTGTGCAAGAACACTTAATAATAATATATATGTGAGATAACAATAAGTGGTCTTGCTATGCAAGAACACTTAATAATAATAATAATAATAATAATATATATGTGAGATAACATTAAGTGGTCTTGGTATGCAAGAACACTTAATAATATATATGTGAGATAACAATAAGTGGTCTTGCTATGCAAGAACACTTAATTACAGGAACAATAGGTTGAAGAGGATGTTAACCTCTCTTCCCCAGGACAGAATTTCAGTTATTCATTTGGCATTTAGAATATGGACTATACTACTTTTGCTACCTCTGTTTGTCTCGATGTATAGGTATATCTACCAAATATATACCAAAAGTCACCTAAGGACCTGCAAGTTCCTCTAGTGGCTGTCTGGTAGATAGCCACTAGAGGTGGAGTTAACCCTTGATAGTAATTATTGCAGTCTCTCAATAACTGCAATAATTATTATTGCAGGGTTAAGGGGACAAGGGCAGTACACCCAGACCATTTCAATTAACTGAAGTGGTCTAGGTGCCTATAGTGTCTCTTTTAACCTGAGGCTTACATTTGGCCAGGGAGGAGGAATCCTAATTCCTGGTGGTCCAGTGGAAGAATCAGCTTGTCTGCACCTTCTGACCGGCACCAGGGAATTAAGTTCTCCCTCCTTCCCCTAAGCTTCCAGGCAGGCATGGATCCACTTATCTAAATAGGTGCTTGGCCGATGACATTTGCCCAGTTTGCCCGATGGCCAGTCCAGGCCTGTGTACACCCCTTGATGGCAATGGTGTTCCCTGATGGCATTGTTCAGAAATGGTTTGAGGAACATGGCAAAGAATTCAAGGTATATTTTTGTGCATTTGCTTTTATATCACACAGTCATGTTACAATGATGTCGCCTACCTCATGTGTTCCCTATTAAGGGTTAAAGGGACACTATAGTCACCCAGACCACGTCAGCTCAATGAAGTGGTCTGGGTGCCAGGTCCCTCAGGTTTTAACCATTCACATGAAAACATAGCAGTTTCAGAGAATACATAGCAGGGTTAATCCAACCTCTAGTGGCTGTCTTTCTGACAGCCGCTATAGGCGCTTCCCCGACGTTGGATGCGAATTTCGCATCCAGCGTGCAGAACATCCATAGGAAAGCATTGAGAAATGCTTTCCTATGGACTGTTAGAATGCGCGCATGGCTCTTGCCGTGCATGTGCTTTCCGCTCCACTCGGGAGCTGACGTCGGCGGGGGAGGAGAGGACACCAGCGACGAGGGAGCCCGGCGCAGGATTAAGGTAAGCTGCTGAAGGGGTTTTAACAGCGCTAAGGAAAGGGGGCCATGAGGGTGGGGGCACCCTTAGTGCACTATAGTGTCAGGAAAACCACTTTGTTTTCCTGACACTATAGTGATCCTTTAATAAGTATATAGGGGTTTAGAAAAATACCCCTCCCTGTCTCATTAGAGATTACATTTTTAACCTGAAGCTGAAGCAAGCAAGGTGAATTGTTGGTATAGACTCCCCTAAGAGGTTTGCCTTGACGTGGCAGCAGAGCTTACATCTAATGGCCACTGGAGTGGTGCTAAAAACCTCCAGTTATTTATATATGCATGATAGTGTGCAAGTAACTCTTTTCTTTGTTTTTTATTGTATGTATTCGGGCCGATATGTACTATGGTCATTGATGCCGCCCAGTAGTGGTGGGAGTCTGAGCGCAGGACTTATTTTTTGTGTTGCCTTGGCTATAATTTGATTGAGTATCTATGTAATGTGCTGGAACGACAAATTTGATCCGTGGAGATCCCACCTCGCAACTTGCAGGCCTTAACCCCTTTAGACCGGAGGGTGTACTATTACGCCCTATTATAGGCGGCCCTAAACGCCGCCGGGCGTAATAGTACCCCCTCCGGTCTTTCGGTACTTACCCGGTCGCCGGCGGTCCCACGCCGGCGATCGCGGTGGGGGGGACTCCAAGGGAGCCCCCCGCGGCACGTCTGTCCTCCACGAAGCCCCCCGGCCGTGTGAGAGTGGGGTCCTTGCGAGGACCCCACAATCACATGGCCGGGGATAGCTGGCTTCTGTATTGCCAGCAGGGGGGCTGCCTGTAATGACAGGTGGTCCCCCTGCTGGCTGAAAATAAAATGAGTTAAAAGTGTAAAAATAAAAATAATATATACTTAGATCATATATATATTATATATATATGATCTAAGTATATATATACACATATACTTATACACATGTACACCGTCTAGGTGTATTTTACTATTAATATATATATAATTATATATATATATTCATATCAAATTACACATAGACTGATACTGATTAAATATATATAATTATTGTTATATATATATTTATATATAATATAAAAAAAATAAAATTGTAAATACGTAAAAAAATAAAATTTAAAAAATAATTAAAAATAAATAATTAAAAAATATTTAGATGTGTGTTATTTCGTTCTAACTGTATTGTGAAATTAATATATATATATATATATATATATATATCAAAATACACGTAGAACGAAATAATATATATATCTATATACATAAATATATACGTATATATCACTATATATATACCTATATATAAATAAAAATAATTTAAAAAAATTATATAGATATATACATATATATATACACATACGTATATATATACACATATTAATTCTACATATATATTTAATATTTTTACATAATTAGGTATCTTAATTAATTACAATTAGCAGGACCTGCCTGACAACCCATGCCGAAAGTAAAGGGAATTTAATTTGCTAGCACCTATAACTTTAACCCTATAACTTTCCGAGACACCATAAAACCTGTACATGGGGGGTACTGTTCTACTCGGGAGACTTCGCTGAACACAAATATTAGTGTTTCAAAACAGTAAAATGTATTACAACGATGATATCGCCAGTAAAAGTGACGTTTTGTGCATTTTTCACGCACAAACAGCATTACACGGACAATATTATTGCTGTGATACTTTTTACTGTTTTGAAACACAAATATTTGTGTTCAACGAAGTCTCCTGAGTACAACAGTACCCCTCATGTACAGGTTTTATGGTGTTTTCAAAAGTTACAGCGTCAAATATAAGGCTTGCGTTTTATTTTTCACATTAAAATTCGCCAGATTGGTTACGTTGCCTTTGAGACCCTATGGTAGCCCAAGAATGAAAATTACCCCTATGATGGCATACCATTTGCAATAGTAGACAACCCAAGGTATTGCAAACAGGGTATTTCCAGTCTTTTTTAGTAGCCACTTAGCCACAAACACTGGCCAAAATTGGCGTTTTTTGCATTTTTCACACACAAACAAATACTAACGCTAACTTTGGCCAGTGTTTGTGACCAAATGGCTACTAAAAAAGACTGGACATACCCCATTTGCAATACCTTGGGTTGTCTACTATTGCAAAAGGTATGCCATTAAGGATGTAAATTTCATTACTGGGCTACTATACAGTTTCAAAGGCAACGTAACCAATCTGGCGAATTTCAATTTCAAATGTAACGTGCTATATTTGACCCTGTAACTTCCCAAAACGCCATAAAACCTGTACATAGGGGGTACTGTCTTACACATGAGACTTTACTAAATACAAATATGTGTATTTTATTGCAGTAAAAGCAAACAGTATTATGACACTGACCTTTAAAATGTCATTTAGAACAAAATTTTTTTTTAAAAAATCGTATTTTCTCCCATTTTTTTCATATTAAATTATGTTTCATAGCTAAATATTTGATATTAAATGAAAGCCCTGTTTCCCCTGAATAAAATGATATATAATAAGGGTGGGTGCATTTACTATGAAAGAAGTGAATTACGGTTGGACAGACATGTAGCGCAAATGCCAGGTTTTGTTTACATTTTGTTTTGTTCACAACGTGTACATTTGGCTCCGTCCTTAAGGGGTTAAAAGATCTGTTACTAATGTCTTGGTGTCAGATACCACAGGACACATTCATTGCCTCAATGCATCAGAGCTGTGTTGGCCGCACAAGGGAGACCTATTTGGTATTAGGCAAGTGGTTTTAATGTTTTAGTTGATCAGTGTATATCATGCATATTGACTGTAATATTAAAACTGAAAAGGAAGGGACGATGGAGAGATAGAAGAGAAATAATTTTATAATCTATTTTTATTTTGCATGAAGTACTGACACATCAGCATTTTGAGCTGGATTTTCTTATCAGATTTATGGTTCAATCTGTTTACTGAATAGCAATTTTCCTGTACATGGTTATTAACTGAGGTCAGTATTGTAATGAATTCAAAGTATATTTCAAATTTAAAGGGGCACTTTAGACCCCTAAAGTACTCATTCTTTTTTAATTTTTAAAAAAGAAGTGAACATTTCAATAGAAATTGGCACTTTTAGAAATAAACATTGTTACACCACTCTAACTATTAATCAGACAACTGGTCTTGTTACTTCCTGATTGTTTTACTCAGTGCAAAGACTTTTCATTGAGCTGCATTGAGTGTGTAATTGGACAGCCACACAAACACTGGGCTGGTTTGTAAAGGGAGGGCTTCCAAAGGCTGCAGATATCTGCAGCTTTTGGAAACATTTTTCAGATTTAAAGGTGACACTCAAAAAATTAGAATATCATGCAAAAGTTTATTTATTTCAGTAATGCAACGTAAAAGGGGAAATTAATATATGAGATAGATGCATTACATAGAAAGCAAGATAGTTCAAGCCGTGATTTGTCATAAGTGCGATGATTATGGCTTACAGCTCATGAAAACCCCAAATCCACAATCTCAGTTAATTAGAATATTGTGAAAAGGTGCAATATTCTAGGCTCACAGTGTTCCACTCTAATCAGCTAAGTAAGCAATAACACCTGCAAAGGGTTTCTGAGCCTTTAAAGGGTCTCTCAGTCTGGTTCAGTAGGAATCACAATCATGAGGAAAACTGCTGACCTGACAGTTGTGCAGAAAACCATCATTTACACCCTCCCTAAGGAGGAAAACCTCAAAAGGTAATTGCGAAGGAAGTTGGATGTTCCCAAAGTGCTGTATCAAAGCACATTAATAGAAAGTTATGTGGAAGGGAAAAGTGTGGAAGAAAAAGGTGCACAAGCAGCAGGGATGACCACAGCCTGGAGAGGATTGTCAGGAAAAGGCCATTCAAAAGTTTTGTGGACTTTTACAAGGCGTGGTCTGAGGCTGGAGTCAGTGCATCAAGAACCACCACACATAGACGGATCCTGGACATGGGTTTCAGATGTCGTATTCCTCTTGTTAAGCCGCTCCTGAACAACAAACAATGTCAGAAGCGTCTTACCTAGGCTAAAGAAAAACAGACCTGGCCTATTGCTCAGTGGTCCAAAGTCCTCTTTTCTGATAAGAGCAACTTTTGAAGAATGGAGAGGCGCTCACTGCAAGATGCTTGAAGTCCAGTGTGATGTTTCCACAGTCTGTGTTGATTTGGGGAGCCATGTCATCTGCTGGTGTTGGTCTACAGGGTTAACGCAGCCGTCTACCAGGAGATTTTGGAGCACTTAATTCTTCCTTCCGCAGACAAGCTTTATGGGGATGCTGACTTCATTTTCCAGCAGGACTTGGCACCTGCCCACACTGCCAAAGGCACTTGGTTCAATGACCGTGGGATTACTGTGCTTGATTGGCCAGCAAACTCGCCTGACCTGGCATTGCCAAGAGAAAGATGAGAGACATGAGACCGAACAATGCAGAAGAGCTGAAGGCCGCTATTAAAACATCCTGGTCTTCCATAACACCTTAGCAGTGCCACAGGTTGATAGCTTCCATGCCACGCCGCATTGAGGCAGTAATTGCTGCAAAAGGGGCCCAAACCAAGTACTGAGTCCATATGCATGTTTATACTTTTCAGAGGTCCGATATTGTTCTATGTACACGCCTTGTTTTATTGATTGCATGTAATATTCTAAATTACTGAGATTGTGGATTTGGGGTTTTCATGAGCTGTAAACCATAATCATCTCACTTATGACAAATCACAGCTTGAACTATCTTGCTTTGCATGTAATGCATCTATCTCCTATATAAGTTTCCCCTTTTACATTGCATTACTGAAATAAATGAACTTTTGCACAATATTCTAATTTTTCGAGTATCATCTGTACTTTCAATGGGAAAATTAACTGCATTGATCTTTTCATTGGGGGCATATCTGCTAAACAGTAAGTGATGTGTATTGTATTTTGGCAGTGGTGTGTTCCTTTAAGGTCAAAATATCCAAAATGGAGGCATCATTGACTTGGAGAATAGCCACTTTTTCTATATTGGCTTAAAACTATATATATTCACTTTGAACTATAACTTTCGTGAATAACCCTAGAACACTTTTCATCAAACAAAAAGCATGTGGAGTTATGTATAAAAAGTTTTGCCTTTACATTTTAGGCAGATTTACTGGCATTTTTCCCATTGGCTCATATTTAATGGAATATCTGTGCCAAAATAATCCTTACTGTTTCCCTTTTCTCTTATTTTCTACAAATTATTTGGGGTTCACAAATGTTTTACTTTTAATATATTTGAAGCTTCCTTTTCCTTCTAATAATATTAATTTGTTTTCTACAGGAGCACTTGTTTTAAATCATAGTTATGAAGATTACTGTTATGTTTCCTGTGTAGTCACGATGATAACATTCAGTTCTGTGTTATTACCTTGTGTGCGTAACTGTCCCCATATATCACTGAGACCCTGGATCACTGAAATTTCAGTCAGCTAATCATTCAGCCTTAAAGGACCACTTTAGTGTTAGGGAAACAAACTTGTTTGTAAAATATGGCTGAAGGTCAGGTGAAAGCACTGTGCCCAAGCTACATGGCAAAGCATCACAGGCTTGTACCAAAGTATTCTTAAGGTCATAGTGGACAAGGAGTCTTGATCCCACAACATGTTTGTTGCCTAGATAGTTTATATGCCTTTGCACACAATTCATTCTAGGCAAAGTGTTTATTATCTAACAGTGTAGTGGATATTGTAATTTAGCTAAGTTCGGTGAGCATTTCTGACAATTGAGCAAACCCAACTAAGAGCGTAGCTGGAATACATTGGCAGGACTGGGAGCATGAACTAGCACTTTCAGCTTTTTCTTGGTCTTGGTGTTCTACTGGTAAGTCTATCACATTGGGTAAAATCACTAAAAGAATCTAATCATTGGGTAAAATCACTAAAATAATCTGATCAGAGTGTCCAAAACTTCTTCCACCAGCAGGATGATCTGTGAAAATGTGGCTAATATACACAAAATTCCCTTCAAGAATAGAGGTCCATAGATATGTATGAGGAGTGCAAACCACCTACTTTTTGTTTTTTTAGCCCACTGTAATTAAAGGAAGTCACCCTCAGCTTGAACTGCATGCAGGCCAGAAAGCTGTTAAAAGTAGAAAGAACGGGAATATAGGATGGGCACAAATGCCCTAGCTCAGAAACCAAGTATGTCCTCAGAATCGAGTAGACTAACAATATAGTTTAATAAATTAATTTATGTATAGCCATGAATATGAGGCCATAAACTATCAAAAGTACTTATGTTGGTGGCCAGAGTGATCCTTTAACGCTTTGTAGAGTTTGTATATGCACTATAATTCTCAAATTATATTTTGATAACGTCATCATAAATTATATATATATTTTTTAAATGGCAGTGAAAATATAAAGTGTTTATACCATTCAGAATGTTTCTATAACACTTAACCATAATTGTTATTATACACTATTGCATTAATCAACAAAGCATTAAAGTTTTACTGTGCACATTTTATGGTTTTATATATATTGTATATATTTAAAAGATATTGAGCTTCTATCTTCGTGTTAATCTAGGCTGTTTATAAAGTAATAATTTTTTCTGACCTTTGTGTTACTACATTAATGCATTAATGATGACCTGGAGCTGTCATCTACAAAGGAATGTACTAGCTGCACTTTTTCTGATTGCAGAAAAGAGAAGTACAAATGTTTTAAAATAAAAAAAAAACCCACTCAAGACAAAAAATAAAACCAAATAAATTTATATAAAAATATTTGATCACACTTGTGTTAAAGGGAAACTTAGAGTATCCCTTTACCTTACTACAGTAAAGGATAATGGACACACAAAAAAAAAAACTTTACAAAAAAATGATTTTTTTTTTAAATATTGCTTTTTAAAAGAAAACTTTTAAATCCATTATATTGAAAATTGTATTAAATTGCTCCAAACCTTTCTCAAATCCCATTATTAGCCAGACCGCTCGGACTATGATGCTTGTAACTGGAGTAGACACACAGAGTAGCAGAGCCTAGCAGGCAGAGCTCATTAACTGGGGGTTTGGTCTTGGAAAGAGGGGAGGAAAGCAGATAGTGGAAGGCTGGGGATGTAGAGTTATACTGTTGTGGGGTTGAAGGGAGGAGTTCAGACACTATAGTTGGGGGGCAGAATACAAAGATTGACTGACCAATCATACAACAGTCAAATGTGGAATCCAACAGAACCAGCAATAAGGGGTCAGAGACACGTTTGGTGCAATCTTTAGCAACATTGTCAATGTACTTCCATAATATGTTTCAAAACACAGGATAATTAATTTTTGGGGGCGAGTTATCATTTAAAGTAACACTCTAGGCATCATAACCAGTACAGTACACTGAAGTGGCTATTGGTGCCATGGCACCTCTCCAGTATAAGCAAACTGTTTTGCCAATAGTTTGACTTCTTCTCTGAGGTCTGCAGGGCACCAATCACTACTTCTCTGACAGCCTTAAGCTCTCTTCACTGTGCTCAGCCCAGTGGTGCATGGTGCAGGGCTTAGCTCACTGGCTGAGAGATCAGCTGCCACTCAGCAAATAAGTTGGCTCTGAGATTCTAGAAGGAAGTGTTTATTGTCTGGAAAACCCCAGGTAAGGATGCAAACGGTTAGCAAATGATTTGACCAGTTCTCAAAATTTCTACTGGCCACCAGCCATAGGGGATAGAAAATTCAGCACGGGTGAGTAGAAAATACACTGTTGGTTAGTGTGCCATAGACCATCCAGGCTTGCAGTGGCAAGTAACTTTTTAAGTGTGACTAGTAGTGAAGGACTTGACATTTTAAGTCCTGGTTTGACTACTTACCCTTTGGTGCGGGGAGGCACCATGCCACTCCTGGTAACATAACCACTACAGTGCCCTGTACTGGTTATGGTTTTGGGAGTGTTCCTTTTAAGACATGCAATTTCATGGGAAAAAAGTTAAAAAGAAAGTCATTGTTGTGACATGGAGAGAAGAGTCTTATCAAGATTTCATTACTTAAAATGTTTTAATAGAAATTATGTATTAAGTATCTTTCAATATAAACATTACACTACAAATAAATTTGACATTATGCGCTTGGGTTGGGAAGTTGTCAACTGAACATGTCAACAATTGACGTTTAACCCCTTAAGGACCAAACTTCGGGAATAAAAGGGAATCATGGCATGTCACACATGTCATGGGTCCTTAGGGGGTTAAGGACATCTTAGCACAACAAACCATGAGCAGCTAATAAAATCAATATAAAACTCTCAAACATCTACTGCACAAAATATCATGTTATGGAACTGCACCGCTATTTAAAAGAGCGGGACCTTTTTTTTGACAATATATGTAGAAATGTATTAGGAATTCATATAACACAAATATATTTCTGTATATACACTGTACTGTTAGGAAATATTTTAATGTTTATTAGTTATCATTTGTTTTTCATAGGCAGCTGTTGCAGTAAGTTTAAAATACAGTTTTTTTTTATTTGAACAATGTTTTCAGATCACAGTCAAACGAAACAATCACTAATACAAATGTAAGATTCTTATGGGGGAAAGATTAAAAAATAATAAATCACTGCTGTAGGAAATGGCATGTCATCAAATTTCACAAAAATCACATTCATTTCTGAACAAATAGTTCAAAACTGTCTCTGTGAAGATAGATATATAGGCTTTAGAATTCTTATTTGATGGCATTTACAGTGCTTCAATAAAATAAAGGATTAACCAATGCATTATCCAAATAACAGTTAGATACAGTAATTTAAATGTCTTTGGTTGTTTTATGTGTTGACATTGTAAAGTAAAAGTGAACATGTTATAGCAGGTTCTATTCAACGGAAATCTCCCTCATAAACTGTGAATATAAAAACATATCTTCAATGTAAAGTTTTTAGATTTTTAGATAAAACACACACTTCTCTTTAGAGCCACCTTGTGCACAGGTCAGTGGGTGTCCATTTCTGGTCACTCCTTTGTCCTGTAAACAGATTGCCCTGCTTCGGGAAGTGTCCCCAAGCAGAATCAATTCTCCTCCATGACACTAGATTAATTGCCAGGGAACCGACATCTGAATGGAGTGATGTGCAGAAGCGCTGGCTAGGAAGTAACCATAGTAATCACAACGTATGCACCGTACCTGGAGGAGGTCTCTCATTGTCAACCTACCAATTTATTTTTTCGCATATAGAACTATGCTGACGAATTGATTGGTAGGTATGCGAGTGACCTATTTTTAAATGTATTTTTTTCCCAATCTCTACATTTGCTAGCACAATATATCAATATAATTTAATGTGCTATAAAATTTAATAAAACGTGTACTATGACAAGTAATCTTTAAAGTTATGTATCTTTGTTCCACCATATATGTATTAAAAATGTAAATTACTATATTTGAGTGAGGGATTAAGCATCAGTATACCAAAGGAAAAAAAAAAGGCAAAATTTAAAAAGGAAACACCATACACAAATGCAAGACATGGGGAATTTATAGGTAAGAATGGACTTTTAAGTTTTGTTTTAAAAAAAATTGATAAACTGTGTGTCTCCATCTTGTCTGTCCCTTCTATATTAGCAGTATTTTCTTTCATAATGTGATATTATGTGACTTCATATGTGTGTAATGCAATTTCTCTCAAAGATTTTAGCATGTGTGGCTACAACAGGTTTCATTTACAAAAACACAGGCTAATTGTATCATTCATGTTTTTTGGTATCTGCAATTGGGTGTGTAAGTAAGCTGTGCACATTTCAGTAAAATGCTGTAAGCCTACGGCTGACCTATTTGCATTTAGCTTTATTCCTAAATGAATTAAGTTTTCTTCTTCCTGGATTCAATTTCTTTGCACAAATAGCTTAATATTTGGAGTTGAATGAATGAAGTTAACTACAGACACTTTCAGTAGAAAGCTTATAATATGAACCCCTCCTTTGCTATATGCAATGCTCTAATAAAAAGCTGTGGAAAAACCTGAACTCACCTATAGCTATTCAGACATTTCTGATAATCCTGAAAGCTCAATCCAGAAGGTGCAAAATCTATGAATTTGAAGCACATAGGAACTCTGAAAGTATAATTTAGTTTTAATTTCTTAACATATTTTCTATAGATTACATTGGGTGGTGGGGTTGACTAACTTCAGCCATGAGTGTCCCTTTAACAATGCGTAATACATTTGCAAGCATTGAGGTGGCCTTTGAAGATCCACTATACAATAATACCATATCAGGCCAAATGTTGTAAATGTTAATCAATACAACAGTTTTATCTATTCTGTGTATTAATGTATACAAAAGGTTATGTACTGTGTGTCATGTAACCATTTATTTTTTGTATATACTTATAACTTGGGATAACTGTGAAACCGATCCCTCCACTAAGCAGGAGCAAGAGTTTATTAAAATTAATATAATCTACAGATAAAGAGCTTTAAAAGTGTTAACCAGTGAGCACAAATCAGTGTGTGATTATTTCTAAGCAACTTTACACATCTAATATTTCCTTTTAATAAAATTAGCATGTTACAAATAGCATCTTGGACATTGTTCCATGACAAAATACTTTAATATGTTGACTTCACTGCATTTGATGCCACATCTGATATATTACAACTGGCAAATAAAAAAGAGAGAGAGAGAGAGAGAGTAAAACAATAGCCAAAATGTATAATGCAAGCTCAAGAAAATACTACAGGCTCTAGTTTTAAACATGGTTTAAACACAATTTTCACATAGGAATGAACCAAAATATGTAAATTTTTCATCTTTAGAATCAAAATATTCCTTAAAATATTTACATTTTACAGTATAAAAAATAGCAAAAACACAAGAATGTACAAGCTGAGATTTCAAGTATTTAAAGCACAAAACAAAATTTCTAAAATTAACTTACTAAAAAGGTAAGCATGAGATTAAAATATATATTCCCCTATGGCAAGTGCATTTCAAAGCTATAGAAACCAAACTGAATCGAACTGATCAACGCAGATGTTTATGGAAATTAACAGATCCACTGAAACTTAGCAAAAAGTAAAAAAAGCTTTTATACAGCACAAATGTAATATTCTATTTTCAACAACTTGTAGATCCGGAAGCTGCTCAGCATTTTAAAAACAGTGCAATTAAAAAATAATAATGTTATATAGAGGGTTTTAAGAATTTAAACGTTAATTGGGTCTTCAAATGCACAATAAAACATTCAAACAGTTGCATTCTAGTTAAAACTTCTGAACAAATATCTTAAGCTTATTGCATATTCAGAAATTAATAGTTTGTATTCTTTAATATACAGTGGTGTAAAACACTTATAAAATATCTTAATTTCAGTGAGGATTGAACAGCATTCTTCACAATTCTTTTTTGTGTTAAAATGTCAGAAAAATTAACATATTACAAAAAGATGGCACAACCCAAGAAACAAGAAAATGTTTTTATCTTTTACTTTTGGATTTATCACTGTGGTCCTTGTCCCTATGGTGCCGATCTCTCTCTCGGTCCTCTTCCCTGTCTCTGTTTCTGTTTTTTTCTTTATCATGCACTCGATCCTCAGTTTTAGATTTATCCAAATTTCTTCCTTCTTTGTGTGATTTGCTTTCAGAACTCTTGTCACTATGGGAAGATCGGGATCTTTCTTTATCTCTGTGCGACTCATCACGGCTTTTACGGTCTCTATCGTGACTTCTGTCTTTGTCTCTCTCCCTACGTCGACTTCTTTCACAGTCCTTGTCACCATGCTTATCAGATTCCTTTTCATGTTGCCTCTTTTCCCTTGAGTGATGTGACTCACTGTAAAACCGCTGTCTATGTTCTCGACTTCCCCGAGTAAGTGACCTGTCTAATATACGGTCTGCTTTGTCCCAAGGATCACTGTGACGCCTTTCTGGTCCCCTATGGTCTCTATGATAGAACTTTTGAGGCCCTTGATATCGCATTTGTTCAGGACCTAAAAGAGGTCCTGGTGTAATTTGTCCCAAATAATGTGGTGGCTGTCTAGATAGCTGAAGAGCTGGATGCCAAGTTACCAATGGATTGTGTATGCTGGTTTCTGCAGTAGGAAACCTAGGTGGTCTTGGAAATCCAATACCTAATGGAGTAGGAAGCAAAGGTGGTATTTGAGTTGTGTAGGGAAAAACAGTACTGCCTTGCAATGGAAAACTGGGAGTATGCTGAAATGGAAATGCAGGCGGATTGGTCTTTAGTGGAAGGAATGGAGGCTGTTGCAACCTTATAGCTGAAAAATTACCACCAAAGGCTGAGGCAGGATTCTTGGAATGAGTTTCTGAAGCGGGTGCATTTGATGACTGAGATTTATTTGCAGCGAGAGCTCTCCTGAATTGCTGTAGAGGATCAGTTTCATCAATCAAAAGATCTTGAGTGAAAGGTTTAACATCATTTGGTTTTGACTTTTCAGTATTTTCCAATTGTGTAGGTGACAAAAACTGCGGTTCACCTTTAGATTTCTCATTCTTACATGCAAGCAAATCATTTTCCTCATAGGAAAGTTTCTTTATTTTATCTTTTTTATGCTGGGATTGTTTTTCAAGAGAGTCTTTTTCTTTATGTGTCTTTTCTTCTTTGTTATTGCTCTCATGCTCTTTGATATCTGACCCAGTTTTATGGGTTTTTACTGCAGCTTGTCTTGGATCCCTTTTAATATGCAAAAGCTTTGGAGATTTTGGCGAATTTGATATATTTTCTGTGGTTGTTTTATCGTCCTTAATACTAGCTTTATTTACATGTAGTAGAGAAACGCAAGTGTCAGCTGCCCTGCCACTTTCATCAGCATGGTCATCGAACACAACATTATCAATTCTTTCTTCACTTGAAGGAACATTTAGGTTTTCTAAAAAAGCCTCGGTGGAGACATCTGGGGGTTTGCCTTTAAGAGAAAGTCTCAAAGCTCCAGATGGTGATGGAGTAACTGAAGCAGGTGTTGCTGTATTTTCTTCATTGTTCTCAGGTGTTTTACTTTCCACAAATGTGTCCACTTCTGCAGAAGATATATTCCCCTCCATGTTTATTGTATCATCCATTAATGAATTAGGACTAAATACATTTTTGACTGACTGTTTATGTACAAATATATTTTCTGTAGTCCCCAAAAGACTTTGCAATATATCATCTACAGGTAAGGGTTTGTTTGCCAAGTCTAGAGTTGTTTGTG
Organism: Pelobates cultripes; assembly: GCA_933207985.1. Classification (NCBI taxonomy): domain Eukaryota; kingdom Metazoa; phylum Chordata; class Amphibia; order Anura; family Pelobatidae; genus Pelobates; species Pelobates cultripes. The sequence continues at coordinate 147,910,992 of OW240913.1, read as the reverse complement.
GATTTTCCCACCCCACTAACACTCCAGGAAGAAACCGCAGAGGCTTTGGTGGATCACGCTGTGCTATTTCTGGTACAGGTTCAATAGTGGTTTGAGGTTCATCACTATCTGAAAGTGGTGCTCTATTTCTATTTTTATGTAAAACAGCTGTAAAAGAATTAAAAAAATCATTTTCATCATCTTCCTCATCGTCTTCCTCAGCAATTTCAATTCTACTCTTTTTCTCTGAAGGAACGTTAATTAACGCTCCAGGTGGTTCATCATCAAGATTAAGACTATGCTGTCGTTTCACTTTTTGACGAATTATCAAAGCCAATAACAGATTTGGTCGATGCACTTCAAGTCCTATTGAAAAGAGAACATGTGAAATTAGAATAGTGCAACTACAAGCTATTTAAGAAAAAAGTATTACTTTAAAAAAACAAAAGAAAGGTTTAGATAAACATTGGAGAACCTAACCCCAATTTAGTCATCGGCACTTTGATGATATTTATTCTAATGTGAAAGTGTGATATTTCATATGCAATTGTCACAAATGTTATAACTATGGGTCAACTAGATATGTATTGTTACACTGTCAATTGCTGCAATCAGCTAACTATTCTTTATCTGCTGTAAAACTTAAATCTAAAAAAAAAAAAAAATTATACAAAACTACATAATTTAAGTAATTAAATAAGCCCAACTGAAACTGAAATAAAATGTTGAACCATAATGTTATTAGCTTCCTAACATATTTTTAGTGCCCCTCTCTTGTACGACATAATGAAGTATATAAATACAAGCAATTGAGTGAAAAATAGGTTAGTTACACTCATATTTTCTTGAGCAATTTAATGCTCAGGACACCAGAATATCTTCTTATACTTTTTTCATATGTTTGGGACATAGAGGAGCTTTATAGTTGAAGCTTTGGAAATATGGGATTTAACAGGGTTAATTTATAAAAGTAATAATTTCTAAAAATCGGCATTATTTTGCAAAATAATAAACAAACAAACAAACAATAGGACATCCTCTTCACAAATAAAGCACTTCAGTTAGTTGAAGTGACCTATGGGTCTGGAGTGATTCCTTAGGGGTGCTGTTTAGCAGATAGCTCTCTCATTTCGTAATTGATATCCTTATGGCAATCCCTAAGGAGAGCATATTACGGAGTTAACCAATAAGTAGATCAAATTAAGAAATAAGCCTTTTTTAATTTTGATGTTACAGCAGTTTGAAGAAGCCACAATATCAAAGGAACTGCCTACTGCACTCAAGACACAGCATTGAAGAGATTCTCTGGTCTGATGAAATGAAGATTTAACTATTTGGCTTAAATTCAAAGTGTCATGTCTTTGTGTGAATGAAAATGGGGGGGGGGGGTTGCAATTTGACTCAGAGCGCTCTGATTGTTTGGTTTAAGCCAACCAATAAGAGAGCGCTCTGATAGGTAAATAGTAAGCCTTACCTGATTGGTTACCTGTAAGGCTCACTATTTACAACCATATATGCCACCATTGGACCATTAATGAGAAGGGAGGGGATTTTTTTTTTGTTACAACAGTGAGCAGCCACCGGCTGCTCACTGTTTAGTAGACATGACTCTACTCACGATATAGCGAGTAGGAGCAGATTATTCACTAATACTAAGTAATCTTTACTTAGTATTAGTAAAGTTGGCTAAAATACTAATCTTAGACTTTCAGCCTTTTAGTACATAGCTCCTTAATACTGTGGGAATTAGGGAGCTATCTACTATGCAGCTGCAAGATGCAGCCAGAGCATGGACAGGATCAGAATTTAATTTATTCAAAATTTTTTTGAACTGACCTAAAAGTACAGAATGTCGTTCTAACATAAATTAAAAACTGTTCTCATTCTGTTAGAATGAAATTAGGTAGTTTCGCCGGCGTTCTGTCTAAATGACAGGATGTTCGGCAATAGTGAAAGAGGCATCGCGAGATCACGGCGAAAAGGAGGATTGTGGGAAAATTTAGCTGACCCACAGGAAGTAGGTCAGAGAGCTGGTCAGGCGCAGGAAATGTACATAAGAGAGTTGTCCCTACTTTGTCTTATGTTTTAACAAAAACTATAGCAGATGGGAAGAAATGAAGAACTGATCCTGAGAGAGGGAGAGAAGATGAAGCAATTAAAGAAAGCTAAGTTCGAAATAAAGGGGCCAATTTAAATCAGAGTATCCAAGTTTTTAGATTTAAGTAGAGGTTCCCAAAGTACATTTTATATTTATAAGGTCAGAATAATGAATACGTTAGAAGCCACTACAGAATACGCGTTTTTCTTAAAAATGTACATGATTATTATGGACATCTGGCAAACATTCTTACATCCATATGCTTGACAAACATGTTGCAAATACACCCAATAGTTCAATGTAGCATATGTCACTGCTAAAAAAAAACAAAACAACTAGTTAATACATGATGGTATAATTATGAGATCTAGTAATGTAGAAAAAACTTACCAGGACCATCAAAAGGTACAAAGAAATGTGGTATTTTTTCTGAGGCACCTAATGGTATGAGATACATATCTTTCACCTGCCGCATATTATTTGCAACCACACCATAACGTTTTCTGCTGCTAAAATATGAATATAGCAAAGTGTAAGATATTTGGTCTTCCTCTGTAACAGGACTAAATCGAATTAGGCATGTTTCCTAGAGAAAAAAAAAACAAAAAAAAAAAAACAATTAAGCATGCTGTTACATAAGTATACATGCTGCTAAAGGGACACTATAAGCAAAACAACAAATTTACCTCAATAGAGTGGGTTTGGTGTATAGACCATGCCCCTGCAGTGTAACCGTTCAATTCTCTGTCATTTAGAAGTTAACTCACATTGTTTATGCAGCCCTAGACGCACCTCCCCTTCATGTGACCTACAAAGTCTCCCTACACATTCCCCTGTACATAGAGATCTAATGCCTAGACTTCCTATATTGCACAGTCTTTTCAATTTATGTTTTTTTTTTATCCTAGAGATAAAAACTTCTAAAGTAAGCACACTGCTCTGTAAGATTTTACTGAAAAAAAATAAATCACATAGGCTGTGTGTCACAACCAGGGTAGGGGTAGCTAGGTCTGCATGAAAAAGTGCAACAGTGATTTAACTGTTCAAAAGGCAAATAATTGAGCAGTGAGACTGCAGGAGCATGACCTACGCACAAAAAAACTTAACTGAGCTAAAATTGTTTGGGAGCTTAGAGTATAATTTTAAGTATGATTAATTGTTGAAATCACCAGAATTGTGCTTTCATGAGCTGGGTTAAAGAAAATAATGCAATCTTTATGACAAGAAAATTTTACATACAAACATAGCACTCCATAACAGACACAATAATAGGAAGTGCTGTTCACAAAGCACTTGTAGTTCAAGGAAGATATAATGGAGACAAATTAAATTTTGGCTCACACAGGAGCCCTTAATTAAGCTTTATCAGCTTGATAAAGGCTCCTATGTGAGCCAAAACGTGGTGATTCTTCTAGAATAAATCTGCCTCGGACTACATTCATGACTCTGTGCACAGTTCTTTCTACTTTTGTAGCTTAGAAGATTTTAACCATAAAAGGATAATCCAAATTCAACGGCTTATCATTACCTTCTTCCAACAGTCATTTCCTTTCCTAGTCTTCCTAAATAGAGAAACTAGAGAAAACGTCCCTCAATCATGTTTACTAAGTCACCTATGGAACGACATTCCAAACCCACCAGTAACTCCTCATTAAGAAAAGGTTACTTAATCAAGGAACTCTCCAATACTTTTAAGGTGTACTTGCCTGTAAATATCATTAAAACCATTCTATACAGTACATTTAATACTATTATGATTCCCCTCCTTAAAGGACCACTCTAGGCACCCAGACCACTTCAGCTTAATGAAGTGGTCTGGGTGCCAGGTCCTTCTAGGGTTAACCCATTTTTTAATAAACATAGCAGTTTCAGAGAAACTACTATGTTTATCAATGGGTTAAGCCTTCCCCCTAATCCTCTAGTGGCTGTCTCAATGACAGCCACTAGAGGCGCTTGCGTGCTTCTCACTCTGATTTTCACAGTGAGAGCACGCCAGCGTCCATAGGAAAGCATTGTAAATGCTTTCCTATGCGACCGGCTGAATGTGCGCGCAGCTCTTGCCGCGCGTGCGCATTCAGCCGGCGGGGAGGAGAGGAGGAGGAGAGGAGGCAGAGAGCTCTCCGCCCAGCGCTGGAAAAAGGTAAGTTTAACCCCTTTTCCTCTCTCCAGAGCCGGGCGGGAGGGGGACCCTGAGGGTGGGGGCACCCTCAGGGCACTATAGTGCCAGGAAAACGAGTATGTTTTCCTGGCACTATAGTGGTCCTTTAAATTCACTGTATTTTCTCCTCAGCTACTCCATAGTAATGAACTCCTATTACATTTTACAATACTGATTGATTTGAACTAATTATAGTGGTTAAGGCTCTATAAAGCTGCACCCAACACTGTCTTTATTTTCAGTTAAATTTCCAAAATGCAATCTCCACCTTCCCTTTTGAGAATGCACTTTTTATTCAAACCAAATAGTGGAATGTTTATGTTTAGATCACAAACCAAGCAAGTTGCATGAGTGCAAGTAAGACACCACAGTCAGACATTTTAACTATATTTTGAAAAAACATTTAGACACATACCTTTGTCCCAGATGCCTTGATTTTGTCTACATAATCCCAAACAGTCTGCGGTGAAATTCTTCCCCCAACTTGAATGCTATCAGGTAAATCCTACAAAGGAGAACAATGGACCATGTCAAAATTCAGACAACTGAATAAAAACAAACAAAAAAAATTTAAACATGGCTTCTCAATTTTGGCTTTATTTTTGTTATATAAATCATGATGCAGTGTAATAAGTGATGTGTTGTTCATCTGAGGTTGTATTTACCTATTTTTAAGAGCTGCTAAGGAACAGATTATAGTTATGTCCTGATATGTAAAACCACAGAATTCAAAAAGGGTGTACTTTTGTTTTCCCATGACTGTATAATAAAAATACACACACACAATATATACATACACATGCACAGTATCACACAAAATTAACAGTGTAAATTTGCTGTCCCCTCAAAATAACCACACACAGCCATTAATGTCTAAACCGTTGGCAACAAAAGTGAGTACACCCCTAAGTGGAAATGTCCAAATTGGGCCCAAAGTGTCAATATTTTGTGTGTCCACCATTATTTTCCAGCATTGCCTTAACCTTCATGGGCATGGAGTTCACCAGAGATTCACAGGTTCCCACTGGAGTCCTCTTCCACTCCTCCATGACGACATCACAGAGCTGGTGGATGTTAGAGACCTTGCGCTCTCCCACCCATCGTTTGAGCATGCCCCACAGATGCTCAATAGGGTTTAGTTCTAGAGACATGCTTGGCCAGTCCATCACCTTTACCTCCAACTTCTTTAGCAAGGCTGTGGTCGTCTAGAAGGTGTGTTTGGGGTCGTTATGTTGGAATACTTCCCTGCGGCCCAGTCAAGTATGTCACAGTACATGTTGACATTCATGGTTCCCTCAATGAACTGTAGTTCCCCAGTGCCAGCAGCACTCATGCACGCCCAGACCTACATGCTTGACTGTAGCAATACACACTTGTCTTTGTACTCCTTACCTGGTTGCCGCCACACATGCTTAACACCATCTGAACCAAATAAGTTTATCTTGGTCTCATCGGACCACAGGACATAGATCCAGTAATCCATGTCCTTAGTCTGCTTGTCTTCAGCAAACAGTTTGTGGGCTTTCTTGTGCATCATCTTTAGAAGAGGCTTCCTTCTGGGACGACAGCCATGCAGAACAATTTGATGCAGTGTGCGGCGTATGGTCTGAGCCGTGACAGACTGATCCCCTAACCCTTCAACCTTTGCAGCAATCATACGTATATTTTCCAAAGACAACCTCTGGCTATGACACGGAGCACGTGCACTCAACTTCTTTGGTCAGCCATGGTGAGGCCTGTTCTGATTGGAACCTGTCCTTTGAAACCGCTGCATGGTCTTGCCCACCGTGCTTCAGCTTAATTTCAGGGTCTTGGCAATCTTCTTATAGACTAGGCCATCTTTATGTAGAGCAACAATTCTTTTTTTCAGATCCTCTGAGAGTTCTTTGCCATGAGGCGCCATGTTGAACTTCCAGTGACCAGTATGAGAGAGAGTGAGAGCAATAACACCATATTTAACACACCTGCTCCAAATTCTCAAGTTAGACCTTTTAACACTAACTATTCACATGACACCAGTGAGGGAAAATGGCTAATTGGGCCCAATTTGGACATTTCCACTTATAGGTGTACTCACTTTTGATGCCAACGCTTAAGACATTAATGGCTGTGTGTTGAGGTATTTTGAGGGGACAGCAAATTTGCACTGTTATACAGGCTGTACACTTACTACTTTACATTGTAGCAGAGTGTCATTTCTTCAGTGTTGTCACAGGAAAAGATAGAATAAAATATTTACAAAAATGTGAGGGATGAAATAATGTGTGTGTGTGATCAAAATTATTCAACCCCCATTGAAAATTTAGATTTTCAATATTGCAATGAACAATTTCAATAAAAGCAATTGAAATAGCTTAATTCAACGAATGCTTCAACTGTTTTCCCAAAATTCTACTGAAAATGCAACTTATAATGAAGTCTTCAGACTAAAAATTATTCAACCCCTTCATGGCAAACAGATTTAGTACTTAGTAGAGCACCCTTTTGCTGTTATGACCTGCTGCAAAAGAGATGTATAGCCAGACACAAGTTTCCAGCAGCGTTCCTGAGGAATCTTAGCCCACTGCTCCTGGGCAATGGTCTCCAGTTCAGTAATATTGTGCTTGCGTGCTGCAAAAGAGTTCAAATCCCACCAGAGATTTTATATTGAGTTCAAGTGATGGCCACTTTCGAATTTTCCAAACCTCGGTGGAATCTGAGGTATGCCTGTGATCATTGTGTTGTTGGAAGGTCCAATGACGCTGAAGCTTCAGCTTTCTCACAGACGGCATGACATTTTCTCCTAGGATTTCCCGATTTCTCAATGAATCCATCTTGTCTTCCACATGCTGCAGGTTTCCAGTGCCAGAGGATGCAAAGCAGCCTCAGAGCATCATCTAGCCACCACCATGCTTAACTGTAGGCAGAGTTTTCTTCTCAGCATATTCTTTTTTCTTTTTCCTCCAGGTAACTTACTGATCAGTAGGGCTTAGAAATGCCAGTTTTGGGGGCAGAGCCTGACTGTGGAGCTGAACAGACAAACACTGTGTAAGCTCCTGAGCCCGATAATCATCAATAATCATGGGCCACTCGCTTAATTTTGGACCCAAACCTAACACATCCTGTTAAGCAGGCATCAGTGAATCGGGGGATACCCCACATAAGCATATCACCCGCTGGATTGCCCGAACCGAAGCTTGCAGCCTACATCATGCAGAGATCAAGAGAGGCGGCCGCTCTCCCAACCCTCAAACCTATGAAGCAATCAAGTTACACAGCTTCCCCTATCTATTTCTATCTTTTTCTAGATTTTTCTATCTATTTCTATATTTTTCTATCTATCTCTATCTATTTCCCTCTCACTCCCACTCACTCAATCACACACACCACTCACCTCATTCACCCACACACCCTCACTCACTTACCCACCCTCAGTCACACTCACAATAACTCATTCACCCACACTCACTCAGTCACTCACCCACAGTCACAAAATAAATTTACTTACAGTTTGGATCCTCCCCTCCTGCTCGGTCTCCGATCTTCAGCCTGTCAGCTTGAGCCGATGCTGTGTGCAGGAGATCTTATCTCCCCACTGTCGGTTCCGAGCTGACAGGCTCTGGGTTACTACAGGACATAGGAGGCGCGTTCACAGTGCCTCCTTTCTCCTGTATGCTGATTGCACCTTTGATGTCTTCACCCAAGCGTGAAGACATCAAACGTGAAGATAATTGCAAATTGTGCATTCATCAACTCAGAAGTCCCTCTGGTGGCAGTCTGAGTGACTGCAACTAGAGATGTTCCTATCTTCTAATGTAAACACTGTATTTTCTCCGAAAATACAATGTTTACATGAAAAAGGCTGCTGGGAGCTATAGTTCACACCTGAACAACCTCATTAAGCTGAAGTTGTTCAGGTGACTATAGTGTCCCTTTAACAGTAACTTATACGGCATGTACTAGCCTAGCATATTTAATCCTCTCAAAAACAAAAAAGAGGTTAATTTCTTAGGAGTATATATTCATGTATGTCACAGGTGTATTTGTGAAATGTCAACTGATGATATACCTCCATATGTCTTATTTTTGTACCAATTACAATATGCCTCAATTACAAAAAGAAATTGACAAATAATCATCGCCTACAGCAAGCTTATCCATTAGCAAGTTACATACTTAAATGTTCTTGTAATACAAATGCACATTTCACTGCAGGGATATTACTATGCTTGTCTAGCTCATCCTAGCTGACTAATTAGCGGCTCTGATACATATTCCACTACCACCTGTACACTGATGACACTCAGATATATCTCTCCTCCCCAGACCTCTCCCCTGCTGTCCTGCAACGTGTCACTGCTTGCCTTTCTTCCATCTCTGACTGGATGTCCTCCCGCTTTCTGAAACTCAATCTCTCTAAAATTAAACTCCTTGTCTTTCCTCCTCCTAATACTGATCCTCCTCTCTCACTCTCCCTTCAAGTCAGTGGTATCCACATAAGTCCATCCTTGCAAGCACGCTGTCTTGGCATCATACTTGACTCTGGCCTCACCTTTGCGCCTCACATCCAATTTGTTGCCAAATCCTGTAAATCCCAACTTAAAAGCATAGCCCGCATCCGCCCCTTTCTCATAAAAGATGCTACCAAGTAGCTTTTCTATGCTCTAGTAATTTCCGGCATGGATTATTGTAACCCTCTCCTGATTGGTCTTCCCAAAAGTTGTATCGCCCAGCTACAGTCTGTAATGAATGAAAAGTTTTACGTGGGGTCCAGGCTGGCCAGGTACAGCTAAAGGACAGAAGCTGCAACAGGAAGCTGTGGGCTGCTCTACTCCAGTGTGGATTCCTATTCACAAGTGCTGGGAGGAAGTGATCTGAGATCACTTTCTCTAGGTGCTGAAATGCATAAATGGAGGATTGTCCTTCACCACTTTTTCATATTAGCAGATTTCTGACGTTTCACTGGGACTCCTGACAGGCCAGAGCCTGTTTGGCTCTTGTAGCCTTGAGTGCCGTGCAAAGTGCCGTAAGTTGCCTACCCCTGGTCTAACATAATATTTCAAAGACAAGCTTTCAAGAGTTTTCCTCTCTTCTTCAGGTCTGAACCAATACTGATCATGAACCATGAACCATTCTATCACAAAATGATTACTGAACAAGTTTTTTTACTTGCTTCATAACCTGCATACCAAACAAGGATCAAGACCACTTCTTGTAACCCCTGCCTGACTATAAAGACCATAATATATATTTTCAGAGGATGAAAAGTGAGCATGAAAATATCTATTTCTAAGCTCCAAAGTAAGACGTAAGATAAAATACAAGATAAGATAAAATTTAGTGGTGTGCGAATTTCTTTTATGTCACTATATATATTAAATACAATAACACATTTAATGACAAAATAATATCTTTGTTTAACCCCTTCCAGACGCTAGACGGAAATTTTCTGTCATGCTTGTCCTACCGTTAAGGATGCATGACGGAAAATTTCCGCCATTTACTAAAGCTAATCCCAGATTGCGGCAATCGCGGGGCTACCACTTCTCCAGTCTGCCTGAGTATCCGAGACAGACCTGGGCACCAGATCACTCTGCCCCTGCAGCTGTGATCACAGGGACTCCTGGTCCGCCTCCATGCGCTTCTGCGGTCAGTGGGAAGTGCAGGGAGACTGATCAGTTTAAATCCTCTTCACCCTGTGAAAAAATAAAGTTTAAGTTACATCCCACCACCCCCTTTAACCATCTCTAATAAAACGAACCCCTTCCCAATCATCAGATCACTACAGTGACGATAGTGATTAAAATACAGACCACTTGAGGGTTAACTTTTTTTTTTTTTAAACCCTCAGAGATTAAAATTTATTTTATGAATTAAATATTATAAAAATATATATTTAGCTAGCTGGGGTGGGTGGAGTTAGTGAGGAATTGGAGAATTTAATGTTAGGCTAGCTAGGGGTTAACAGTAAAAAAAGTTTGTAAAAAAGCTTTAAAAAGTAAAAAAACAAAAACAAAAACAAAAAACACCCACCCCCTTTACCCAGTCCTAATACAAATTAACCCCTTCCCTGACAGTTGATCACTGCCTACAGTGATCAAAATACAGATCAGAGTATTATACAGTGATCTGATTATTTTTTTATAACTCCTGAGGGTTAACTTTTATTTATTTTTTTAATCCTCAAAGGTTCAATTTATTTCATTAATTAATTTGAATATTTTTAATTATATATTTTGCTAGCTGGGGTGGGTGAGTTATGGGAAATTGGGGAATTTCCAGTTAGTGCTGCTTACTGCTAGTTAGGGGTTAACAGTAAAAAAAGTTCAAAGAAAGTTTTTTTTAAAGTTAAAAAAAAACATTATTAAATGCTCATTGCCACTACACCTGCAACAGACTCGAGAGAAAATTATAATTTTGCTAAGGTTCAAAATATGCCTTTTAAAAAAATGGGGTATTCTTTAAAAAATGGTATGTGTTTGTGGGGTAGTTTGAATAACAAGTCAACTAAACTACTCCAAAATGGAACATGGACACAGCATAAAACTTCAAAGTTAAAAAAAACAAAATGGCTGTGTCTCAAATGTGCCCCTTCAACATCCACAATGAAATAAATTGAACCCCTGAGGGTTAAAAAAAAAAGATAAAAGTTAACCCTCTGGAGGTCTAAAAAAATAAATCAGATCACTGTATCCCTGGCAAAGGTACATACGGGGGTATTTTTGTACTCAGACGACATAGCTGAGACACATATAAAGTATTATACAGCCGTAGCATACATAAGGTTTGCAAAATATACTGTGTAAACTCACTTTGTGTGTCAAAAAGCAAGAAAAAATGCATATTACACTTGGTACAAGCTAGCAGAAAAAATATCCCATGCTAAGTTTCAAAATACCCTGGGATGTCTTCTTTAAAGGATCACTATAGGGTCAGGAACACAAACATGTATTCCTGACCCTGTAGTGTTAACACCACCATCTAGCCCCCCTGCACCTCTCATGCCTCCATAAATATAGAAAAAATCTTACTGTATTCAAGCCTGAAGCTGTAAATCTGCATGCTGTTAGACTCAGAAAAACAAGCAGTCTTCTGACATCATCAGAAGTGGTAGCCTGATCCAATCATAGTGCTTCCCAATAGGATTGGCTGAGACTGACAAAGAGGCAGATCAGGGGCAGAGCCAGCATGATTCAAACACAGCCCTGGCCAATCAGCATCTCCTCATAGAGATGAATTGAATCAATAAATCTCTATGAGGAAAGTTCAGTGTCTGCATGCAGAGGGAGGAGATACTGAATCACAGGATGCTGTGCACAGTGCTGCCCTGTGCTCTGCTGACAGCAGATTTGAGTGGATGGAGGCATATTATGCCTCCATCAACTCCGAAGTCCCTCTGGTTCACTCTGAGTGACTGCAACTGGAGGTGTTCCTAGCTTTCAATGTAAACACTGTATTTTCTAAGAAAGGCTGCAGGGAGCGATAGTTCTCACCTGAACAACCTCATTAAGCTGAAGTTGTTCAGGTGACTATAAGAAATTGTATGCCTTCATGGTTTAGCTGGAATATGTAGCCTGCAAAAGTACTCCAACGTGGGACACAGACGCATCAAAACCCTCCATGAAAATTCACACTTAAAAACCTGAACATGTCACGTCTCTTTTACAGCACTGTAGCTTTACAAAAAAGTGTCTAGGTCATACATTGGGCATATTGTTTTACTCAAAAGATGTAACTGAGCATAATTAGGGGGATTTTATGACAGTGGTAGATATCAAGTGTAAGAAATACTGCGCAAAAATGTAAAAATTCCATTTTGTTTGTTTTGCTCACTACAAACATTGACATAAATTGGTGAAAAAAAATGGTGACTAGTTAAGGCTCAATATACACCATGTAAAATACCCTGGGGTGTCTTCTTTATCAAATGAAAGCCCTTTGTGGGGTTATTTGAACAGTCAAACTGCTATAATACCCCAAAATGAGACATAGGATAGCCTTGTCTCTTATATGACATTGTATCTTCATAGAATAGTGCCAGATGTAGCTGAACACAATATGGGGTTCTGTGCAGGAATAGCACACACCATCTTTACGAAATACACATTACAAAAACCTTGTTATATGTGTATATGCCAAAATAGAGAGAAAACCCCCCCACAATTTTACTCTAATATTTAGCAGAGATTGGTGATGAAATGTAAAAAGTGTCAAAATAACCTTAAGTAAATAGCCTGTGATGTCTACTTTATATAAATATATACTTTTGTGTGGCAATTTTGTTTTCTGTGATGGCTACTAAACTTAAAAGACAAACATACCAACTTCTAAAATTGTTCCAAAGCTGGATTTCCATAAGCTGAAATCCTATACATATTATGTGCTCTACAAATCAAGACACATAAATTAATTTATTTTGAAATACTTTTCCTAAGCTGGACATATTATGCACACGCTATTATTGCCAAAACTGTGAACAAAAAATATTTATGTTTTTTCCACATTTTTTGGCCTTTTTATATATATATATTATAAATATAATTAATTAGAATGTATCTACGTGTATGTGACATCAAATTAAAGCCCTTTTTGCCCTCTAAATATATAATATGTGTTGGTGCAATAAATGAGAGAGAAACATAGAATGTGACGGCAGATAAGAACCATTCGGCCCATCTAGTCTGCCCAATTTTCTAAAATACTTTTTAATAATTAGTCTCTTATATCTATGATAGCCTTATGTCTTTCCCACGCATGCTTAAACTCCTTCACTGTATTAACATCTACTACTTCAGCTGGAAGGCTATTCTATGCATCCACTACCCTCTCAGTAAAGTAATACTTCCTGATATTTTTAAACCTTTGCCCCTCTAATTTAAGACTATGTCCTCTTGTTGTGGTAGTTTTTCTTCCATTAAATATTGTCTCCTCCTTTACTGTGTTGATTCCCTTTATGTATCTATCATATCCCCCCAGTCTCGACTTTCCTCCAAGCAATACATGTTAAGATCCTTTAATCTGTCCTGGTAAGTTTTATCCTGCAATCCATGAACCAGTTTAGTAGCCCTTCTATGAACTCTCTCTAAAGTATCAATATCCTTCTAAAGATACGGTCTCCAGTACTGCGTACAATACTCCAAGTGAGGTCTCACCAGTGTTCTGTACAATGGCATGAGCACTTCACTCTTTCAACTGCTAATACCTCTCCCTATACAATCAAGCATTCTGCTAGCATTTCCTGCTGCTCTATTACATTGTCTGCATACCTTTAAGTCATCAGAAATAATATTACCTTGCATTACCTTGCACTTATCCACATTAAATGTCAGTTGCCACAACTCTGACCATTTTTCTAGTTTACCTAAATCATTTGCCATTTGGCTTATCCCTCCTGGAACATCAACCCTGTTACATATCTTAGTATCATCAGCAAAAAGACATACCTTACCATCAAGACCTTCTGCAATATCACTAATAAAAATATTAAAGAGAATGTGTCCAAGTACAGATCCCTGAGGTACCCCACTGGTGACAAGCCCAAGCTTCAAATATACTCCATTGACTACAACCCTCTGTTGCATGTCACTCAGCCACTGCTTTACCCATTCAACAATACTCGAATCCAAACTTAAAGATTGCAATTTATTGATAAGCCTTCAATGTGCAACAGTGTCAAAGGCCTTACTGAAATCTAGGTAAGCAATGTCTACTGCACCACCCTGATCTATTTTTTTTGTTACCCAATCAAAAAAATCAATGAGATTAGTTTGGCATGATCTCCCTGAAGTAAATCCATTTTGTCTCTGATCTTGAAATCCATGTATTTGTAGATGTTCAACAATCCTATCCTTTAACATGGTTTCCATTACTTTCCCCACTACTGAAGTAAGGCTTACTGGCCTATAGTTGCCCACCTCCTCCCTACTACCTTTCTTGTGAATGGGCACAACATTCGCTAACTTCCAATCTTCTGGGACTACTCCTGTTAACAATGATTGGTTAAATAAATCTGTTAATGGTCGTGCTAGTACACCATTAAGCTCTTTTAATAACTTTGGGTGTATTCCATCAGGTCCCATTGACATATTTGTCTATACTTTTGACAGTTGAAATAGAACCTCCTTCTCTGTAAACCATAAGTAATAAATTACTTGTTTGTCCTTTTTACTAACTGAGGTCCCTTTCCTTAATTTTCCCCTGTAAATACTGAACACAAATATTCATTGAGGCAGTCAGCTAGACCTTTATCCTCATCTACATACACATTTACTTTCCTTTTCTCATTTATGCATCAAAAAAATGTTTTGTCCTCTTTTTTTAATGATTGTGCTATTTTCTCTTCTGTGTGAGATTTGGAAGCTCTTATAACTTGCTGTAGTGGAGTAGTAGTATTATCCACGGTATCTCCGCTGGTAGACAAAATCAAGCAGGTACAAAGCAGGTAAAATCCAGGTGGCGTAGTTACAATCCCTTCCTCCCAAGAACTAGACGACACATAGCTTGGAGGTCAACTGAGGTTTTTAATTACAGGCACCGTATTTATGGGATTCCCCATGCAAGGGGTTTCCCTACTGACATTCCAGGGGTGGCACAGTAGGGGACTACATGGGGAACTGAACAATACATACATTTCTCCCACCATGCACTGCTGCACGAGAGGGATACTCCCACTAGAATATACAGCTAAGTGGATTATCCCTCCGTGCAGTAGAACTTACATTTCACATTAAAATACATAATTTCCATAATATTCCCTTCATTTAAACGAATGGACGTTCGGTAGATAGCTGGGGTCTGAGCGCACAGTTCGTGAGAATACCGCTCAGATCCCAGCCTAACTAACTGAACGCCGCACGAAACACACATTAAATTCAAGTTATACTCAAAGTACCGATTGACATCAGGGGAACAACCTACCAAATGGCCGGGGCTCCCGAACGGCCTGGAAGTCCAGCGGTGTTCGCACCGTCGAGTAGCCGATTTTAGTTCCAGGCGCTCGACGACCAAACACCGCTGGGCTAACAAAGGAACTAAGATGGCCGACCGCCGCGTGGACGGTAGCCGAACGACGGCCACCTAGGAACACACTTAACTATAGATTGCAACAATGTTGCAATTGGTTAATGGGTGCCACACGACCTCCTGTGTGTGGTCGTCCATTCGGTAGGTTATTCGTTTCACAAACAGTGTTGAAACTCACTGTTCGTGAAACTACAGTATGAATGCTGGGGTTTTCATGCCGCCAGCATACGAATGCCCTCATTCGCCTGAAATGCAATTACAATCATACACTTGTCTCTACAGCTTTAGAAAGAATACAGACAGACGCATACATTGATAGTCTCCAGTGGCTAGTTTTGCCACACTTGCTTAGCCTCTTTCTGCCTAATCTTATAGAGCATTCTGTCTTCCTCACTCTGGGTTTTTTTTATAATTACTAAATGCTAACTTTTATTTTTTTACTATTTTGGCCACATCTGCAGAGTACCACAGTGGTTTCTTGATTTTTTTGCTTTTACTGACAAGCCTAAAGCAATTTTCAGTTGCCTTCAGGAGTGCAACTTTTAAATAATCCCATTTCTCTTGGACTCCATTTAAATTGCTCCAATCTGATAATGACTCCTTTACACGTATTCTAATTTTAGAAAAGTCTGTATTTTTAAAGTCTAAAACTTTTGTTTTAGTGTGGTGTGACTCAAGTCACTGTTCTTATATTAAACCACACTGACTGATGATCACTGGATCCTAAACTTTCACCTACGGTAATATCTGATACCAAATCTAAATTTGTTAACACTAAATCTATTATAGCTTCTTTACGAGTTGGCTCCTCAACGACTTGTTTCAGAGACAATCCCAGTAGGGAGTTTAGAATATGTGTGCTCCTGGCACAAGCAGCTAATTTTGTTTTCCAATTTACATCAGGAAGATTAAGGTCACCCATGATGATAACGTCCCCCTTCATTGTCATTTTAGCTATTTCCTCAACTAGTAGATTATCTAACTCTTCTATTTGTCCTGGGGAGTCTATAAATCACACCTACACGAGTTACTGTGTTATTACCAAATTTTAACGTAACCCAAACGGACTCTATGTTCGCCTCACTAACTTTTATTAGGCTAGATTTTATGCTATCCTTCACATACAGGGCCAATCCTCCCCCTTTCTTTCCTTCCCTGTCTTTTCTATATAAAGAGTACGCTGGTATTGCTATGTCCCAGTCATTTTTCTCATTATACCATGTCTCAGTAACAGCGACTAAATCTACATTATCAGTTGCCATTATTGCCACAAGTTCATGGATCTTATTCCTAAATTGCGAGCATTTGTAGACATGACTCTAAGCTTGTCATTTTTTAACACACTTGCTAAAGGCACCTCCTGTCCATGTTTTGGGGGGCAATAGGATTGATGTTTTATCACCCTTTTGCCCCCCCCCCCTCCTAGTTTAAATACATCCTAGCAAAACCTCTGAACTGCTCACTGAGAACATTTGTTCCCTTTTGAGAAAGATGCAAACTATCTTTTTTGTACAGTTTATTTCCATTCCAAACAAAGCTACCATGAGAAATAAAGCCAAATCCTTGCTCCCGACACCATTCACCAAGCCACAAGTTAAAGGACCACTCTAGGCACCCAGACCACTTCAGCTTAATGAAGTGGTCTGGGTGCCAGGTCCTTCTAGGGTTAACCCATTTTTTCATAATTATAGCAGTTTCAGAGAAACTGCTATAATTATGAATGGGTTAAGCCTTCCCCAATCCTCTAGTGGCTGTCTCATTGACAGCCACTAGAGGCGCTTGCGTGCTTCTCACTGTGATTTTCACAGTGAGAGCACGCCAGCGTCCATAGGAAAGCATTGTAAATGCTTTCCTATGAGACCGGCTGAATGCGCGCGCAGCTCTTGCCGCGCGTGCGCATTCAGCCGGCGGGGCGTAACGGAGGAGGAGAGGAGGAGGAGAACTCTCCGCCCAGCGCTGGAAAAAGGTAAGTTTTTACCCCTTTCCCCCTTCCAGAGCCGGGCGGGAGGGGGACCCTGAGGGTGGGGGCACCCTCAGGGCACTATAGTGCCAGGAAAACGAGTATGTTTTCCTGGCACTATAGTGGTCCTTTAAAGTCCCTAATACGCATCCGCCTGTCGTTCTGAGTGTTATGCACAGACAGAACTGCAGAGAATGACAGTGTGGAAGCAACCTGCCATTTATCATTGGCAAAAACACTAAAAACTTCCTTAACCTCTGAAACCTCATTGCAAGCCAAGTCATTTGTCCCTAGATGGACAAGTGCATCCAATTCCCCTTCCTGCTTTGCTCGCTTAATAATATTACAAATATGTCTCCTGTCTCTGTGAGCAGTTGCTCCAGGAAGGCATCTCACAAGACCACCATTGTCCATCTCCACACCTCTTATGATGGAATACCCCAACAACAACTGCTTTCTATTAGGCCTCACCATAGTCTCCAAGCCTGTCTCCACACCACCACTACCCTCAGTGCCTGAGCCTGTCTCCACAACACCACTACCCTCAGTGCCTGAGCCTGTCTCCAAAACACCACTACCCTCAGTGCCTGAGCCTGTCTCCACAACACCACTACCCTCAGTGCCTGTCTCCATAACACAACTACCTTCAGTACCTGAGCCTGTCTCCATAACACCATTACACTCTGAAAGTGCAGAAAATGAATTATGTAGAGTAACAGACTGTGCAATATGCCTTTTATCCACAACTCTAAGTTTACGAGAGATGCAAACTGGGTTAAACACAAACCACAAAAAATGAAGAAATGGCTTGTATCTTTAAAGGTAAGACAAGCTTTTGAAGCGGTGTCCTTAGGGGTTAATGGACAATAATAAACTCAAATAAGTTCCAGAACAATTACAAATTAAAGAGACTCAAAACACCATAACTACTACAGTATACTAGTTTTGGTGCAATAAGGCTACAAGTGCCTTTTCTCAGTTTTCAATAGGTTTGACAAAAACAGCCCAAACCCATTACCCACTGATGTGTTACAAAATAATGTATGTAAGTATATAGTATTCGTTACTTCAGATATTTTTTTTTTTTCATAATCTGCTCAGGTACCTCAGTTAGATGCTCTAATGATCCTGATACTGGATATGCCTTGATGACAAACTTTGCCACGGAAGGCATATTAAGGAATCCTTTCCATATGTAGTTCAACCGAGACAAAAAAGTGGATTCATCTTCAATTATATCAGCAATGTGAAAAGGTTCAGAGCTGCAAGTATAAAAAGACATCTTCAAAATTAACTCGATATTATTTAGTCATCAATCAGCATATAGAAGTCTTTCCAAATATTATTAGGACAAATTATATTTTTCAGCCACTACACAAACACTACCAATATATCACTTACCCAATTCCAGCAAAGGTGTCCCTCGTCATACAATGCAAACACAGCCATGGGCGTCCGCAGGAATTTTTCCAGGGGGGGGCATAATTGTAATGACATCCATGCTTGGTACCTTTTTGACAGTGTCATGAAAGGGAAGGGGCATAGCCATTATCACATAAAGCCAGGGCGAATAGCGTTTTCACAACTATGGTGTCAGGAATATATGTTTGTATTACTGACACTATAGTGTTCCTTTAAGCAAATTAAAGGACATTTCTTGTCACCATAACAACTTCACCTAAATGAAAATGCTATGATGCCAGGAAGCCCCTGGGTGCTCGTTTTCCTTTAAGGGGTTAAATTGCTCTCAAATGGTTTAACCCCAAAGGCTTCCTCCAGCTCCAGGTCGCTCAGTGGTATTTGGCTTCTGAAACAGAGTGTCAGGAAGTGCAGATTGACGTCAGGCATGGGTGCCGCTGATTGGCTAAAGTGGTCAGTTGACGCTCTAAGCCAATCGCTAGTTCCCAGTTCATAAAATGTTTTTACTTTTTTATGAATGGGGAGCTACTGATTGGCTTAGAGTGCCAGCTGACCGCTCTAGCCAATCAGCAACACCCCTTACCCAACGGCACTCTGTGCTTCCTGACACTCAGTAAATAAAAGTGAACACATTAACACCAATATTTTTTTAACTTTGGAGATGAGTAGGTCCAGCGTTTCCCTGCCTGGCCCAGGTACCAAAGCCTTATGATATGGTGTCTAGAATAAAGTGGAGGGTTCACTTCATTTGTCCTTCCTGCTCCAATCTCATTTTCCTCTCCTTCATTTGACAGTCTTTTTTTTTCTTCTGACACTGTTTTCTATCCTTGGCCCCTTCTGCTCTTTTACCTTTCTGCTACTTTCTGCTAATTTTGATCCCTTTTGCTCCTTTCTCATTCTGATCCCTTTCTGCTTCCTTTTCTACTTTACCTTTGTGCTCCTTGCTGTCCCTTTCTGCTCTTTCTCCTACTTTACCTTTGTGCTCCTTCTGATTCTTTCTGCTCCTTTACCTTTGTTCCTCCTTGCTGTCCCTTTGTGCTCCTTCCTGCTCCTTGCAGGCCCTTCCTGCTCATTCTCCTACTTTATGTTTGTGCTCCTTCTGCCCCTTCCAGCTTATTTCTGACTCTTTCTGCTCCTTCTACTTTACCTTTGTGCTGCTTTACCTTCCAGCTCATTGCTGACCCTTCCTGTTCATTTCTATATATCTATAGGCTGCTGCCCCCCCAAATCTATGGGCTGCTGCCCCCCTCCCCAAATCTATGGGCTGCTGCCCCCCCCAAAATCTATGGGCTGCTGCCCCTCTCCAAATCATGAACTTGCTGCCCCAAATCTGGGCTGCTGCCCCGTCTAAAGGCTGCTGCCCCACCAAATTTTATGGGATGCCCTTTACGTCTATGAGCTGCTGCCCCCCTGCCCCCAAATCTATAGACTGCTGCCCAAATCTATGGTGCTGCCCCAAATCTATGGGCTGCACCTTTGCGATCTAAGTACTGCCCAAATCTATGAGCTGCTGCCCCCTCCCCCAAATCTATGAATTGCTGCCCTCTCCCCAAATCTATGGGCTGCTGCCCCAAATCTATGAACTGCTGCCCCCAAATCTAAAGGCTGCTGCTGCCCCCTCCCAAATCTATGGGCTGCTGCCCCAAATCTATGGGCTGCTGCCCCCCTCAAATCTATGGGCTGCTGCCCCCCCCAAATCTATAGACTGCTGCCCAAATCTATGGGCTGCTGCCCCCAAATTTATCTGCTGCTGCCCCCCTCCCAAATCTATAGGCTGCTGCCCCCCTCTCAAACCCTCCCCCCCATCCCCCACTTACCTGATCTGTAGGCTGTCTCTGGCTGCATGTGTTGCTCCTCTGCGGTTTCAATCAGCAGAGAGAAGCAGGGATAAGATGCAGCTTCCTATCCCTGTCTCTCCATACACACCGCCGGTATTGCAGTTCATTTTAAATCTCACACAAAATAGCAGAACAAGCTGAAAAATCCAGGGGGGGGGGCAAGTGCCCCCCCCTTGCGGACGCCCATGAACACAGCCCTCCCCAATAAAGCATTGAATCAATGATATAATAAACAGTAATATTGTGCCTGGCTCCTGACATTTATTTCTGGCTCCTATATTCTAAAAATAAAAAAAATTGCACACAACACTACACAGCCACTTGTGATTTCATTTCTTACCATATAATAGTAAAACTAAAATAAATAAATTTTAAAAAGCTATATTTCAACACAATCACATACTATAACCACAAGTGACCTATCAGCAAAAATAAATGATACCTTGTAGCTGAAGAAAATGATTCCTTTGGCAATTCTTGTTTCTCTGTTTCTAAAACATCTAAATTAAGAGCATTCGTGGTTGAAGAAACAGCTTCAATACTATTATCGGCTTCATCTGATAGTTTACGCTTCATTTCCATAGAAACTTTCACTTTCTTAGGTGAAAGATCTTCAGCGGGAGGTGCCATTCGACCTGATAATAAGAAAAATAATTAAACCATAATAAAAAAATGTAAAAAACACAAACGTATTAAGACCTAACATGCAGAACATAAACCAATTGGTTTTAAACAAATCTAAAGTAATCAAAAATAAAGCCATTTGAAGTAGCATTATTCTTAAAAAATAAATAAACATTTTGATTGCCAATACATTTAAGTTGTCTGTACTATAGCAATAGACTTCAATTTAGATTCATATTAAACCCTCCCCCACCAATCATGTGTATGCTTTACTTTGGTATGAAAGCCATTAAATATGCTTATACTCATTTTCAAAGGTCAAGGGAGTGAAATATATTACTTGTTTTGGGAAAAGGCACATGCAATTGAGGTGGACACTAACCGAGTGGCAAAAAAGCTGTACAGGGTTCAGCTGCTGTTATTGGAGGATTGGAGCCTAGTGGGACTAGGTAAGAGGGCAAACCATTGCAAAACAGCAACTACAACAAAAAAGGTCATAGTGGTTATGATACTTGAAATAACCCTTAAAGGACCACTATAGTGCCAGGAAAACATACTCGTTTTCCTGGCACTATAGTGCCCTGAGGGTGCCCCCACCCTCAGGGTCCCCCTCCCGCCGGGCTCTGGAAAGGGGTTAAATCTTACCTTTTTCCAGCGCTGGGCGGGGAGCTCTCCTCCTTCTCTCCTCCTCCGTTCCTCCTCCTGGGCTGAATGTGCACGCGCGGCAAGAGCTGCGCGCGCATTCAGCCGGTCGCATAGGAAAGCATTTACAATGCTTTCCTATGGACGCTGGCGTGCTCTCACTGTGAAAATCACAGTGAGAAGCACGCAAGCGCCTCTAGTGGCTGTCAATGAGACAGCTACTAGAGGATTAGGGGGAAGGCTTAACCCATTCATAAACATAGCAGTTTCTCTGAAACTGCTATGTTTATGAAAAAATGGGTTAACCCTAGCTGGACCTGGCACCCAGACCACTTCATTAAGCTAAAGTGGTCTGGGTGCCTAGAGTGGTCCTTTAAAGCCTCACTGGGAAAAAATATTTCCTGTATATTTTACACTTTGTGTCTTGAGTACAGTTTGACTATTACTAGGCTGCATTGCATCCCTTGACTCTTTGGTTTGGTATTTTAGAATACTACTTTATTGTGCTTTTATTTTGACTTAATAAAAAGTACCTTGCTCCTGTTTATAAAATTATACTCTAGTGAAACTGCTACCACTCTGCCCAAAGACCTTAGAGGAACATTTCAAAAGTCTTTCACTTTAGCTGGAAACGTATTTTGCTTAACTTGATGTTTTAGGTTAAGCTGTACATAAAGAGACAGAGTATTACACATACCTGTGCATATTTTACAATTTAAATCAAATAGGTGGTTTTTATGTTGTCCTGTAGTATCGGATGTTGACTCAGGAGTCACATCTTTTTCTTTTTGAATCTCCTCTTCCTTTTCCACTGGTTTAACAATGGTTTCCTAGAAATTAAATAAAACAGAAACAAATCCCCAAAACTTGATTACAGTACAAATGTTAATTAATTATGAACAATAATGAAGATTTATTTATAGAACATACAATACACCACTTTACAGGTTTCTGCAGTTTAATCAGAAAGCCATGTCTCCAGGTTTTTGCAAAACGACTTCATTATAAGACATACTCAGAGTACTTACTTACTTAGTTCTTTTAATAAAATGTCTGTATGAGTCTAGTTGCCAACATGATTATGCCCCACAACTACTGTCCTTTTATGATCAGCCCCTTAGAACTGCTATATAGAAAAAAGAAAGACAGTGATTGTCCGTGGAGTTGATTCATGTCAGCAGCTCAGTATACACAGATTTCTCATTGGCTGGCCTATATCATTTACTTTCCATTTAGGAAGACATTTTTGTCAAAGGGAGAGGCGTGGACAATGGGCAGGGTCATATTGCATTCCAGGCACTATAGCTCCCTCTGCCTCCCTACTCTCTCGCACCCACCGCCCAGGTAAATAAAGGGTTACCCGATTAACTCACCTGATTACAGCGCTGTTGTCGCTTGGCACTGGTCCAACGCTCCACCCCCTCTGACATCCTGCGACGAGCATGAATCAATGTTTTCCTATAGGGAAAAATCTGATGCAGGATGTCCTCATGCAGAGCGTGAGGATGTCCAGCGTCAGATAACGGACCAGAGGTCCGTTTCGACTCTGGAAGCCCTCTAGTGGCTGTCTGGTAGACCTTGTTAGATCTTCCCAGCTGTAAGTCAGACAACCAGTCATGTTATCTCCTGGTTGCTTAGCTCAACAAAGCTTAACTCAGGTAGCTGGCAATTGCCCAGACCACCTACCTTGCAAAGACTTCTAATTGAGCCACATTGGAAAGTCTGTATTTGGACAATCACAGAAAGTCTGGGCTAGAGAACAAGGGGAGGGCTCACAAAGACTACAGACAAGAGTTCTTTTGCAAGCTGTTTTTAGACATCCTTCTAATAAAAAAAATGCATAATTAAATGCATGTATGTTTTCATTGGCAGTGTATCTACTAAGCATTGATTTTTATTTTAATATATATATTTTTATTTGGGAGGTGGAGTGTCCCTTTAAGTCACTTTTGAAGTCACCTCAGTGTCCATGGATTCTGGTTCTTTCAGCGGAGCATCACTCTCAATTTCAATTTCCCCTTTGTGAGTAATCTTGGTGATTGGCCTTCGCTCAACTTCACGCTGTTCTTTCTCAATCATTTCTATGGTCTATAAATGTAAAAACAATATACAAAATTATGAAATTTTCAAACGTTTAATAAAATGGTTTGCTTACGCATAAAAAGTTAGTTTGTTATCCCATGCATTCTAAAATAAAAAATAGGAAAGTGTAAACAGTTGCTTGTATAACTGTAACATGCATTTTCTTTAAAATTAATATACAGCAGTACAAAAACTGAACAAAAATACTTGGTTGAGTTTTTGACAACCATATTAAAACTCCTTTGTATTCTGCACTGCTGGTGCGGTCTGCCTTTGCTTCATCTATACAGACTACATGTGAACCTTTAAATCTCATGGAATGGCATTTAGATGAGGAATAAATATATACATCTTTGTCGGAGTTGCTACTTTGAAATGAGCTTCTGAGTGCAACAATAAATATGCCAGAGGTAGACTTTACACTAGAACTTATTATGATCGCTTATGATAGCAACTTTTATTTTTTTTTTTTTTTAACACTCGCTCCTTCAAAACACATACATATAAATAAACCGAGAATGTGTTTAAACTTTTTTTTTTTCAAAAAAGTTAAAACAATCAATTTAAATCATAAGTAGTACAATACTTTACATGTCGGTTCTCTCTCTGCCTCCAAGCTGCTAATTCTCTGGATGCCAACTCTTCTGGACTCATTTTAATCAGATGATCAGGAGTGATTTCTCCTTTCAACACTCGTTTGAACAAAACCTGTAATAACAAAAATTAAATCAGACTACAATATTTCTGGATGTGCTGAAGGTCCTTGCTGAAGCAAACTTTTGCTCATTTTTGCAAACTATGTATATTCTGCCTTTGGTCTGCCCTTAGAAAACTTAGCATAAAATGGACGGCAGGGGGTTAGCTGTGCTGCTTAAAAAAAAGTTTAGCAAAGTCTAGTCTGGAGGGAAAGTCATGCGTGGAGTTAATAAAATTTACTTTTATGACATAATTCACTTACATTGTTTTTAGGATCTTTAAGGTTGAACATTAAACTCCGGTACTTGTTCTTGTATTTTGCATCTGTATCTCGGTAAAAGGAAAATAGCTCTTTTTCTATCTTGACTGAAACTTTTGTAGCTCTTTCTTCAGGAATCTTAGAACTCGATTCTGAAAGTCTAATAATAATGTGAAAAAAAAGTTTTAGAAATAGTCATATTTAAACATAAGCATAAACTGTTTTGTGTTAACAAGGTAGAACAGTGCTGTTCAACTAACAAACTGGGCTCATGTGGGCTTCCTCCATTTTTTAAATAAAAAGATAAATATAGCTTAGTACAGTTTAAAACTGAGAAAATGGTGAAATGGTTGAGTTAAATATGCTCATGTACATTAGAGTCACAAAGGGATGGACTCAAATCACAAACGCAGATCTGTGCTGAGGTGACTCCAAATCTCTTCTATGATGTATCAAGAACAAGCTTCAGAAATTTATAATGGCGTAGTATATAGTGTAGCAGATCTTGATTAAAGACACACAAAATATAATAGTAGAACTGCTCACCTTAAATATAGCCCATTTATTAGTGAATTACCTCACCCATTCCCCCATTTTCTCAATTTTAAACTGTATTACTATATATATATATATATATATATAT
Source organism: Pelobates cultripes (assembly GCA_933207985.1). Classification (NCBI taxonomy): domain Eukaryota; kingdom Metazoa; phylum Chordata; class Amphibia; order Anura; family Pelobatidae; genus Pelobates; species Pelobates cultripes. The sequence goes on along the minus strand of OW240913.1, from coordinate 147,885,593 downwards.
ATATATATATATATATATATAATTTTTTTTTTTTACCTCTATAGTTGAGTTACCCCAACAACGATAAGGGGTATATATTTATCCTTTTAATTCATCTTAGTTATCCACTATTTTAACTGTTGTGGGCTATTATCACCATTCAACACAGTTATATATCTTTCTTTGCATGTTAAGTGTAAAGTATGTGAAGTGTTTTCAAGAGTGTGCTGGCATCTTTTGATTGAGCAGTGTAGGAAATTTTGCAACAATAGCAATCCTAGTGATGGCTAGATTTACTCTGCAGTTATCTGTAAACTATATTAGACGCGATGGTCAAACAACCTAAGGTATGGCTGAGATCTGTTGGGAAAATAGCATTTAATATAACTGAAATTAAAGTTGCAGGGCCTCAATATGTTGATGTTTGTGAATTGTACTGCCCATTGTGCTCAACCAAGGCAATACTCAGACTTGTACAAGGCAAAATGAGACGCCATTTACATTTCAGACATTCAGAAAATCCATTTGCACCAATGTTTAGCCAGCTTTGAGCATCGGTAATGGCTAACCTTGCCCTGCAAAGGTTGGTGAAATATTCTATTTGTGAAACCCAGCCTTTTATATTGTCTAAGCAGAGTGGGAAATAACACACAATAACCTTCCATGCAAGTAATATTCTAGCAATGGGTAATAGCATATGCTTAATATAATTTCCATTAAGCTTATTTTTTTTAAAGAAAATGAGCCATCAGTAGTACAAGGAGGGCATAACATCGTTAGGAGTCGTGATATTGTACCAGGAATAAGGTTTCAAACTGTAATAATATCGAGGCTAGAAAAGAGCATTAATTGAAGAGGTGAAATTATTTTAAAGCAAAATAAAGCTAAGAGGTGGGATTATATATGATATAAAGAAAATCGGGAAAAGGGCTGGAAGACAATGTGATTAGACTGGATATGGGAAATGAGTTGAGGTGCAGTAATATAATTATCCAGTTTGCTAACCAAGACAAGTTTGAATAAATAAAAATTATTAATAAAAGTGTGTGCTCATCACACATATGTAATGTATGAGCAAGTGTATATATGCGACTACATGCAGTGATTGCGTGGCTGCATATACATGTGTATATCGGTTACTGCACATATAATATGTAAAAAGAAACACTTCTGATGAAGCCCTGCTGGGAGAAACACGTAAAGCGTACACTACTGCCCCCTATTTAGTATTAGGACCTGCCAAAGAGGGAGTGCATTCACGTTGTGGTGGGCTTATGCAATGTATGATCATATACTGTAACTAAACTCCCATTATTTTTGTCTAGATTAGGTGTTTTTAAAAAAACTAATAAAATCTGTGAGCTTTGAAGTTGCTGTTTAGTGGATGCGTGAGTGCGCTGGATCTTGAATGTTGTGTTATATATACAATATACATATATATATATATATATATATATATATATATTTATTATACTTAATAAAGTTAATTATTTCATATATTTATGAAATAACTTCATGCTGCTGACTCCGTTCCAGGTACCTGCATATACCAAGTTGGGATTAATACCACCAAAGCTGTTAAACACCACAGCAAGTTCTTGCTCTAAAAATTGTGAGTAGAATACTGTGTTTTTTACTAATAATTCTAATAATTGATATACTACACAATCAGAGTTTTTCATTCTTTCATTAATTTCTGCACTCACTAAGCCACGTGAATAGAAAGCCCCATAATAAGTGAAACAACTCAAAAACAGTTTGACACAATCCAGGAGGATGCACCCAAAGACGCTTTGCATCATATCCATGGCAATGAGCTGTAGTGTCATGGTGCTTTACAGAGGGCCTTTAAACTGAGTGACCTAGACTGATCAGAAAAAAATGTATATCCTAAAAATAAGTACTTATTTTGTTAATCACACATGCCTTTTAACGAAAATATCCTTTAGGGATTGGCGAACACTTTGTCGAATCTGGTCAACAGATGGCTTTGGAGTAGAAGGAGTTGAACTGTGTGAACTCTGTGAGGATAGCCCTTTTTTCTCTTGCTTTTTCTTCTTAATTTCTTGCTTTTCATGGATACCTACAAAAAACATTAACTAAAATATATATACATATATATAGAAAAACAACATTTTTACTTTATATTCCTTAAGATTAGAGGCAGTGCAACAATAGGAAATATCACAATTTCTTGTGGCAAAATAGGCACACAGAAATGTATATAACAGGCCAAGCACAATAAAACTCCCCACAATGCAATTGGAAAAGTTACTGTTTTGCATTACCTGCATATCTCAAGTTGGACTTTTAAAAGCCTCCCTTATGCACAGAAACTAGAAAAATCATGTTTCCATATCTATTCTGTAGTTCCCAACTTGACATGCAACGCGCTACGTTTCAGACTTCACTCTGTATTTCTGCAGCTACCCTTATCAATAGAAGCGTTTTTTGCCAGATGTTAGGTAGACCAGGGGGACATATTCGTGGGTATTAGGCCGGGGACTTTAAAATAAATTGGGGGGTGGAGAGTGGCTAACAGGTCAGGGCAATTTAAGAAAAGCAAACTAGGTCACATATACATATTTATAAAAAAAAGACATTGAAAAATAAAAAACACTCCAAATGAGAAAAAAAAACAGATTCAACCCCCGCTGGCTGTCACACAAGGACCATGCTAATACACCCACATGGAATATCAGTTTGGGGCAAAACTCTCTAGGGCAGATACATAGACTGCTACTCATAACCACAGAGGGCACAGAGATGTTACCACTACTGTTGCTTACAAAGTTAAATGCATTATAAAAAGTGCAATGTTATTAAATGCCACGGTTGTTCTTAAATGTCTGATAAAACTGTGAGCAATTGCTGTTGTGGCTATGTTTGCAACGATGTTATTTCTATGCACACAAAAATAAAGAATTAAAAAAAAAAAAAACAGATTCAAGTGAGCCCCTGATAAAGCCAAATAATGGTTTTCCCATGCTCTGAATTATAGAGCTCTTATTGGATGGCTTGTAACAGATTGCTCTGACAGTAAAGGTTCACTTCTCTTGAGGATTGCTGTGGGAATTTTATTGAATTTTCCTTGGATTATAACACGCGGGCAGCAAATGAGGGCTGAAAGCAGGACACTAGGTTTCCTTAAAATATTATAATTAAGGCTCACACTTGCCGCCTATGAGTGTGTGCCGGGGGAAGACACTAGGTCACTCCCCAGCATATAATTAAGGGGTTCCCAGCTTTCTCTTATTAAAGGGACACCATAGGCATCTAGACCACTTCAGCTTATTCAAGTGGTCTGGATGCAATTTCCCATGTCCCTTAGCCCAACAGTGGTAAATTTTGCAGTTTCTGAGATTAATTACCTGCTAGGATTAACTCCTCTACTAGTGGCTGTCTACCAGACAGCCACTAAAGGAAATTCCGGGTGCTTAGATGACTTTTGGTAGCCTAAATGAAGCTGGACGTCCTCACGCTATGCATGAGGACTTCCAGAATCACTGGAATCCCCATAGGAAAGCACTGATTAATGCTTTCCTATGGGGAAATCCTAATGATTGAGCGGCCATTGCCGCGCATGCGCATTAAGTCTCCCTCACCAGTTGACACCCCTGGAGAAGCATGGGCGGAGCCTGACGCAGCACTGAGGGACATCGGCGCTGGATTCAGGTAAGTGACTGAAGGGGTTTTACCTCCATCAGTGCTGCAGGAGTGGGGTGCGAGGGAGGGGGGCACTTTTGGAACCTATAGTGCCAGGAAAATTGCTTTGTTTTCCTGGCACAATGCAGTCCCTTTAGACAGGCCCAGTGAGAGATATATATATATATATATATATATAGCGCTTACATAACTGGAGATCACATATTATTACCAAATTTTGAGGTTCTCTCTTCGGGACACTGAACATTTAGATCTTTAGAGGGCTTTTCACGTTTTTCCTCAGATGCTCGTTGGGATGATGTTGCAGACGGCAAGTGTTTATGGTCCAGTGCCATAGATTTAGTCTTAACTTGTGAATCCCTGCGGTCCAGTGAGTGCTTCCCATCGCCTGAATCCTAAAGAAAAGATAAATGTAATTTATAACAGCCTACAATCAACATAGGTAGGGTAAATTACATGCAGTCTGTACATAATAAAGATACCGTTAACAGACTGACCTGAAATCAGAAATGCTTTTTTTCATTTTTTTTTCAATCTTAAAGGGAAACTATAGTGCCAGGAATACAAAGCTGTATTCCTCCTCCTCCCCAGTGAATAAAGGGTTAAAAACCCATTATTTCCGTACCTTATACCCGATATCCATCCAGCGGGCTCTTATGCACATGTGCAGCTAATGCCATGCGCGCATTAAACCTCCCTATAGGACAGCATTAAATCAATGCCCTCCCCCAATTTCATTTAGAGGCAAGGTAGCCATTTTGGTGAACGAGTTGGTGCGATTACTACTATTGCATCACTTATAGTTAGAGATGCTCCAAAATTTCTGCTGCCGAAATTTTCTGGCAAAAATGGGCCTATCCCGTTTCGGCCAATTTTGCCAAAATTAAAAAAAAAATTGGGGGGGGACGGGGGGAACACTAAAAAAAGAGGGAGGTGAGAGGAACACTAGAGGGGAGACCACTAAAAGAGAAGGGTGAAGGGAAGTTTTTCATATTAGATTAATTAAATTCATTAAAAAGTCTAATATTAATAAAATTATAGGAAAAAAAAAAAACTTTGTTTAAATCATTTGGGGAAAAAAGTCATTTTCGGTTTCGGTTTTCTGCCAAGGGCATCCTGAATTTTCGGTTTTGGCCCAGAATTTTCATTTTGGTTCATCCCTACTTGTAGTTTTAACAGCACAGTGGTCAAATTGGTTAACTATAGTGTAGCCTGCTGTGGTGGTTATGGTGCCAGGTTTAAAAGGATTCTATAATGCCAGGAAAACAAATTCATTTTCCTGGCACTATACATTTTCCCCTCTGTCAAGGCCCCCTCCTGCGACACTAAAGAGATTAATATTTACCTGGGTCCTGCGCAGATGTCCCTCGGCGCTGGCTCAGGTCCGCCCACGCTCCTGCCCCGTCTGCAGGGGAGACCTAATGCGCACGCGCTGCATTTTCCGCACTCGCATTAGGATCTCCCCATAGGAAAGCATTATTCAATCTGAAAATCTGACGCGGAAGGTCCTCATGCAGAGCGGACCAAAAGTATGTTTCAACCGGAAGTCCCTCTAGTGGCTGTCTGGTAGACAGCCACTAAAGGACGAATTAACCCTCAGAGGTAATTATCGCAGTTTATAATCAGTTTATAAAAACTGCAATAACTACCACTGCAGGGTTAAGAGTGATGGGAGTTGGCACTCAGACCACTTCAATGAGCTGAAGTGGTCTGGGTGCCTACAATGTCCCTTTAACTCCTATTCTAAGTGGTCAAAATGTTTTTGACCAAGATTTCATTAGCACTCCTGAGCGAAGGCCTGTAGTGCAGTTTTAAGCTCATTGGCTGAGGCAGTCAGCTGATTTGCTTAGGAGCTTCCAGCTCTCTGGCATTAGTTATGGGTGGAAGTGGCACCCAATAGACCCCATTTAAGAAGTCAAACAAAAATTCTAAAACAATTTGGCTACTTACAATAGAAGGGGTGAGCACTAGGACACACCTGGTGTCATAACCACTATAGACAGAGCTCTATAGTGGTTATGGGGCTTGGAGTGTTCTTTTAAAACAGCAAAGACAATTGTCTATTCCTAAGGGTTAAATTCAATAACCAATCTAATTTTACACATTAGGATGAGCAGAACAGTGTAGATCTGAGGAAATGTAATGCCATTTCCATTGACAACGTGTAAGCTTTAATTTAACAGATTTCAATTAAATTGAACAAACCAATTAATATTTTAGGATTTGAAAGACATATGCCACCTAGGATAAACAATAAAAGCATGTAAATAACAAATAATTGTACCTTTTTAGAAATTTTTACTTTATGCTTTGTTGTATCATCAGCATGTTTGGGTTTTTCATGACGTTGGCTTGAATTGTCAGATGGCAAGGATTTTGTGATTGACTTTTCTGATTCCTCTACTTGGATATCTTGATGAACATCTATTTTTTGGTGACTGACAGTAACATCTATTGAAGCATCAACTTCCATTTTTTCTTCTTCAGCACAGCACTTCATACATATGTATTCCCGATCTTCAGCTTCCATTTGTTGTGCTTGAGGAAGACTTAAACCAACACATTCTCCATGAAACCAGTCATCACACCTTCCACAACCGACCATGAACCTGTAAATACACAATGCACCTTAGATTTCACCCTTTCAGGACACAGATTCAGAATCTTGTCTTGCACTTAAGGACACAAGCAATGTTAAATTGTTTTGCTGTGTGTGTTTAACAATTTTTTTTGTATCTTTATCATTTATTGCACCAACTACCCCGCAAAGGTCTACCATTTGTGAAAGTAGACCCTGAAGAGTATCTCACACAGTTTATATTGTGCCTTAACAAGATGACATTGTTTCACCAGCTTATGTCAAACATTGTTGTAAAATGTTTTTGGGAGATTTGAGTCCCATTTTAATGCCTGTTTGCTGGATTCACTGCAGCAAACATAGCATTGGCCTGCGTATGGTCTCTTATTCTGGCCCCAGGAATTAAATGATATTTGTGGTTCTTAGTTACCAACAGGCGAATAGTCAATGCTGGAAAAATACAGCATGACTGGAAATATCCGACATATGTCCTTAAGTGAAGAATAAGCATGGCGGAATATTTCTGTCATGCGTCCTTAAGGGGTAAGTAGAAGATATGTGCAAACATTCAATACAAAAACTGCATTTTCCGATTGAAGGGTTGACGTGTCACACACAAAAACCACTGTAAATATCTACAAAAAAATGAATCATCTCATAGTGATACTTCGGGGGATTTATAAAGTAAATCAATCCTTGAAAATAGAAGTAGCATTTCCTTTTTTAGTTTAATGAAATTACATTTTTGTCCACAGCAAGTTTTTGTTTCTTACAATGCAGCAACAGAATGTTTTCTTGTCATGGTGCATGTTGCTAGTATCAGACAATCTAACATACATAACAGGTGCAACACCGGCTCTGTTTTATATATATATATATATATATATATATATAAAATGAATATCAAAAGTAGCTGCTTATTACAATAAATTCTATAAAGATGCATTTCTGTCCATAATTTGCACAAAAACAAAGCAACTTCTAAACATCCAGAGTCAAACACAAACTATTTTACATTCTAAACCTCTAGCCTGCATTCATCATGGAGGATTACCGTCAAATCCAATACTCCTCACAGAGGAATACTGAAGACCTACAGCACACGTGCGGCAATTGCTTCACTTCCATTGAAAATCTAAGGTGGAAGTGTCTCTATTGGTTGTTTGTCTGACAGGGACTAAAGGCATATTCTCTCACAAATGTAAATATTATTTCACAAAATCATGCTTTGGATTGCCAGAGAAAAGGGAAGCCATCTAAGTACCAAAGTCACTACATTAAAACGCAAGATTTAAAGATATTTGGATGTTGCTCTTTGAGAATTCACCACATATGTGCAGATATATATATATATATTTGTTTTGTTTTTTTTAATCCTCCAAGTAAGAAAATGCAATGCTTTTTAAAATTAAATTCAGCTATGCCTGGCCAACTTGACACTATACTAATAAAATACCTTTATTTTTATAACCGTCAGCTTCCACTGGATGGGATTATCTTTTCATATATATTCAGTGAGCAATTAGGTTATGTGATTGGTTTTTTTTGTTTACACTTGACATGGTTAATGTATTATCCCCTTTAGGACATGTTCTGAAAAAAACCCTCAGAAATTTAACTGTGAATGTCATAATACTTAGCTTTTACTGCAACAAAATACACATATTTGTGTTCAGCGATGTTTTACGAGTACAACAGTACCCACTTTGTACAGGTTTTATTGGGTTTTAGAAACTGTAAAGATATAGGGATTTATCCTTTGCAGTTTTTACACATAGAAATTTGCCAGATTGGTTATGGTGCCTTTTGATACCATATGGAAGCCCAGAAATGACAATTACCCCTATCATGACATACCATTTGAAAAATTAGACACCCCAGGGTACAGGTTTTAAGGTGTTTTGAAAAGTTACAGCGTTAAATATTGGGCTTGCACATAAATTAAAAATAAATGGAGCAATAATTATGTGTTCTTATTTGACATTATTTAGTAGATGGAGGACTGCCTGAAAGCTCAGTAGATGGAGGACTGCCTGAAAGCAGAGACTTATCCTCCTATTGCAGGGGTCACCCCCAGTTATGAAATGATTAGTCTCTAGCTGTCATCCATGCGTGGAGGAGTTTCCTAACTGCCCCAGTTATTAAATAAATAGCCGCACTCCGACACCCATGTGTGGGGGCTTGGGGGCAATTAGGGTGGTACCCTCATTTTTAGTTTTTGAAAAAGCCCCACTCGCTGGCCATGGGTCAGATCATTTCCACCCCTACTATTTTATTTAAAACCCCATCTGATGCCCATGGGTGGGGGTATGAGATGGATCAGCTGCCACCGTTATTTTGCAGGCCCTCTCCCCATGTGGCCTTTCTAGCAACTGCAGCGAAAGATACTGTTTCGCAAGATAACATCTGTCTAACAAAGAAACAGCATGATTTAAAGCCACAGATATCTCACTTAAAAAGATAGTGGACCACATTCAATGTTGCCAACAATAACAAAATCTAATTTTAAAACGTAGTCTTTCTTCAACACTCCTTTGGTATTCAAAGTTTTTACTATTTTCATCACTGTCAATTATAAAACTAAACAAGCAATAAAAAGAAATGTACCTGTTTCCATGAAGTTTTCTACAAGAGCTGCAATGTCTGATGGGGTTCCATGCATGCTTCTCACTGGGAGAAGGAAGCTCAGCCAAATCCCTTTTTACGTTAGGTATATTATCAGGAATAAACAATGGTGGCTCATCAACAGAAATACTTTTACTGCTTCTTCTTTGTCGAGGTGGAAGTGACTTTTTCAATTTAATTTTATCATCCACAAAATCCATTGCCTCCTTATGCTCAATAATATCCTTTGCTTTATGGTCACCAATATCTTTTCCTTCATTGCTCACCTTGTTATATACAGGTGACTGATGCTTTGTAACTGATTTTTCACTAGAATGAGATGAGCTTCTTCTGCGTGAACAAGTTTCTTTTGAACTTCCTTGATTATCTTTTGATGTATCATCTAGTATTTGTTTTTTCAATGGTGTTTGAGTAAGTGTCTGTAAATGAGGAGTTCTTTTTTCTCCTGAATGGGTTTTCTTTTTTATTATTTTATTCCCTGACATTAAGCTATCATCCTTTGTACTGTCTGCTATTTGTTTCCTTACTTTGATAATTCTTTGTTTTCCTTGTGGTTTTGCATGCATAATGGCTTGGACTTCTGACTCAACAAGGTTAAACGCAGAAGTTTTCTTCTTTTTAAGGGTACCATATCTTGCTGCAACAGTTTTTTTATTAGTACAGGACGTTGAAGACTGTTGAGTTTTTAATGGATTGGACTTGAGCCTTTTTGAGCTTTTCCTATTGCGATTTTGTTTGCTGGATCCATCATGAATTTGCAAAGATTCTTGCTCTACAACATGATCTTTTAACTCACTTGCCTGTGTTTCTTGGAGACGGTTAACATCACTTTCTAAAACTATAGAATTCGCACTAGACATCTGTCCAATGCCTGTACTTGCAAGATCAGAACTTTTTAACATAGCTTCATTTTTAGATTCATTTGGATTGGTGCAAGCATCAATATTTCCCAATGAACACTCACTTTTAATGGTGGATTGTACAAGTGTGTTAACACTAAGATTACATTCAACAACCCCAGACAACAAAGCAAGCTCTTTGTGTACCTTATCATAGATCACATCAGATTTTTTTTCTGCAGAAGTATACATATCTTGATCAAATACCTTTTCTTCTGTGGGACTTTTTTGTACTAAATCTGTGGTGCGATTCTCTTGTGAGTTACTTAAGTTATGCTCTGTGACTGCACCAAGGACTTCAATACTATTTTCATTTGATAAAGTAACTGGGTCCCCTTGCAAAGTTTCAGACTGGTCAACCTTGGCTTGCAGAACACATGGTGTGTTGGGTAAAATATCAATCCCGATTCCATCAGAAGATTCACCAGCAACAGACTTTTGAGCAATTTTCTCCTCTTTGCTCATTTTATCCTTTAATTCTCTGTTTGCTATTCTTGGTGACCTCCTGGAATTTGTAGGGGAAGTGCTTAGTTGCTCCAACTGACTGGTTCTCCGGCGCCTTTTTTCCTCAGGGAGCAAAATATCATCTTTGTCTTTTACCTGTTCCACAGAAATATCCTTTCTGGAAGACCTAGATTTTTTAGGACTTGTCTGTACACTGTTTAAATGTTTTTCAACAGTACTCTGTCTTAGACTTCTTGCAGGTTCTAAAAAAATAAATAAAAACACATATTACAATTTCAAGTGTACCTGTCATGACATATACAATTTAATCTTAAATGAGAGAGAAGCAAATTTAATCTAAACATTGCTAACAAATATCTAGATTTCTTTAAAATCTGATTAAAAACAGCCTTTCACCCTTCTGTCAGTCAATTCAGCCTGTGCCGATCAGCACAGATATTAGAAGGCTGTGCTTAACCCCTTAAAGGAACACTCTAGGCACCCAGACCACTTCAGCTTAATGAAGTGGTCTGGGTGCCAGGTCCAGCTAGGGTTAACCCATTTTTTTAATAAACATAGCAGTTTCAGAGAAAGGTAAGTTTTAGTGGCCATTTGAGTGACTGCCACTAGAGGTGTTACTGGCCAGCAATGTAAACACTGTATTTTCTCTGAAACGGCAGGGTTTACAGTGCTCAGCCTCCAGGGACAGGCTTTAGACACCATAACCACTACATTAAAGGAAACCTATAGCACTAGAAAAATAGAGGTGTTTTCCTAGTGATCTACAATGCCACCGTAAAATTCTTCTGGCATTTTACAGATTCCGGCGCTGATGTCCCTCTGCACTGGGTCAGGCTCCACCACCACCGATGGCAGTGGGCAGAGGAAACCTAATACACATGCGTGGCGAGTGCTGCGCTCGCATTAAACTACCCCATAAGAAAAAAGTGCTCAATGATTTCCTATGGGGTATGGGGTTTTAGATAATGCTGGATGTCCCAATGCAGAGCCTGAGGATGTCCAGCATCCTTTAGTGGACCAAACTTTGCCTAACCATCCAGAAGTGCCTCTCATGTCTGTTTGCAAGACAGCCACTAGAGGTGGAATTAACCCAGCAATTTAATTATTGCAGTTTATCAATAACTGTAGTTATTTCAATTGCAAGGTTAAGGGAACTGGGACAGTGGTCTGGGTGCCTATAGTGTCCCTTTAAGTGGTTCAGGTGAGCATAGTGTCTCTTTAACTAAAATGTTATTCACCATCTTTAAAAAGAGCAATGTTGTATCCCCTTAACATTTGCTTCTTGGTTACTAGAGAAAGCATGAAGGATCAGCGTGACAGCTAATGTCACACATGAAAATATATTGCCTATCGTCATCAAGCTCATCAAGATTCAGATCATAATAGTAGGTTACATTAATTTTATAGACCACATATTATACAAAATTATTGCTGATAATCACGATTTCACAATAAGACATAGCTAATAAATGTAATACATAAATATACTGGCTAAACTTCGGAGCTAGTTTTTGTTAAGTAATTCTCCATATTTTTATTTTTTTAAATTTTTATTACATACTAAGAAATGTTGGACATGAACTGAGAGGTCTTACCCTGCTCCATCAACCGTGAAGATTTCCGTAAATTCAAGGAAGGATCTTGCAGTCTGTTAACATTTTTGTTAGAAGGAATAAGGTCATCTTCATCATTGGGATCACTAACAGCATCTTTGACAACTGCCACATCCATTATATCATCAAGACCAACACCTTTAGAGGAAAAGTATTGTTCTATGACTATGTTCTGTAATAAGCATGCAAAACAAACACTTCAAAGCCCAGCGAGAAGTGTAATGTGCATCTGCAGTCAGCAACATTGTATCAAGTTCAACTGCTTTAGAGTAAATGAGAAGTGATTTTAAAAGCACATCGATAAACATCGCATATATTTTAATAAGATACAACCTTCGTGGAAAAACTCATATTGATTGTGTTGGAATTACACTTAAATTCCGATGCCAACTAAAGATATAAGAAGACAAAATAGAGGCTCGTTTATGTTTTGGTTAAGCCTGAAGTTGACAAAACTTGACAAAAGGTCCCACGGTCATGTTTTGTCAATTCCCACTGCATCACACGAGTTGCTCTATAGAAAATCCTATGGTTGTGTCTATAAACATCTGTGCAAAAGAGTGATGTGGGCAATCGTGGATGAAGCGCTACCAGCTGAAAAAAGATGCATTGCAAAGAAACAGTCCAGCAAAGGAGAGCTTCAGGTAAGTTTAACTCACCTCTGTTTATCCTATGCCACTGCATGCCAAGGAGAGATGTCACCATTGGGGGTCTTTGCAAAACATGCAAAGACATATGTAGGTAACAGGGCAGTTTTGACATATGCAATAATTATATTGTTACCTTTTTGCCCATAAAGGATCACCTTATACACCAAAACAACTTTTATTAATTGCATGCTTAGATACATTAAGTTCCATTATCAAAGAATTCCAACAAACAGTGACTGATAACTATGGTGACTTCTAACAATCTCAGCAGCTCAAAGACTGAATACAGTGTGTGCACAAAATGAGCTGATACACCAAACACATCTCTCCCTTCTCTCTCCAGATTTGCAAATAGCCCAACAGCCACATATAAGAACTGCAATAACCTTGGGAGATCTGTTCAAACCTCTTTGATCATAAAACTGTAAATATGGCTACAAATAGGTTGATAGCAGCCATGGTATGTATGATCTTTTCTGAAAAGTGGAATTATGGATAGAGGAGGTTAAACAATCTACAAACCACTCATGTGGACAAAGGAATATGTGACAAGCAAAAATCCAGAACTGTTGATATATATAAATACATATATACGCACAACCCACTGAGAACTATAAGCAGCAGACCCAGAACACACTCAGTTATTGTTCCTCATCTCTCACTCCCTTGAAAGAAAAGGAACAAAATACAGATTAGAAATAGGTGGAATATACGAGAGGAGAAACAATATGGTGTAGTGTTTTTTCATATATTCCACCTATTCACAGAAGACACTGAACCCAATAAGATATCCATGAGGCAGGGATCGAACTGTCCTATGCTTGATATTCTGAACGGAAGATGTTCAGAATATGCAACTCCTTAGTCCTGCCTGTGAAGGTGGAGCACGTTGACGTCACGTCGGAATGTGACGTGGCGTTAAGTGCCTCCGTGCACCTCCGGGTCCTCCACTGTCCAGCCGCAGCCATCGCAATATTGACCAACACACACTTACTGACAGACACACGCACTTACACGTTCTTGCACACATACACGCACATCATTTTATTTATTGTCCTCTACCTTTGGGAGCAGGTGCCAACTCTGCCTTAGTAAGCAAGGCAAATTTGCGGCTAGCTGGGCCGCAAAGATATTCATTGTGGGCCGCATGCGGTCCGAGTTTGACATGCTTGTTCTAAAGTCTGCATGCTTTTTAATGTAAGCACTGACTTTACAGACTAAAGACAGGGTTTACATTGCTGTCTGGCAACACCTCTAGCGACAGTCACTCAGGCGGCCTCTATAAGTGCTTCCTGGGTTAGTGCTGCACAGTGTGCAGCACCTATGTTAATGCTCCCCTTGAGCATGTATTGATTCAGTGCATCTCTATGAGGAGAAGTTGACTGGGCAGCATTTTGTTTTGCCACGCATGCACAATTGTCTCCTTGTTCTTTCTATGGGGAAGCAATGGATTGGCTGGGGTCATCACAATTAATGATCTCAGCCATGGAGGTGGGGCCAGCCACGGCATCACCAGCACTGCGTGTGAAAAGGGGGGAGTAAAAACATGTTTTCCATGTGATTGGAGGGGGGCAGGTCACGTAAACATACACACTCACTGACACACACACATACTCACCCCAAAAAATCCACCCAGCCTACCTACCTTTGGGAGAGATGGAGTGGATCAGCTTTCCCTGGGGGTGTGTTATCATCTCCCTGCTCTGCTCCCTAGAGCTCTGTTTAGTGATGTGGAGCTGGAATGGCGTCATATTCCGGCTCCTGATATCACTGAAGGATGCGCTGGGAAGCAGAGCATGGAGATTAGAGTTCCCTCGCCGCCTTGCTCATTCAATCGCCGCCTCCATCCTTTAGCTCCCAATAAGCCGATCGTCCGCCTGCCTGCCCACCTCAGCCCTGCGTGAGCAGACTGCCCGCCTCTAATCTCAGGCATCCGGTCACCTAAGGGGCTGACCTATCGTTCCTGTAAGTTTTCTTGTAATTGTCCTATTTATAGTTAAATCCCCCCTCTTATAATATTGTAAAGCGCTACGGAATCTGTTGGCGTTATATAAATGGCAATAATAATAATAATAACAGGCTCACAAATCCCAGGCGCCCCTGCTCTATTGCATATCCATTATGAATATAATATAACAAGGCACCTATACCTATTGGTAGGGAGCACAATACTACACACTACTGAAACTGGAGTTTGTCTGAAGCTCCATAGCACATGAGTACAAACTTTTCAAGTGTTGTTTGTCCTCACAAAAATACTACATCATAGGCTGTTCTGTTTTATCTTTTTTTTTTTTTTTCATGCATCAATGAAAAAGGAACCCAACTTAAAGGAAGAAAGCACTGATTTTCCCACAGAAATCCCAAATTTGCAGTGATGTTACTACCCAATGGATTTCGGGTGCTTTTGCTCATTATTCCATTTTAAACATGGATTTTTCTTGAGAAAAAAAAAAGAGATGCCAAGCCACGGACAGCTGTTTCAGTGTAAACATTATTACTACTTCTAAGCCATGTGACCACTACATTAGGCTCTAAGGGTTTATAAAAAAAAAAAAAAAAAAAAGGGGTTAAACCTAGCTGGACCTGGCACCCAGACCAAGTGGTCTGGGTGCCTATAGTGGTCCTTTAAGGTCCTGGCAGCTTAATTTGTCAGAATCTGTGTCACTTATGTACTCAAGCACATGTGTGAAAGCACAAAATGTGGATATATATTTCACAAAACTGGAGGATCTTGCATTTTATTTAAGTTGTTGATAATTAACATTTTTTGTTTAAAAAGAATTCTCCTCTAGATTTGCGTTTGTTGGAGAATCACATTAATGACATTTACAATGTTATTTGTCTTTATATTCAAAACTCTGATGTTATCTCCTTGCAAAGCATGCATTAAATTTGCAAGTTGCAAATGGCTGCTCAATTGCCACATTTTGCCAACATTTAACTCCTACTGTATACAAAATGATCTCTGCAGTTTCATGTACATTCTCTAAGTGCCTTGGAATTTTATTGAAAATTCAGCTTAATCTATGCACAGGTTTTTTTGGTTTTTTTTATATTTATGCAAACTCAGTGTGACAGTGCCTCTTTAAAGTGCTTTAGTGAGTAAAACTCACCAAGTATGCAGAAAAACACTATTTAATGCAATAAAATAATGGAAATTTGAAGAAGCATTTTCTGCTGCAAGGATATCAAAGCTTCCTTTGCCATGACGCCTGACCAATGCGTAGAATTAATTCTTCACAAAGAAATTATTTATGTGGTAAATACAGTTGGAAAATAGTTTATTTGCATATCAACTGAAGCAGCATTTTAAAAACAATATGTACTTATGGCTTATCATTGTACCTGTGGATGAGGATATCTGGAAATTAGGGTCTGTGCTATCCAAAACCGGTAAACAGAATTGGGTGCTTGCAGATCCTAGCATTGGATCCTTGTCACTAAGCATGTTCTTCAATGAATCCTCTATGACATTTTGGCTTGTGGCAAAATCGTCACAACCTTCACTTTCTAGGTTAGAACCTAGAAAAAGTGCATCATCTAAGTGTTCGGTAGGAATTAAATGGTTGAATGTGTCAACTATATCCATGAAGACTTCTGTTTATCTTTCAGTCCTAAAAAGTAAAGCATTTCATTTAGTTAGATTAACTTGTCAATATAAAACACCAGGACACAAATTATTCCATGCATAGATTGTTTTAAACAAAATACCACTTGTAAAAAAAAAAAAAAAGACATCCAGTGCCTCATCACTCCCCCAATTCTGGTTGTGCCTCAGTCTGTTTACTAATCTAGATTAAAGGGACACTATAGTCACCTAAACAACTTAATGAAACAGTTTTAGTGTATAGATTATGCCTCTCAGGTTTCACTGCTCAATTCACTGCCATTTAGGAGTGAAATCACTTTGTTTCAGTTTATGCAGTGATTGCCACATGTCCCCTGGCTCTGATTGACACATCCTGCAAGAAAAAAACAACTGGTTTCACTTTCAATCAGATGTAATTTACCTTAAACAATTTTATCTCTTGCTCTGTAATTTTAACTTTAAAGGGACACTATAGTCACTTGAACAACTTTAGTTTAATGAAGCAGTTTTGGTGTATAGAACATGCCCCTGCAGCCTCACTGCTCAATCCTCTGCCATTTAGGAGTTAAATCCCTGTGTTTATGAACCCTAGTCACACCTCCCTGCATGTGACGTGCACAGCCTTCCATGAAAGCATTGTGCTTGGCTTTTGACCAACACTTCTGATGATGTCAGTCAAACAGGCAGATCATGGACAGAATCAGCAGCAGCAGACTGCAATAAAGGTAAGATTTTTCTATGTTTAGGAGGGCAAGTGGGGACCAGCGAGACTAGATTGTGGTTTTAACACGATAGGGTCAGGAAAATGTTTGTGTTCCTGACCTATAGTGTTTCTTTAAATCTAGACTATTTAACTGTACACTTGTGTTGAGATTTATCTGACATTGTTTCTTTTCCCTCTTTTTCATTCTCTACCTCCCACATTTTCTCTTATGTCTACAAATGTTACAAAATTGTGACCTGTCCAATATGCACCTTATCTGTACCGATGGTATTCTGATATCACAGGACACTGACACATTCAAATACAAAGTATTAAAAATATACATGTAATGTATTACACAATGGTATATAAAATGCTGAGGGCATCATTAGATTCCCTAAAAAAGTTAACCCCTTAAGGACAGAGCCAAGTGTATACATTTTGATCAAAACAAAACCTGGAATTTGACTATATGCATGTTCAACCATTATTTACTTCTTTCATATTAAGTGCACCCACAATTATTATAAATCATTTTGTTTAGAAGAAACAGGGATTTCATTTCATATAAAATATTTATATAAAACATAATTTTGTATGAATAAAATAAAAAAAAGTGTGAAATGAATAAACTTTATTTTCTCAGTTCTGCGTGGCATTTTAACTGTGAATGTCATAATACCTTTCGCTTTTACTGCAATATAATGCAGGTTTTAGGGGTTTATGAAACTTACAAGATCAAATATAGCACAGCCCCCTTTTCAGTTTATACACATTGAAATTTGCCAGATTGGTTATGTTGCCTTGAAGCCCATATATTAGCCAAGTCATGAAAATTACCCCCATCATGGCATACCATTTGAAAAAGTAGACAACCCAGGGTATTCAAAATGGGGTATGTCCAGTCTTTTCTTGAAGCCACTTATTCGCATAGATCCTTTCACTGATGATCTCATCATCAAATAATCATTATAGTTTTACTGCTCCAAAACACTCATATGTAACTATTTATATATATTAAAAATATATATATTTGCATTCTAAATGTATTTTGATATGAATATAATTAGAATGAAATTACATGTACTTTTTTTATTTTGTGCAGCCTCTCACTTTTATTTATATTTATTTATTTATATATATATATATATATATATATATATATATATATATATAAAATATATATATAATATTTTTTTTTTATATACATACATCACATGGCCCACGGTGGCCTAATTTGCTTGGGGTGTAGTGCCCCAGAAAGGGATCGCCGGAGGTGAGTATCGCGGACCTCCTGGGTCTCAAAGTCATTTCAGCATTCTGGGCTGCTGCAACTACATTAAAGCCCAGTAATATGCGGACAGCATAAACCGCTGTAACAGCGTTAAAGGAACACTAAAGTGTAACCGGCCCCCTTGCAGTTTACTTATCTTTTTCAAACTATAGTGGTTTCCGGTGACAACAATGTCCCCCTTTAACAGCAATAGATAAAAACACACAGCAATAGGGGAAGGTTAAAAAAAAATTAAATAAAAGTGAGCTCTTTCGTAGGGAGGCTGTGTGAGTCTCACGCAGGAGAGAT
Organism: Pelobates cultripes; assembly: GCA_933207985.1. Taxonomy (NCBI): domain Eukaryota; kingdom Metazoa; phylum Chordata; class Amphibia; order Anura; family Pelobatidae; genus Pelobates; species Pelobates cultripes. The sequence continues at coordinate 147,867,241 of OW240913.1, read as the reverse complement.
GTGGCTAGAAGAGCAAACAGGAGAGGGCAAAGCTATCACAACTGAAGATCCTCATAAGAAGTATAAGTTCATGGCCGAATTTCCATTTGCCATGCCTGTCAATCAGACAAGGAGGCTTGCTTACTCTTTCTGTAAGCTCTCCCAAGCCAATGGAAGTGGCAGGCAACTCAGACCAGCGTCCAAAGACCTCAGATCAGATGCATTCCCACACACAGCTTCAGAGACTTCTCAATGAAAAGCCTCTGAAAGGTTTATTAAGAGACCGTTAAGACTCTTCCAGTGAGAAAGAGGAGGGCTTGCAAAGGCTGCAACCTCAGAAAAACTACAGCTTTTGCAAGGTCTTTTCAGATATTGCCCCCAATCTAGGGCTTGACTAATTTGCTTGAAATCTAGAAGCCAACAAAAAAAAAATTAGGAGCCAGGTTTTTCAGTGTCAAAAATACAATTCTTAAAGGGACACTATAGTCACCAGAACCACTACAGCTTAATGTAGTTGCTCTGGTGTCTATAGCCTGTCCCTGCATAATTTTTAATGTAAATCCTGCCTTTTCAGAGAAAAGACAGTATTTACATTGTTGCCTAGTAACTCAGACAGCCTCTAGAGCTGCATCCTGGGTCAGTGCTGAACAGTGCGCAGCACCGATGTTCAGCGTCTTCACACTCTGCGTGGAGGCGCTGATCATTCCCCTTAGATAGGTATTGATTCAATGCATCTCTATTAGGAGATGGTGGATTCCGAAGTGTGGCGTTTTGCTGCACATGTGCAATAGCCTCCCAATGCTTTCATATTAAAGCTCCGGTAATCACTGGAGGGTGCGCAAGGGAGCCGAGCAAGGAGGTTACAGCTCTCTTGCATGCGTGCCTCAATCCTCCACGATTCTTCCGCCCGTGCCCATGCTTTCCCTCAGCAGGCCGACCGACGCACGCCAATGCTCTTCCTGAGACAGTCGACTGCACACCCATGCATTTCATGAGCTGGCTGGCCCACTGCCCACCTATGCTCTTTATGAGTAGGCTGACCACCTCAGGGGCTGAATGAAACAACAAATCCCAGGTGCCAGAACTGAAATCCTAGTCGCAATGGCAACCTGGGATTTGTCGAGCCTTGCCCCAACCAATACATGCATGGATTCATTGATGGCATATCTACTTAATAGTGAATTTTCCCCTACTACTTTTCATGTCAATATCTGTTCATTTTTTTTGTGCAGTTTGCACTGGTCATCATAGGGAAGGGTGCTTTTTTTTTTTTTATAGAGTGTAAGCTCTGCAACCTCTCTCCCCTTGAATGGTCACATAACTGTTGAAATGTATATTAGAGCTCTCCTGACAGTTTATTTGATGTCCATGCCACAGGAAGTGATAGATACACTTTGTGCTAATTTTTAATTCTTTTTTTAGGGTGCTCTACTGGTGACATAGTGGGGATACTTTAAAAAAAATATATATATTTTTTTTTTTTCATTTGTGTTCGTCTATCATTATTATTAGACTATGATATCATATCAATAATTCTGTACGTCTAACTGGCATATAGCTTTTCTTGTTGCCTAATAAACTGAATATACTCTTGTAATCCCTAGCTGTATAGTCAAAATACCGGATATTCTTATGGAACCTTTCTGCTAACAATTTAGGGTACCTATTAATTGATTAACACAAGTTAAATTTAAAAAAGAATAAAAATACAGAAATGGATGTGGCTAGAAAAATGGCGCTTTTTGTGATATAAAGTGAAATTATTTGGTTTAGCTGCTACATGCACTTAGTGGATACTCCAGACAACCACTATAATACAACAAACCCAAGAGAAAAAAAATAGAATAACCGGTAGTGAATTGGTGTAAATAACTTTCTCACTACTTGGCAAAAGTGCAGCGCTAAATTTTGTGATATATATAATACAAGTTATACACTTACCCCTAACAATGCATACAGGGTATACATGTAAAATAAACAAAGAGAGAAATATACAGAGTAGTATAGTACAGTAACCAATGATAATTTGAAATTAGTGAGTAAAAGGAAAACTCACATTTTTAAGAGCCTTTTATAGGGATATCCCTATAAAGACTATATCCCTATAAAAGGCTCTTAAAAATGTGAGCTTTCCTTTTACTCACTAATTTCAAATTATCATTGGTTACTGTACTACTCTATATATTTCTCACTTTGTTTATTTTACATGTATACTCCGTATGCATTGTAAGGGGTAAGTGTATAACTTGTATTATATCACAAAATTTAGCGCTGTACTTTTACCAAGTAGTGAGAAAGTTATTTACACCAACTCACTACCGGGTATTCTAAATTTTAAAAAAGAGTTAACATGTCAAGTAGTGACAGATTTATTTACTGAGGTTAAATCACATGGATAAAGGAATAAGAAAGTCCCAAGTGCGAATTAATCCCATAATGCTATACCATTTGCAAAAGTAGACAACCAGTACTACTGCACATGTGGAATTTAACGTTTTTGTAGATTGCCCATTACACCAGGACTTTCTACCAATTTAAAAAGAAAAATATATTAGTGTTGCATTTTACACAAAATTGTGTGATGAATTTCATACACCTGATGTGTCCTTTTATAAAGATAAAACATGTGTATTCAGCAATATCTATCTCTCATGTATACCTTAGCAATGTTGGTCAGAAAATGTAAGGTCAAGTTATACACATGGACTGAGTTTCTGTGTCCATGTCCCGTTTGGAGAATTAAGACAGGTAACAAGGAAGCACTGATATCTGTACTCTTCCAGATTCCTCGCGTGCTCAGGGGTGATGCTGGGAGCCGGGTTATGATGTCACTCCAGCCATGACTTCACTAGATGGCACACGATGGAGCAGTGCTGGAAGAGCACGAAGATGACATTTTGCCACACCAGACCCCAGTGAAAAGACCCACTCCAGCTCTCAAGGGAACTACCAGCCACATTATTTAAGAACAAGTAAAGACTCAATGAAGCTGCCTCTACTGCAAAAGTGCCTCAATGGAAATTTTATACTCCTGTTCCCAGCCTATGATGCTATGTTATCAACACAGTGGTTTAAAAAAAAAAAAACTGCACAGGGCATCTTGCAACTCTTAACTTGACCTCGCAGGCAAGGAATTGTTGGATGTTGTGTGAATCATTTGGGACGAACAGAGCCGCTCCAACTACAGTCTTGTCCATTCCAATATTCATGATGCAGTGTTAAACACTCCAGCAAACTGCTGTAATTATGGTGCTTGATCGACCTTAAAGGATCACTATAGTGTCAAGAAAACAAACTCTTTTTCCTGACACTATATAATCCTTGGGGGACCCTCACCCTCAGGGCCCCCTCCTATGGCACTTAAGGGGTTAAAACTCCTTCAGTTACTTACCTTAATCCAGCGCCAGTGACCTCTCCTCCCCCTCCGATGTCAGCTCCCGAGTGGAGCCGAATGCGCATGCGCAGCAAGTGGCACGCGCTCCTTCAAACTGTCTATAGGAAAGCATTTCTCAATGCTTTCCTATGGACGGTCTGCACGCTATGTTTACATGTGAAGGGTTAAAACCTGAGCGACATTGGACCCAGACCACTTCTTTGAGCTGAAGTGGTCTGGATGACTATAGTGTCCCTTTAATGTAAATAGTCAGACCATTTTCTAAAAGTTTGACTTCTTACCTGAGACCCACTCAGCAATCCTCCCCGCCTCCAAAACCAACACCGGAGAACTGGAAATACCCAAGCAGAAGCTTCCGTAAGCTCTTCTGAGCTTATCTCTGCATTAGAAGTGGAGGGGGGAAGCTCACCTAAGGAACCCAAGGTAAGAATTCAAACCATTCAAAATACGCTGGTCTGCTTACAATTGGGGGAAAAGCACAATAATCAAAGCCTGCTGTAGTGGTTATGTTCTTGTACATTTAACTTTTAAGCACATTTCAAATGCTGCAATCTTTGGATCCCTTTAACCCCTTAAGGACCAAACTTCTGGAATAAAAGGGAATCATGACATGTCACACATGTCATGTGTCCTTAAGGGGTTAAAATGTGAGCGCAAGAGAGCGTGTGTGAGAGAGCGAGAGAGTGTGTGTAAGAGAGCGAGAGCGTGTGAGAGAGAGCCTGTCAGAGAGAGAGAGAGAGAGAGAGTGTGTGTGAGAGCGAGAGCCTGTCAGAGAGAGAGAGAGAGAGAGAGAGAGAGAGAGTGTGTGTGTGTGTGTGTGAGAGCGAGAGCCTGTCAGAGAGAGAGTGTGTGTGTGAGAGAGCGAGAGCCTGTCAGAGAGAGAGAGAGAGAGAGAGTGTGTGTGTGTGTGTGTGTGTGTGAGAGAGCGAGAGCCTGTCAGAGAGAGAGAGAGAGTGTGTGTGTGCCTGTCAGAGAGAGAGAGAGTGTGTTTAAGTACCTGCACCCTCCAATCGCACAAAGAAGGTGTTTTTACTCATCTTTTTCCCCCATTTTCCCACGCCGTGCCAGTTTCGCCACGGCTGAGATTATCAATCTTTATGATCTCAGCTAAGCCAATGCTTTCCCTTAGGAAAGCATTGGAAGGATTTTGTGCATGCACAGTAAATGTACCAATCCGCATCTCCTCATAGAGCTACGTTAAATAATTTAATCTCTATGAGGAACATTCAGCGCCTCCTTATGCAGCAGTGACCCAGGGCTCTCTAGTGGCCGCCTGAGTGACTATTACTAGAGGTGTTACTAAGCAGAAATGTAAACTCTGCCTTTTCGCAGAAAAGACAGTGTTTACATGGAAACGCCTGCATTAATAGGCTATAGACCCCAGAACAACTACATTAAGCTGTAGTGATTCTAATGACTATAGTGTCCCTTTCAGAATTGCATTTTCTTGTTGAAAATGACCGGCTCCTAACATTTTTTAGCTGGCTCCTAGATTCCAAACAAATTTGTTAAGCCCTGATATATTCTTAAATTATCATAGTCGATGTATGTAATCTTTTTTCATATTTATGTGATTTTATTAATTACAATTTGAGAGACCTGCCAGAATCCCCAGACAGAAAGCCAAGAGAACTTAATTTTCAAGCCCTATATTTGACCATTTACATTTCAAAAACCCCTGTACATGCGGGGTACTGTTGTACTCGTGATACATTGCTGAACACATTTTATTGCAGTAAAAGCAAACAGTATTATCACATTCACAGTTAAAATATCACACAGAACAAAGAAAATACAATTACATTTTTTAGTTTTTATTCAAATAAAATTATGTTTAATATATAAATATTTGATGTGTAATAAAAGCCATATTTCTTCTGAACAAAATGATATACGTGTGGGTGCACTTAATATGAAATAGGTCATTACGATTGAGCCATATAGCTCAAATTCTAGGTTTTGTTTTGGTTCAGAACAATTGCATCAATCCTTAAAGGGTTAAACTACATTTCCGCTAGTTTATTTAGAAGGTCAAACCAACTATGTTTACACTGCATTTGTAACATAACTTATTCAAAAACCATAACAAAAAAAATAAAAAAAAGTCAAAATGACAGCTCATACCATACACATGAAATTTGTTTAAATATGCCTAGCTTTAAAAAATGTAAAAAACATTTATAAGGTTTGTGTTTAATTTTAAGTTCAAAAAAATGTTAACAATAAAGTCTACACATAATGCTGGTAAATGACTAAATCAAAATACAAGAGTTACATTGAGTATCGCAAGTTATAAATCCTATTTCTTTTCTAACAAAATTCTTCACAGATTCACAAGCAATCAATGTGATCAAATCATTAATAAAGCTAAACTTCCTATATCAAAGGCAAAGTCAATAGGGGTTCCTCTGATTAAAACTCAATAACTCCTGTCATGCTAGCATGTTAAAAGAAACTATAGCACTGTGCCTGTCTAGATCTGACGACCAACAAGCACATTGCCTTCTTTATCACCGAAACAGAAGTGTTTCTAGAAATATAAAATAGAACATATCTGAAATGTAAAAAAATAAAAATGCATGCTTCATCTTCATAAAATAAAAAAAAAGCAAAAAACAAAAAGCACAACCAACACACGGGAAATAGCTGAAATAATCTGTTTACCATTTCACATGCCCAGAGTCTGTGTGTAGATACATATTCTATGATTTATCGTTAATAGCAATGGTTGATAGAAGTTGCATGGTCAAACACAGAACTAGGAACGAGGAGAATTTAGAAGTAACTCCCACTAGCTGGAATGGCAACCAGAATACTCACACAGAAAGCAATGATAGGGCAACACACAGCAGACCAAGCAGAACTCCAGCCCACAGTGCATGCAGCCAAGGCCCAGCCATTTTACACACTTTGTTCAGCCACCAGCTATAGTGTGCTCTTTACATGTGATACATTTGGTGTAATGAGAGCACTACGAGCAGCACGGTCGTAACATATAATCCAGGGAAGACGTGAGCACACGCAAGCAGCACTGTAGTCCCAGCAAGACACAGTGAAAGCTCAGTGCTCAGATCTGCCTACCTCCTGCCATACAGGACAAGTTAGTACACACACACAGTCTACCTACCTCCAGTCATTCATGTCAGTGCAAACATACACACGCTGAACCAGGCCATATAAAAACACACACGCTGAACCAGGCCATATAAAAACACACACGCTGAACCAGGCCATATAAAAACACACACGCTGAACCAGGCCATATAAACACACACACTGAATCAGGCCATATAAAACACACACACTGAATCAGGCCATATAAAACACACACACTGAATCAGGCCATATAAAACACACACACTGAATCAGGCCATATAAAACACACACACTGAATCAGGCCATATAAAACACACACACTGAATCAGGCCATATAAAACACACACACTGAATCAGGCCATATAAAACACACACACTGAATCAGGCCATATAAAACACACACACTGAATCAGGCCATATAAAACACACACACTGAAACAGGCCATATAAAACACACACACTGAATCAGGCCATATAAAACACACACACTGAATCAGGCCATATAAAACACACACACTGAATCAGGCCATATAAAACACACACACTGAATCAGGCCATATAAAACACACACACTGAATCAGGCCATATAAAACACACAAACTGAATCAGGCCATATAAAACACACACACTGAATCAGGCCATATAAAACACCCACACTGAATCAGGCCATATAAAACACACACACTGAATCAGGCCATATAAAACACACACACTGAATCAGGCCATATAAAACACACACACTGAATCAGGCCATATAAAACACACACACTGAATCAGGCCATATAAAACACACACACTGAATCAGGCCATATAAAACACACACACTGAATCAGGCCATATAAAACACACACACTGAATCAGGCCATATAAACACACACACTGAATCAGGCCATATAAACACACACACTGAATCAGGCCATATAAACACACACACTGAATCAGGCCATATAAACACACACATACATGCTGGATCAGGCCAAATAAACACACACATACATCCATGCTGGATCAGGCCATATAAACACACACATACATCCATGCTGGATCAGGCCATATAAACACACACATACATCCATGCTGGATCAGGCCATATAAACACACACATACATCAATGCTGGATCAGGCCATATAAACACACACATACATACATGCTGGATCAGGCCATATAAACACACACATACATACATGCTGGATCAGGCCATATAAACACACACACGCTGGATCAGGCCATATAAACACACACACATGCTGGATCAGGCCATATAAACACACACACACATACACACATGCTGGATCAGGCCATATAAACACACACACACATACACACATGCTGAATCAGGCCATATAAACACACACATACAAACAGACACACAAGCTGGATCAGGCCATACACACACACACACGCTGGATCAGGCCATATAAACACACACTCATACAGACAGACACACATGCTGGATCAAGCCATATAAACACACACACATACATACAAACAGACACACATGCATGATCAGGCCATATAAACACACACATATACACATTGAATCAGGCCATATAAACAAACACACACTGGATCTGGACATAGAAACACACACATACATACAAACAGACACACAAGCTGGATCAGGCCATACACACACACATGCTGGATCAAGCCATATAAACACACACACACAGACACATGCATGATCAGGCCATATAAACACACACATATACACACACACTGGATCAGGACATATAAACACACACATATACACACACACACTGGATCAGGACATATAAACACACACACTGAATCAGGCCATATAAAACACACACACTGAATCAGGCCATATAAAACACACACACTGAATCAGGCCATATAAAACACACACACTGAATCAGGCCATATAAACACACACACTGAATCAGGCCATATAAACACACACATACATACATGCTGGATCAGGCCATATAAACACACACATACATGCTGGATCAGGCCAAATAAACACACACATACATCCATGCTGGATCAGGCCATATAAACACACACATACATCCATGCTGGATCAGGCCATATAAACACACACACGCTGGATCTGCACATATAAACACACACACAAGCTGGATCAGGCCATATAAAACACACACACATGCTGATCAGGCCATATAAAACACACACACATACACACATGCTGAATCAGGCCATATAAACACACACATACAAACAGACACACACGCTGGATCAGGCCATACACACACACACACGCTGGATCAGGCCATATAAACACACACTCATACAGACAGACACACATGCTGGATCAAGCCATATAAACACACACACATACATACA
>OW240913.1:147786263-147843380 GCA_933207985.1 Pelobates cultripes | reverse complement strand
TGTTCGCGACATCACTAATTGGGAAGTGAAAAAATGTATTGCTTCACTTTAAGTACATTTTTGTTTTACATACATGCTCTGGTCCCATGTATGTGGGTCCCAAAGTGGGGTATGCCTGTATTCCTGACCCTATTTTGTTAAAATCACTATCTAGCCCCCTTGGCACCCTAAATATAGTAAAATCTTACCTTCATTCCAGTCTGCTGGTGCTGGCTCTGCCCCTGATCTGCCTCCTTAGCTGACATCATCAGAAGTGATGATTTTAGCCAGCCAATCACATTGATTTCCCATTGGATTGGCTGAGATTGCCAAGGAGGAGCCAAACGTCACCCTGGCCATTCAGCATCTCCCCATGGAGATGCATTGAATCAATGCATCGTTATGAGAAAAGTTCTGTGTCTCAATGCAGAGAGCAGAAACACGGAATGTGCAGCACTGCCTCAGTAAGCACCTCTAGTAGCCCTCTGAGATGTGGCTACTGGAGGTATCCCTAGGCTGTAATGTAGACACTGCCTTTTCTCTGAAAGCCTGCAGAGGCTGACTATACTCACCAGAACAACTACAATAAGCTATAGTTATTCTGGTGACTATAGTGAACCCTTTAATAGGAATATAAAACAGAAAAGATTTTACCAATTGAAACAGGAAGAAAAGCATTTTGCTTACTGGAGAGAAAAACAGTTATTTACAGCAAAAACAAAAAAGATGTTGAATTCGCTTCCTAAAGAGAATATCTAAACAGATTCTATGAATATTTTTAACAAAAGCTTATTATTGTCATTGTATCGTCAACTTATTCTGCAGCTCTTTACAATTTTATAAAGGAGGATATGAAGAAATAAATTAGACAATTAGGGATTATGCTAGCTTGCAGTGACCGAATAATCTAAATTTTATTAAAGACAGGAGGCGAATATTTGCTTTAACCTTCATGGGTTAAAGGTGGTAGCCGCTACCTTTCTCAGGGACTAATTGCCTTAGCTTTTACCTTTGCCCTCCTTGTATCCTTTATTTTAAAGAGCGAACAATACAGCATCCTCTATGACAAAATCAAAGAACAGTATCTTGAATATTCAAAATATAGGAACCAGGAAGATTCAAAACATACAAAATATTTGTTACCAGTTGCTGAGATTCGATAATATGCACTGTGGTTCCTTAGTCCTTTAATCCCTTAAGGACACAACTTCAGAAGCTTGTGTTACGCTTTTGAATTTTTTTGTTGTATGCGTTCAACTGCAATTTGCATTTTACTAATTTATTGCACCGACACATATTATATACTGTTTTTTAAAGGACAGAAAGGGCTTTAATTTGATGTAAGTTTTTTTTGGTAGTTACAGGTCACAAAGCACAAGAAGTAAAATAAACTTTTAATGTGGAGCGATTTTAGAATTTGGTTTGTTTGTCTTGTAAGATGAATAGCCATAAATTAAAACAAAATTGTCACACAAAAGTATATATTTATATAAAGTTGACATCACTGGCTAATTACCTAAGGTTGTTTTGACACTTTCTACGTAGCCATTTCACTGCTAAATATTGGAGTAAAATTGTGGGGTTTTTTTTGGTTTTTGGCACACAAACCTTTAGCAAAGAACTTCTCATGTGTATTTTGTAAAGTTGGTGTGTGCTAAAACTTTATTTTGTGTTCAGCTACATCTGCTGAGTACAACGATACCCCCCTTTGGCACTATTTTGTGAAGCTACAGTGCCATATAGGAGACCTGTCCTTTCCAGTATTTACAGTAGAATTTTAAGAGGCATATTTAATGGGCCTATGCTTCAATTTGAGGTATTATAGCAGTTTGACTGTTCAAAAAACCCCCACAAAGGCCTACCATTTGTAAAAGTAGACACTCCAGGGTATCTCATATGGTGCATATTGTGCCTTAACATGCCCCCATTTTTTCACCAATATATGCCAAAATATGTGGAAAAAAGTCTTCTGAGTAAAACAATATGCCCAATGTATGACCTAGACACTATTTTGTGAAGTTACAGTGCTGTAAAAGAGACGTGACAAGTTCAGGTTTTTAAGTGTGAATTTTCATGGAGGGTTTTTATGCGTCCGTGTCCCACTTTGGAGCACTTGAGCAGGCTACATATTACAACTACACCATAAAGGTATACCATTTCTTAAAGGGTATTTCAAAAGGCATATTTTGAACCTTGGCGTGGGATAATTTTTCCACTAGCTTGTACCAAGTGTAGTGGTAATACAAGTTTATTTGACACACAAAGTGAGTTTGGACAGTATATTTTGCAAATCATATGTGTGCTATGACTGTATAATACTTCATATGTTGCTCAGCTATGTCGGCTGAGTAGAGCAATACTCCCGTATGTACCTTTGCCAGGTATATGTGGATGTTGAACGGGCACATTTGAGACGCACCAATTCTGTTTTTTTCTAACTTTGAAGTTTTACGCTGTGTCCATGTTCCATTTTGGAGTAGTTTAGATGGTTTGTTATTGAAACTTCCCCACAAACATGTACTATTTATTAAAGAATACACCCTGGGGTAATTCAAAAGGCGTATTTTGAACCTTAGCGTGGGATCATTTTTTTTCTCTAGTTTGTTCCAGTTGTAGTGGTAATGAGCATTTGTAAATGTATTTTTTTTTTACTTTTTTTGACTTTTTAAACAATTTTTTTGCTTATTAATTTTTTAAAACTTTCCTAAACTTTCTTAAAACTTTTATTTACAGATTTAACATTTGTATAAGCTTTTTTTTTTTTTTTTTACTGTTAACCCCTAACTAGCAGTAAGCAGCACTAACGGTAAATTCCCCAATTTCCCATAACTCCCACCCACCCCAGCTAGCAAAATATATCATTTTAAAATATTTAAATTAATGAATTAAATAAATTGAACCCCTGAGGGTTAAAACAAATAATTTAACCCTAAGGGGTTAAAAAAAAATATCGGATCACAGTATAATACTGTGATTTGTATTTTGATCACTGTAGGTAGTGATCAACTGGCAGGGAAGGGGTTAATTTCTATTAGGACTGGGTAAAGGAGGGTGGGATTTATTTGACTTTTTTAGAAAATGTTATTAAAACATTTTTGTAACTTTTTAAAAAAAATTTTTTAAATATATTTTTATTTCTTCAAAATTTTTCCAAATTACAAAATACAATCAGTTCCTCTATTACATTTCATATGTTTCCATAGAAAAACAACATTGCCAATATAAGCCAGATTTGGATATCCATAATTCACATAAATTGCAAATAGCGATGTATGGAATGCATTAGGTTTTTATTTAAACTTTTTTTTTTAAACTTTTTTTTAGCGTTAACCCCTAGCTAGCCTAACACCAAATTGCCCAATTCCCCCCTAACTTCCACCCACCCCAGCTAGCTAAATATACCATTGTAATATTTTTTAATTAATTAATAAAATAAAATTAACCCCTGAGGGTTACAAAAAATAAAAGTTGACCCTCAGGAGTTAAAAAAAAAATAATCAGATCACAGTAAAATGTATACCCTGCCAACCGATCACTGTAGTCAGTGATCAATTGGCAGGGAATTGGTTAATTTTTATTTAAACGGGGCAAAGGGGGTGGGATTTTAATTTAACTTTTTTTTTTTTACACAGGGAAGCAGATCATCACTGATCCGTCTCCCTGCACTTCACACAGAACCCGGAAGTGCAGGGAGGCGGATGGTAAGTCCCTGCAGCACATGTGCTTGCTCTGACAGCCTGACTGCGATTTGGGGTTAACGAGGTCCGTCACCCGGCGTTAAGGGTCTCCCCAGGATGACGGACCTTATCCGTCACCGGTTCTGAAGGGGTTAAGACTGAAGAACACTTCACAATATGATTAGTTTCAGGGGTGTGCAACTTTTTGCACTCCAGATATTGTGTACTATATTTCCCATAATGCTCTTACAGTCATAATGCTGACAAAGAATCAGAAAGTTGACAAAGATTGCCTACCAGTAGTGACTCTAGACTTTGTGAGGCCTTAGACGAAACTCAAACATGAGGCCCCCACTAACACTAAAGAAAAAAAAAAAAACAGGGTCTGCTGAAGTTGTATTGAAGGCCAAGCTTGCAGCGCTGGATACAGCAAGCTCTCTGTATTCGTTGTTCAGAGGCTTGCAGTGTCGCAGATCGCTGTGCCGCTGCGTTGTGACCTCTCTAATTGAAGTTATGGTATAATTTGCTAACTAAATAATTTAATTAGCAAATATGCTAATCGTTTATACACAATTGTGGGGTATGGTTACATAGCCCGGTAGTCATTTATACATAAGTGCAGGTGTGTGTATTTCTGAGGGTGTCTGACATTGTGTACCTGTGTATGTGCCTGAAAATGTGTGTCTGACAGAGAGTATCCTTGTGTTTTAATGTATGCCTTTGTGTCACATCCTGTTCTGTTCTGTGGAGATGTCTGGCCTTGGCTTCTGGTATCCAGTGTTGTAGAATTATAGAATTCTTGAAATTATCTAAGCTAATGCTTTGGCAGGAAGAAATGTGCTGAATAATAAAATGTGTATTTACTAAAAGAACCTTGAAACTAACAATACTAACTACTCAAAATGGCTGCCAAAGCACCCCTCCCATCGAGTGAACACCTCGTGCTAACAAGATGGTGCCTACATCTTGTGTCCACTCCCGTGTCAAGGATGACACCACCTCTTGATGGGAGGGCATCTAACTAACCACTTAACACCTGGACCAATTAATAATGTTTATTTGCTGTTATCTTGAATTCTTCAGTGATGTAAAAATGCCTTTATAAGGGTCTGCGCACCCATTTTCTGTTAGAAGCCATTAAACTTTTCCGAAGTTCTTTCATTAACCTGAACCCTGTGTCTCAGTGTGAATTTACTTCTGCGTGCACGCAACTTTATTATCTTTATTTTGGACAGGAACAGATAGTCATTCAAACTAATTGGTTTGCAGAAAATAATCTACTACACCAGTACTCTTTTTACAATTCTTGTTTAGTTTTTCTTGTTTTTTTCTGGTTTTCTAGTCTATGTCTGGTTTTCTTTGTTGCTGGGATTTCTGGGTTCATTCCTGTAATCCATCCCTGGGATTCCCAGTCTCCAGGTTTCCTTTAAATGTTTATTTTATGTTGCCACACCCATTTGTTTTCCATCATTCCTTTTGTTTCAGTGTTCCTGCAGGCAGCTGCTCAAGGCTTCTGCCCTTTATTGCAGGTAAGTGCTATATATGTGTTCTTTGGTTGTTTTAGCATACATTAGTAGGACCTGCCAGATATGGGGTACATTGGCGTTGTTGGCAGGCTTATGCAATGTATGATCATATAATGTGACTAAATCATGATTTTCATATATAGTGCTTAGTTATTTCTCCTCTTGTTTTTCCTATCATATCTTGTCTTGTTTTAGTTTGTATACCCAGTCCATGTACAGTCCAGTCCAGTCATGCCCATGTTATGTTCATGTTTCCCTCGTGTCTTGTGTACATGTTCTGGGTTTAGCTTCCTATCCTTCTCTGGTTCTGGGTTCTACTAGTTCTGTCTTGTTTTCATGTTTGGTGACTATCCTAGCCTTGCCTTGTTTCTGTACTGGATACATCCCTGCTGCAGAGCCTCCCTATTCAGCTCCTGGGAGGTCTGCTTAATTCCTGCTCCTAGTTCCTGGGATCCGCTTAAGCTGCATCAGGGTCCTGGTATGTGGCTGCACAAACACTGGCCACATATACGCATCCGCCTGTCGTTCTGAGTGTTATGCACAGGCAGAACTTCAGAGAATGACAGTGTGGAAGCAACCTGCCGTATATCATTGGCAAAAACACTAAAAACTTCCTTAACCTCTGAAACCTCATTGCAAGCCAAGTCATTTGTCCCTAGATGGACAAGTACATCCAATTCCCCTTCCTGCTTTGCTTGCTTAACAATATTACAGATACGTCTCCTGTCTCTGTGAGCAGTAGCTCCGGGAAGACACCTCACAAGACCACCATTGTCCATCTCCACACCTCTTATAATGGAATCCCCTAACAACAACAGCTTTCTATTAGGCCTCACCATAGTCTCCAAGCCGGTCTCCACAACACCACTAGCCTCAGTGCCTCTCTCCACAACACCACTAGGCCTCTCCCCTAACAACAACAGCTTTCTATTAGGCCTCACCATAGTCTCCAAGCCAGTCTCCACAACACCACTAGCCTCAGTGCCTCTCTCCACAACACCACTAGGCTAGTGGTGTTGTGGAGAGAGGCACTGAGGCTAGTGGTGTTGTGGAGACTGGCTTGGAGACTATGGTGAGGCCTAATAGAAAGCTGTTGTTGTTAGGGGATTAACAATATTACAATACACAATACCACTAGTCTTAGTGCTTCTCTCCACAACACCACTAGCCTCAGTGCTTCTCTCCACAATACCACTAGCCTCAGTGCCTCTCTTCACAATACCACTAGTCTTAGTGCCTCTCTCCACAACACCACTAGCCTCAGTGCTTCTCTCCACAACACCACTAGCCTCAGTGCCTCTCTCCACAACACCATTACACTCTGAAAGTGCAGAAAATGAATTATGAAGAGCAACAGACTGTGCAAAATGCCTTTTATCCACAACTCTAAGTCTACCAGATCCTACAGTAATCCACCTGCCATTCCTAGTATGTCTCATCGGCAGTGGCTTTGCAGCAGTTCCAGTCTGAGTTTGTTCACCAGATAATTTACAAATCTCAGACTTCAAAAATACAATCTCCTGCCGCAAGATAGAGCACTGTCTACAGATTAGACAACAACCAAACCTCCAAAAAGTGGAACGTGAAACAAATGCATAGCAATTGTTACACTGAACTAAGTCTGCCATTCCAATTAGGAGAATAATTTAAATCTAACAAATCTTAACTTTGTATTTATCCTCCTGAATACCTCAGATTACCTCCAGGTTATCTCCAGAATATCTCCAACTACACACTTAGAAACAGCACTCTCCAGAATATATCCAACTACACACTTAGAAACAGCACTCTCCAGAATATCTCCAACTACACACTTAGAAACAGCACTCTCCAGAATATCTCCAACTACACACTTAGAAACAGCACTTAGAAGTAGCACCAAGCTATATTAGACAAGCTAATGACAACAAGCCTTATATAACGCCTAAAATCACCACCCACTAGGAATGTTTAACACCTGGGTAGGCCTCTGCTTATTTGCAAACAAAAGGCTAATTTAAACAGCAATCAATAGCAAGCAATCTAATCAAATGCCTTATAATTACCAGCAGGAATTCAAATCTTGTGCAATCAGTAACCTTTTCCTACAGATGAATCTTGCCTGTAACAGTAGAAAAGAAAGCTCTTAGCACAACTCTTAGACAGTTGAAGCTTCTGTAAAACTCTCCAGAATATCTCCAACTCCACACTTAGAAACAGCACTTAGAAGTAGCACCAAGCTATATATAAAGGCACCACATGTTAAAATTGACCTTTGTGTCTAGCTCTCTCTCCCACTTTTTAAAAGCTGTAGGAGTATTTGCTCGATTAATATAGTTTAATAAATCAAGTATTAGAGAATATTTCTTTTCTGTAGTATCTATAGAGAGGATCTTTTTAATTAAATTTCCTTTCTCCCCATTGTAATTTATAAGATGATTCTTTAGAAAGCTCTTAATGCGCAAATAGTTAAAAATCTCTCTAGAAGGTAGATTCAGTCTTAGTTTTAAACTAGGGAAGTCTTCTATTTGGTCTTCTAAATTATGCATTTCTTTCATTGAGATATGTCTACTGAACAGTGTTTGATTAGGTTAGTGGAGTGTAAGTGTTTGGCTTAAGCAACCTTCATTTTTTTTTTTTTTATATCGGGGATTCTAAAGATTAAAATAAAATAAAAATGTCATTGCTATTTAGCTTAACATTTTAAATAGCATAGTCCTAGCCTAAAACGCCTTGTGTGTGCTGGGGCAAGACGGTGGCAAAGCATCAGGTGACAAGAGCCAATCTGGAGTCTTCATCAGCTATTTTGGGCTTTATATGTCTAAATCTGAAACCTCACAAACATTTTGACACCAAGTGCTACAACCAGGGCCAGATTAAGAGCACAGTGGGCCTGGTGCTGACCATTATGAGGGGCCTAAGCACAGAATATTATCGACCAAAAACACTAATACAGTCCTACCTCTCAAGTGTTATGTATCTGGTGGAGATGTTGCCGGAGGGAAACTCATAGGATGCAGCTATAAGAAAACTCAGATTCTCTGGAAATATGCTAATCTCTCTCTCTAATTCATGCTTTCATCTTTCAAGTAAATTCATACCCCATAGCAGCAGTGTCCAGTGAAGCAGGAAATCAATGAGCGGGGTAAAAGGGTGGGCCACTGACGCAGATCATGTATTTAGAACTCCTGAAAGGGACGAACATGCCCAAAAAGGAGGCATGTCTGTCCAAAGAATTGGAAGGCTAGCCTGGCATGAATGTATGTCAGACTGCCTGCCAATAATGCATGCTGGCCAACAGCATCCTGAACTTGGCATAAATGCTTCTAATGATGCGCTCGCTCCATGCTTTCTAAGGACTGTACCCTAGCACTCACATGTCTCCTTACCTTCTTACTAGTAGGCAGTGGCTCCTGGTATACAGTCTGAGACAGAGAAGAGGTGGCTGTAGTGAGTGTAGAAGAAAAGGAACATGCCACAGTGTTATAGAGCAAAGTAAGCATTACCTTAACTAATTTCATTTCAGCTAGTCCACACAAGTTTTGTTTCCATATATCCCTCTTAATTTTCTATACTTAAACAAGAGTATGTGAAGAGTAGTTAGGGATTCCACCTTTCTTGGAAAAAAATACAGGCCTTGCTAATTTGCATAACTAATTATGTATGCATGACATCACATGACGTAAATCACAAGGCGTAACATAAGAGAAAATTCTGTAAAATCACCAAAAAACTACTTAGTTTCATTCTGCTGTATAGATGGGTTGCTCCCAGTGTCCCCATGTCGCTAGGGGACACTGCGACATGGAGACACTGGGAGACTTGGAGACACGGAGACTATGTATCACAGTGTTCCTGTGTATCACAATTGTCTCAGTGCCCCATGTCGCCCAATGTCTCCATGTTACTAGGGGACACTGAGTGACATGGGGACATTGAGACACTGGGAGACATGGGGACATGGAGACACTAGGGACACCAGCTTGGAGACATGTGGACACTGAGACACTTGGGGACATTGTGTCCCTAGTGTGTCTGTGTCCCCGTGTATGTGTTCCCACGTGTGCCTGTGTCACCGTGTCTCCAAGTACCCCCAAGTGTGTCAGCTTCCTCAGAGGTCTCTCTGTGTCCCCATGCCTCACATTGTCCCCAAGTGTCTCAGTGTCCCCATGTCTCCTTGCAGCCTTTACCCCATCCCTCACTTCCCTGACCTGTAGGCTGGGAGCTGCTGTCTGGACTCTCTGTGCTGTGTAGCTGCTCCCCCGCGGATCAGTGAGTAGAGAGATGCAGGTATATGCTATAACTTCCTATCCCTGCCTCTTTCCACACACAGTGCTGGTATTGCAGAATAATCTCTGTTTATACTGAGAAAAATACCGGCATTTGTATTGCTGATATTACTGGAATATCGGCACTGGCCAGGTGGCAACCCTAAATAGTTTTATTTATTTTTTTATATCAGTGGGCCTATTCCTATATTAAAACTTTAGGGAAAGAAGAAATGAGTTCAATTTTTCGATTTAAAACTCTGACACCATATGGACTTAATGCAGATTTTGAAGTATGTAATTTTTAATTAATCAATTCTTAACATATCATTTTTTTATTTAGTATTTTATATTATATTTTATTATAATATACCAAATTTTAAACAAATGGTCCTTTTATTATATACTTATAGAATTCTCTTTCTTCTTTCTTATCAAATTTATAATTAATTTATATATATATTTATAACATCTGTCTGTATGTATGTATTTATACATATAATACAAAACATAAAAAGCCGTTATGAAATATATATTTTTAAACACTTCTATTAGTGTAAGGGGGATATTTAGAAGAGAACAGATCCTTACATATGGTTTTACGTAAAATCCTCAAATGTATTTTAGGAAGGAGGTTATTATAAACCCCATTATAAGCCATCTCATATGAGATATAATTGAATTATAAAGGCTTTTTATGTGTATCTACTGGATAAATTATCATTTTTATTAATTGAGATGTTGAACTCTGATGAAAGATACCGGACTTTGGAAAAGAAATGTCTCTAAATACGTCACGTGACATTTGCGTTCCACCGATCAAACGCAAAGGCCGCAAACCGGAAGAGAAATCAAACATACTGACGTTGTGGAACGCATTACGTGATACGTGCGTTCCACAGGTGGAACGCAAGAACTAGGAAGAGGAAGTAAAAATGAATCCCTAATCATTAGGGACGCCGGAAGGGATGAAAAGAACCACCAAAAGGGAGGTTTTTTAAATGGACCACCAGGAGACTACAATCAGCAACTGAGGAAGCCTCATATTGAGGCGAAACACGTTTTGCAAACAACCATAAGGACTACCTTCAGACTGTAAGGTTTTTTATTCACTTTTAATGATTTTTAAAAACAAATTGTGCACTTTATTGAATAAAGCACTTTATTGTTTTACAACATTTTGAGAAGAGATCCTGTTATTGAGAAATCCAAGATTATAACAAGAAGGGAGTGGGCCTCTTAAGCACCCACAGTGCTTCCATTTTTGAGCCTATCCAGAGGCTCTATGTTTGTGAGTGCTTCACTATTTATATAATACAGAAATATATTGAGTATTGGCAATATTGCAATATTCCTTTTTCCCTATTTGTGTTCAAACCTAGGGAACTAATAAAGGACATTATCCTGTTGAAAATTGTATTTGGAAGAACTCCTATTTATATACTCCACCTTATATTGTATATATATATCTTTGTGTTATTGTGGGAATAGAGGGAATACCCACATAAGGTGTTTAGAGTATTTGGGGCATTTTGGTTACACTCACTGGGATATTGCAACACCACAAATCTTTGTATTGTACTGTATTTTATTTATTTCCCTTACAATATTTGAAGTGAGTATTATACCAATATGCCTTCTAGAGAGAATAGAGAATATCGAACACAAAATATTGATATGTGTTTTGAAACTGAAGCAATGGAAAACGAAACCTATCAGTATATAAATAAAGATAAATCCAGATTTAATCTAGAGAAAGCCCTGATTAAAGAAATGAAAATTAAATGGGAAATAGCAACCCTTAAAAAATGTTAGAGATCAAATTACCCCAAGAGGGCTAAGATTCAATAAAGATAGAGAGGACCCCCATTTTATGGGAGATTGGAATAAACTCCTAGATGGCTTTTCCTTCAGTATGATGGGCTACATAGTAGCAAGGAGAGAAGAAACTCTCCCAAAATTAGATGAGGAAATTAATAAATGGCAAACTAACCTAGCCGAATCTCCAAACCCAGAAATGTATAGTATAATCCTAAAAGAAATTAAAACAAAAGTAGAAAAAATTGAGACTAATGTAATAGAAATCAAAAAGAAAAAATATCTAAGAGACACTACAGATCATCGATTTAGGTAATGTAAGGATAATTCAGAAAAAGAACAATCAGACTCATTACACTACACAAAATAGAAATTTTAATGCTAGGAGAACTATACAACAATCCCCTAATAAAAGATACCAAGAAGAAAAACAACAAAAAAGGAATCAAATATGGGAGAGAAATAGGAGATCTTCACATATAGAAGAATATCAACAACAAAGAAACATAAAACCAAATCCTGGACAAGCAAATGCATTTAAAACATCACATCTTCCAAAAAAAACTCACACCTATACAAAAGAAACCACATCAAATTACCCAGTATTCTACTAGAAAATATAGTAATGTAGTTAAGGAGGGTAGAACCATTGAATATTCAGAAAAAATAAAACATTCTCCTAAAAGAACAAGTACCACCTTGGATAATCATAATAAACACATCACTTCACCCCCAGACACCCCACCATCACCTTCTTTTTTTCGGAGGGACTTAATCCAAAACAGAAGGAAACTGACGGAAAATTCCCAATTTTGGGAACCATTGGGGAAGAGACAACGCTCACTAGAAGAAGAAGAAGGAGAAAGCGAAGAAAGAAAGAGACAATGTCAAGAAAGGAGGGAAAAGACCTCAATCTAGAAGGCATTTTTAACTTAACGGGCCAAATTTTAAGTGAAGAACAAATTAATATTTTAAAAAAGGGTTTAAAGTTCGCTCCTACTGCCAATTTTTAATGCATTTGATTTTTATGTAGATGTAAATCATTTTATAAGAAAATTGTGTCTTAAATTTTTTTTTAATAATAAAGAGAAAAAAGAGATGGTGGAAGATGAATTTCTTCATACGCCCTTAAAAGATTAATCAGGGGGGCGGAGCTAGCAACGGACCCGACCGGACGCCTCTCTAGAGAGCTCCGACATAAACCAACGATAAACGGCCAAATTAACCCTTACAAACCACAGCAAACGGGCTGATACCTACCCAGAAGGTGGATACACCATCATAGGCCGAAAAACGAAAAAACCCAAGGAGGATCGGGCATCTAACAGCCGAGATATCGGTGAACTCCTGCGGCGCGCACACCAGACAGCGTGGCCCAATATGGCGCCTACGGATGAAACATCCTCATACTCCTCCGAGGACTTCCATGCCGGGCTGGACGGAGGAGCCATGCTAGGAGCAGTGCCGAAGGTACGACCTACCCCACCTGCTGGCCAAAAACCGATTACTAAAGACATGCTGCAATCTATGCTAACGGAGCTGCGCTCCAACATAGCAGCCGACATAGCACAATTTAAAGAGACAGTGAATGGGGCACTCACACGGCTCACAGTCCTAGAGACTACCTCCAGTAGCCAGGAATCCAGACTCACCAAAGTGGAGCAGAGACTTGAGGAGTTCCACCTGGCCCAGAGAAGCATGGAAACCAGGGTGGACACTCTGGAAGACCAGAGGCGGCGACACAACCTTAAACTAAGGGGCATCCCTGACACAGTGAGTACAGAAGAAATACCGCACTACATAAGGCGACTCACCTCCACCCTCCTATCGACCAAACAGGCGAAGGCACTTAAATTGGACGGCATGTTCAGGCTTCCAACACCAAAGAACGCCCCCAACACCGCCACGGCGGACCTTATCCTCCACTTTCAAACCATGCAAGACAAAGCCTTAATCTCTTCAGCGGTGAGGGGGAAAACCCCTATCCAATTTGAAGGCTCATCCCTGTTAATATTCCCTGACTTAACTAAAAAGACACTACTCTGGCGCAGATCTATGAAACCCCTTCTCCGCATCCTAAGGGACCAGGATGTGACCTACCGCTGGGGAAATTCTAGACAACTCACACTTACCCACCAGGGAGGCACCTACAGAGCCAAGAACCCACAAGAACTGGAGGCCGCAATGCGCAGCCTGAAACTACTACCTGAGCAGGACACATCGACCACCCGTCTTCGCAACATGGATCCGTCTAAGATCCCGGCTTTTATGCCACGGTCGACCTCTGGCCACGGATCCCCGGTAACTTGACTGACCTGTGACACATAGTCCGGCTGCAGGAGATATCTCCACTAACAAGCCTGAAGGACTATACGCAGGGGTATGCTGACGAACTGCATACTGAACACCTCATAACTCTCTAATTCTCTGTTCATTTCATTTGTTAAACAGTTATCCGTTGCCGAGCTCCTACTTATCCGAAATGACCCTTCTTACCCTCTGTTACAAACTTTGCTAACTCAATGGGGAAATAAATAACCCCGACTAGGACGCTATCCTGCTAACTCTACACAGAGGGTATGCGTCACTCGAGTGACCCCCCCCCCACCCTCCCCACTCTTGACAGTATAGAACATATGTGCCATAGTCGTAAGGTGAGAGAGAGCTATATTGTACCTCGAGTACGATTCACATTTTGTTGAACAATACCTGTTAGACCCGCATGCCTACATATACAAAAAAAACCTCATGCCACTTCGTTTTTATTCATGCATAATGTCCAAATAATATGCTTGTATTCATGTATACCAATGTAATGAAAAAAACATATGTTGCATACTCACAAGTGGAAGTGAGGCAAAAATAAAGAATAAAAAAAGATTAATCAAATTTTTTTCCGAGACACCTTATCTCTAATGAAATTAAATCATTTGAAATTATGGTTATGAAGGATGTAGAAAGAATAAAGAAAATTAATAAATATCAGCATAACCTAACATTAGGGGGAAAAAAGTCTCTTAAAGAAATTAAAAATTATGAAAATCTAAAAGTAAAACCAGCGGATAAAGGAGGTGGAATAGTGATCCAGAATAAAGAACAATATATCACAGAAGCGGAACGAATACTTTCAGATCAGTCTACTTATCAGAAATTAACCTATAACTCTACCCAGAAAATTATTATAATTTTTAAAGAGTATGTAAAAAAAGGAAAGGAGTTAGGAATACTAAATGAAAAAGAAGCCGATTACATGTTTGTAGAAACCCCTAAAATCCCAGTGTTTTTATATTTTACCCAAAATACATAAAAATATTCAAAATCCACCTGGAAGACCAATTATATCAGGGAAACTCCATTTCAACTAGAATTTCGGAATTTATCGACATTTTACTCCAGCCGATAGTTATAACGAACAGCTCCTATTTGAAGGACACGATTAATTTTTTACAAACTTTAGGAGAGATTAAGTGGGTAGATGGATACCAAATGGTTACATGTGACGTCACCTCTTTATATAGCATCATTCCACATGATAAAGGAATAATGGCAGTAAAATATTTTTTAGAACGATGAAATTTTAAAGACGAACAGATACATTTTATTTTAGAGGGTATTTTATTGATTTTAACCAATAATTACTTTTGGTTTGACAACAACTTTTATCTTCAAATCTGCGGCACGGCAATGGGCACCAAATTTGCCCCGAGTTACGCAAATCTCTTCATGGCATTTTGGGAAGAATCCTTCGTCCTTCAGGGGAGTCAGTGGGGGACAAATTTGGTATCCTATTGCCGTTTTATAGATGACATTTTTTTTATATGGACTGATACTACGGAGGAACTTGAGAATTTTATTTTATGTTTGAATGACAATGAATTTGGGATAAACCTAACTAGTCGCAAGAGTACTAAGCAAATAGAGTTTTTAGATATACAAATTAATATTCGAGAATCTAAAATAGTTACTAAAAATTATTTTAAACCAGTTGATGCCAACAGTTATATTGAAAAAACTAGCTGTCATCACAACCCATGGCTAAATAATGCACCTTGTAGTCAATTGTTAAGAATTAGACGGAATTGTACACTAGATTCGGATTATTTACAACAATCTAATTACATTAAAAAACAGTTTATTGAAAAGGGGTACAGTGAAGGAAATTTAGTGAAGGAAATTTAGAGAAGGAAATGGAGGAAATCAAACAATTACCAAGAAAATCTCTTTTAAAATATAAACAAAGAATTAAAACAAATCAAAAGAACGAGATCCCCTTCATTTGTAATTATAATGGACGTAATAAACAGATACAGAAAAAACAACTAAGAGTAAGAAAAGACATTTACAAGATATAGAAGCGATTATTCAAAGGCCTTACACTATAAAGGACCATCTCACTTGCCATTCGAAAAGAATAATATATATGTTGAAATGTCCATGCTTTCTCTTGTATATTGGCAGAACAATTAGACCTTTAAAAGTGAGAATAGCAGAACATATTAGAAATATACAAAATGGCTTAGAGACCCATAATGTATCATTACACTTTAAACAGGTCCACGACCAAAACCCTGAAAATTTGTTCTTTTGTGCAATAAAAGAAATAAAAAGAGATTGGAGAGGGGGAAACTATATTAAAACTTTAGGGAAAGAAGAAATGAGTTTTATTTTTCGATTTAAAACTCTGACACCATATGGACTTAATGCAGATTTTGAAGTATGTCATTTTTAATTAATCAATTCTTAACATATCATTTTTTTATTTAGTATTTTATATTATATTTTATTATAATATACCAAATTTTAAACAAATGGTCCTTTTATTATATACTTATAGAATTCTCTTTCTTATCAAATTTATAATTAATTTATATATATATTTATAACATCGGTCTGTATGTATGTATTTATATATATATATATATATATATATATATATATATATATATATATAATACAAAACATAAAAAGCCTTTATGAAAAATATATATTTTTAAACACTTCTATTAGTGTAAGGGGGATATTTAGAAGAGAACAGATCCTTACATATGTTTTTGCATAAAATCCTCAAATGTATTTTAGGAAGGAGGTTATTATAAACCCCATTATAAGCCATCTCATATGAGATATAATTGAATTATAAAGGCTTTTTATGTGTATCTACTGGATAAATTATCATTTTTATTAATTGAGATGTTGAACTCTGATGAAAGATACCGGACTTTGGAAAAGAAATGTCTCTAAATAACTCACGTGACGTTCGCCATGGATGTAGCGTGTCACGTGACATTTGCGTTCCACGGATGGAACGCAAAGGCTGCAAACCGGAAGAGAACGAGAAATCAAACATACTGACGTTGTAGACCGTATTACGTGATACGTGCGTTCCACAGGTGGAACGCAAGAACTAGGAAGAGGAAGTAAAAATTAATCCCTAATAACTAGGGACGCCGGAAGGGATGAAAAGAACCGCCAAAAGGGAGGATATTTAAATGGACCACCAGGAGACTACAATCAGCAACTGAGGAAGCCTCATATTGAGGCGAAACGCGTTTTGCAAACAACCATAAGGACTACCTTCAGACTGTAAGGTTTTTTATTCACTTTTAATGATTTTTAAAAAAAATTTGTGCACTTTATTGAATAAAGCACTTTATTGTTTTACAACATTTTGAGAAGAGATCCTGTTATTGAGATATCCAAGATTATAACAAGAAGGGAGTGGGCCTCTTAAGCACCCACAGTGCTTCCATTTTTGAGCCTATCCAGAGGCTCTATGTTTGTGAGTGCTTCACTATTTATATACTACAGAAATATATTGAGTATTGGCAATATTTCACTATTCCTTTTTCCCTATTTGTGTTAAAACCTAGGGAACTACTAAAGGACATTATCTTGTTGAAAATTGTATTTGGAAGAACTCCTATTTATATACTCCACCTTATATTGTATGTAGGGTCTATTCCATGGGCCTGGAGCTGCAGCTCCATCAGCCCCTATGTTAATCCGGCACTGGCTACAACGGATTTGTACATATGTATTTTCACCTGTGGGGATATTTATGGGATAATAATAGTAAACAGTGAGAATTGCCCACTAATTCAATTCTCAGATCCCAAAGATCGTTATCGTGTTAAGTGAAAAGTATTTCATATAAATAAAATCACAATTTGTTATAAAAATAGATTTATTTTATAATGACCAATAATTAATAATAATAATATGTAACATGCGTGACAATAATCAATGAATATCCAGTATAAAATGGTATGCAATACAAAGGAATGGCTATACACGTTTCAATGGCTAAACAGCATTTTCTGTCAAGACTAGATTTATGACTATTTTTCACAGAGAGAAAGAAAAAGTTTCACGCAGGTCGTAAAGTTTAGCTGACAGTTAGAATAACCCTTTCAATGCTGGCTAGACCTCCTAGGTAATTAAGATCTATTCTTATGTAATTTTAAATAAAATAACATTTAAACCAGTTCATTAGTCATTTCCTGGAACCATCCAATAAGAGAATCTACCAGATTTTATAAGCAGATTTTTAATTCGCCTAAAAAGATATCTTATCTTATATTAGAGCAAATCAATACACCTGGATAAAAACAGCGGTATGCTAACATGTGATACTATCACATTAATATATAATTATTCTTAATTCCACCTGCAGAATGGAATGTTTATAACTATATATTCTTTAGTTAACTAAGATTTCTAAATATGGAAATCTGACCGTGATTTATCCAGTCATATATCATGCTATTAGTAAATTTTAATTAATTTAATTAAATGAAACCAATATAATTACCAGTTGAGTAGATATTTCATCCGATTGGTAGATAGTCTCAGGAACTTATTTGGATGTCTCTCTGCATGGAGGTGTGTAGGAATTTCTGAGTGTCCTAGAGTGGATATCTGTCATAGGCCTCTCTGCATTGCTTCCGACTGTTCACTTCTTTGCTTCCTTTGTATACCCTTGTATTCCTCGTCTACCTTCTCCTCTCTTTGTCTTAACTTTTAAAGGGCCAGACTCTCTGTACGTCATTAGTTGATAACCCAATAGGAAGCCGTAGGTGTGTCCAATCTATAGATCGCAATTTAGGTATTTGATCCATAGATGGCAGTCTCGTCTAACGAAACATACCTATGCAGGAAAGAGTTAACTTTTCTTGGTGGCTATTTTGACATCATTTTGCTTTATCTGTATAATTGCCATAACTTACGTTTTCTTTCACTTCAAAGGGTTTTCTCTTAGTTTTGTCCAGACTTAGTGTCTGCAATTCCTGCTATAATTTCTAATATGGCAGTTCGTGAACTAAGTTTCACCTTAAACTACAATGGGAGGTTATACAATATAAAAAGTAAAATTAAATTATTTAATCTTCTCTGTCACAAATGTCTGGGTTTAGAATTGATTATATTCCATTAGCATTTAGACAGTCTGTCCAACCTCCGTTCTCCTTATCACTTGGTTTGTATATACTATGCATTCCTTTAGCTCTGGGAAAGTGGTTAGTTTTACAGATAGAAATCTTGTGTCTTTTCTTAACTTGAAAATAACAAAATGGAGTCTGCTCTGTTCAAAAGTGATTCAGCATATACACTTTTAATTTCTATCATAGCACAAGATGTCTGCCGATATAAATACCCTGACACACCCCTCGATTACATGCAACGCAGCCCATGCAGTCCACAAGAGTGACAGGCAGATAATGGGGAGCTTTTACTTTTGCTATTATATCTGATCTCTAAGATATGAGATCTTCAAACAAGATAGGCGGACACCTTTACTGGAATCCACTAATTTACACAAGTTTGCTGGATATATCAGTTATAAACTTTGAATCTTTCACTTCTGGTTTATTGTCCGAAAACCGTTGGTAAGAGGTTCTCATTGGCTTCCTAGAATACTAACACCTGCTAATACAGCACTTGACAATTTCCAGGCGCCAGGTCGACTGGAAATTTCACCCTGGCGTCTGGGATAAACCAGCTCTTTAGTTAATGTGGCCGCTGAGAGAGCTTTGAAGGCCCGCTGCGTTGAATATTGGAGCTGGCTGGCCGAGGTAGCATTGCAGGCGGCACGCGGGGAAGCAGTACTCTGCGTGCTGCTCCTTTCGGCTCTCTCACTCCGTTTAATGATGCCGAGAGCCAGAATATGACATCACTACAATGAGGAGCTGCAGTAAGTTTACTGCTCCCTTGCAAGCAGGAAGAGAGCAGCCCCACTGGACTCCAGGGAAAGACCCACTCAGCTCTCCCAAAGGTAGGGAGTCTGAGTGGGTTTCAATGAAAACAAAACTGTTTGTGAGCCTGTTAGCATGAGTGCGTTTAGGTACCAGACCCCTCTGATTGCACGAGGAAGGTGTTTTTACTCATCTTTTTCCCCACACCGTGCCAATTTCGCCTCAGCTGGTCCCATCTCCATGGCTGAGATTATCAATATTTATGATCTCTGCAAAACCAATGCTTTCCCTTAGGAAAGCATTGTGAGGATTTTGCGAATGCCCAGATCGGCATCTCCTTAGAGATGCATTAAATTAATGAATCTGAGGAACATTCAGTGCCTCCATGCAGGTGCAGCAGTGACCCAGGACGCTAATGGCCTTCTGAGTGACTGTCACTAGAGGGGTTACTAAACAGCGATGTAAACACTGCCAAGCCTGCAGGGACAGGCTATAGACACCAGAACAACTACATTAAGCTGTAGTGGTTCCAGTGACTATAGTGTCCCTTTAAGAATAGCATTTTTCTCGTTGACAATTACTGGCTCCTAACTTTTTAAGCCAGCTCCGAGATTCCAAACAAATGTGTCAAGTCCTGTGCCAATAAGAAGAACAATAAGACTTGATTCCTATAAACCGACTCTTCGCGAATGAATGACACTTCTGAAAAACCACCTTATTGAAATGTGTTGTGTGTTTAGCCAAATCTGGATTGTTTTGATATTCTATTTTTTCCTGTTTGTTTCTTATTTTTGGATTAAGGTTTATACTTTCTGGCTTCCTTATTTTCTCTACCATCTGCATATTCCACGTGGGGATTTTAACACCAACGCTCCACCATACCAGAGCAGGTTCATGCTCTATGCAGAAAGATAGGTCCTGCGCTCACTCCCATCACTACTGGGCGGGAGCAAAGACTACAGTACACATCAGCCCCAATATATAGTGAAAACCAAATTACCTGCGCTCTCTCCTTAATTCCTGTTTTTTTTTTTTTAGTTACCTCCAATTGCCATGAGATAAGCCCACCTGCCAATGTCAAGGCAAACCTCCCCCCCCCTCCCACCACCTAGGTGGGTCTTAACTCTAACCATTCACCTTGCTTCCTTGACCCTCAGGCAAAAATATCTGAGACAAAAAGGGGTATTTTTTTTTATATACACCTCTATATATTAACCCTTAATAGTGAACACATGGATGGGCAGCAGCATTGTAACAAAGTTGTGTGATTAGTGGTTAGCGTTAGGACCCACTTTGGGGGGGGGGGAGTCTGCCTTGATGTTGGCAGGTGGGCTTATCCTCTCATGGCCATTGGATGTAACTAACAAAAACCTCCATTTGTTTTAAAAAAATACATAGGGATTAAGGAGAGAGCGCAGGTACATTGTTTTTCTTTGGTTTTTACTATATATTGGGGCTGATGTGTACTGAAGTCTTTGCTGCCGCTCAGTAGTTATGGGAGTGAGCGCAGAACATCTTTCTGCATTTGTATCCACTGCATTTTGTAATCACACAGCTTTGTTACAATGCTGCCGTCCATCCCATTTGTTCCCTATTAAGGATTAATATATAGGGGTTTATATAAAAAATACCCATTTCTGTCTCAGAGATATTTTCGCCAGAGGCTCAAGGAAGCAAGGTGAATGGTTAGAGTTAAGACCCACCTGGGGGGGGGGGGTCTGCCTTGACGTTGGCAGGTGGGCTTATCCTCTCATGGCCATTGGAGGTAACTAAAACCTTCATTTGTTTTAAAAATACATAGGGATTAAGGAGAGAGCGCATGTAACTTGTTTTTCTTAGGTTCATGCTCTACTAAATGTGAGTAGAATACTTCGCACTACACTATTTTGAGCTTTATCATACATATTACGCTATTGCATGTTTTTTTATGTCCCCACATGCTGCACGAAAGTGAGTGTGCTTTTGTTACAAAATGCTATTTAGTAACTTTTTAAAAACATATTGCACCAATATGGTTTTGTTCTTTATTACCTTTTGAAATTTCTACAAAAAATAAAGACAGTGTTAAAATATGTATGTATATATGTTTATACCTCTTGTGTGTATTTCACCCAAAGATTAAGGTTTTAAGGCATGGGTTATCTATGGTTTGTTTTGGTCTATATCAGCTGCAGATAGGGGTTGGATATGTTCAAGCAAATTATTTTATATCTTAAGACCAGAATGTCCTCTGAGGAACAGTTGTTAAACCCACTTGTTACTACTCTTGTCTTGTGTCCTTAAAGGGTTAAGGATGGCATGTGTGACATGTCAGGATTCCATTTTATTCCAGACGTTTGGTCCCTAAGGGGTTAAGGAAAACTCTTCCTCACATTAAATTGCCTAAGTTCTGCTCATGACTAACGTGACGGCACTCCAAAACTGATTTAGTTTGCACCTGGCAGCTGTAACTAAACAAGGCTTTAAATATATTTATTGAATAATTCTGAATAGGGTTGTGGCACAAAGTGTGTTCCCACGATTGTATTGTGCATACTCTATGCACATTACTATCAGAGTTGAATGGCACATAGCCTGTGTGCACATTCCACCTTTGAATAGCCCTTATCAGGGCTTGGAAGCACATCCTCCCATTTCTGGCAGCAACATTCTCTAATATGCAGGTGCCCAGCATGAGTTCCTGTAACACCTTAACATTTTTAAATAAATAATCTGTTCTTTTAATGAGAAAGGTACAAACCAATTAAATAGGAAAGACCAGCAAAATATTTATTTCCTTCTTTATTAAGATGTTTTTAGCTTCCATATTAGATTTTACAAGCTGGTGAACACTGGTAACTTATTCTCCTACAAAAAAAACAAAACAAAAACAAAAACAAAAAAAAAACAACACACATTCCCAAAACAGTATAAATATATGGTTGAGCTAACATTAATACAGATCACCGTTTTTATTACATAAAACAAATTATCAAGTATCCAAATATTTAAGTTACACTGCTCAAAAGGCTTACAAAATATTACAGACATTGAGCTCTGCACTGGCAGTAGCAGAATCTCTAGAAGAAAAATAAAAATAAATCACAAAGCAATGATTGGAAAACTCAAATGTACAGTATAATGACAATTTCATAAATTTATGATAAAGGATTTAGCTACATTAAAGCGTCTACATTTAAAAAAAAATATTCATGAAAAAAAGAGAAAGATATTCTATACTTCCTGCACAAGACAAAGGCAACATTTTACTAGGAAAAAAAGAAAAGAAAAACCCATACACAAAAACATCCTCCATATCAAGGAGCACCAAGAGGTGCGGACATTAATTCAAACTGTAAGGCTTTGTCTGGAGAATTGTAAAATGTGATAGGTGTGCTTTTATAACACAATCATCAATTAGGTCATTGCAAGTCTGATATGGACTTAAACCAAATCAGTTTTAGAGTGGCTATAAAAGCATCAAAAGGAAAAACAGAACAGGTGTAACATTGCAAAGTTATGCAAATCCTCACACCACTTCAAATACACAGCTAGCAGTTGGCCAACTGTGAACTCATGCCCACGGTTACAGTGGGAAGCAAAATATTTAAAAACGTCAACATGTCAAGAAATCAACAATTACAAAATGTGCTGGGAAGTTTGGCATTTTTTTTCTACAAATATACCACTCAACATACTTGTATTAGCAGTTGGAAAGAAGTTTCACTATCACATGATTAGTGTAAGTTATGAGCAAGGAGGGATGTTTTAACCACAAATAAGCAAAAAAATTTAAGCTCAATTACATGAATATTAATTTATGTGACAGCAGTCTCATTCCTGCCAGGGATATCATCTACACATGTTCATACTGCTTGTAAAGCTTTATTAGACCTAAAACATTAGCATTTAAACCAGTGAAGGACTTCCCTGCAGTCAGCAGCATACACTTATAACCGTCTTATTGAATGCAGCAGTTATTACGGTGACCATTTGAATCCTTAAAGCGTAAACGCATCTTGGGACGATACTTTTCCAAGTATAGCAGCTGTTTGCTATTAAAGGCTCCACGACGCTTCCTGCAGAAGAAAATACATTAACAATTTTAAAAGATGCAGTTACAACTTTTTATTTTGGAAAACTTTAATAAAAACTGACATCATTTTATGCTAGCACATCACCTGTACCAAAGTGCATTATATACTAGATGGGGCAAGCATGTAGTCCACTGAACACAAAACTCTCAAACTAATTACATCAGTTTGTGTGGTCGGGATTCCCTTTGTGCCTTCATGTTAGTTGTTAAACCACACCAAGTTAGTTTACGTTCATTCCCCAGAAACCCCTACAGACTGTATTATGCTCATATGAGAACAGGAAGGAAAACAGTGGCGCTGGGGAAAGGTTGGGTCAGCTTTTAAACAGTTTAGCAGCTTTTGGTAAGACCGTGCCCAAAGACTCCAGCTCTCAAACCAAGTGAGATGTAATGGATATGGAGTGTTCCTTCAACTGGAAAATATTGGCACTCAAAGTATCTGCCTTTCTGTGTCTAATCAAGTTTGCATTTTAAAGATGCTCTTAAAAACAAAACTTGAAGACAGCATATGAATTCCAGAGCTATTTGAAGATTCAAGACAAACTAAGAAGTACTAGGCTACATTTTGCAAAGAGTTCTCCCAGATGAGATATTACTGGTCTATACTAGGAATCAATATTTTGGCAATCATTTTCTCAAAAAGGGTCTTTATAAAAATAAAATAATAAATATACACCAACTGTCAAATGTGAACATAGGGTGCCAATGAAATAAGAAGTTATGTTAGTGTAAGTAAAAACTAGTTTGCAGTAATTATCTAAACTTCAGAGAAGATTAAAGGACCACTATAGGCACCCAGACCACTTCAGCTCAATGAAGTGGGGTCTGGGTGCCAGATCCCACTAGTTTTAACCCTGCAGCTTAAAACAGCACTTTCAGAGAAACTGCCATGTTTACAAAGAGTTAATCCAGCTTCTAGTGGATGTATCACTGAGGGGGACACACCTAATGACCTTATAGTGCCAGGAAAACAAGTTTGTTTTCCTGGCACTATAGTTGTTCTTTAAGGATCAAATGTTTTTATTAGCATGTAACAACAAATTCAAGTTCTACTCCACTGTACCGTGAAGTGACTTTAAAATAAAATATTTCCTTACCATATGTGCAAGTGACACAGAAATTAGTACATTTTCTAGTGAACTTTGTAATAAATTAATGGACAGTTTAAATATTAAAAATAAAATGGTGAAAATTGCTAATTTTGCACCTTTATAACTTTGTAAACACAGAAGATAAGGACCTGCAATTTTGCATACGCTATCTCAGGTAACCTTTTAAGCACACAAAATGTATTAAAAAAAACAAAATCAAACTTAAAAAATGTGAGGTTGGTGACATCGAATGTCCTGTGTGTTAAACTAAATAGGTCAATATTTCAGAAATTGTATATACTTACTGCCTTATGAACTGCACTGCATCTTCATATTTCATTCCACATTCAATGAGAGCAAGTGCAACAAGTACAGGAGCCCTGAAATAAGCAATGGTTAACATTTTGCACCACCTGTAGTTAAACTGTAAACGACAGTGAACCAAACACCCTCACAAGGAAATGGAAAACTGAAAAACCACAAAAAAAATCTAGTATACAGCAAGAAATCTCAGCTGAATACCAGAAAAGTGTAAATACTGTAACTATATACAGACATTATATATGTGTTAATAGGCATATAAACTCACATGGGATAAGAACATGTGCACCTATGGCAATGGTAGGCAACATTTGGCACTTCAGATGTTGTGGATTATATTTCCGATATTGCTTTTCCAGCCATAATGTTGGCAAAGCACTAGGGAAAGTGTAGACCACAACCTCTTTTGTGCCAATGGTTGCCTAACCTTGACCATGGCATTGGAGAAAGTAAAACGGTCTGCCAAATTAAATACAGATGTTGCGTTATTTCTAAAAAGAGATAATGAAGAACTCAGATAAAAAGACATTGCCAAGAGCCATGATTTGTACATCTGGTAATGGTTTCCTAGGCGGGCTATATAAACGATTTATAACTTGGGCCGAGCCGTTACCGTTGACTGCTTAACTTTGCAAGACTCAATCAAGAGTAGGGCTATGTGTAACCTAACATTGCTAAAGAAAAAGGGTAACGTAAGCAATAGCTGTGCTTAGTGAGGGGCTGAGACACAAGTATCCATATTTTGGATCAAACAGGTTAAATTTAACATCCTTACACTATAGTGGCTGTTTATGTACACAGAATATCCCCCCTTACTTTAAAGGCTACACATATAAAACCATCTTACCTTCCAAGGCCAGCAACACAATGTACTGCAATACAGCAGCCAGGTTCTTCACGGAATTTTGCTTTAAGAAGATTTAACCAATCATCTACAATCTGACTGGATGGTGGGGCACCATCATCAAATGGCCAATCCTTAAAAAAATAAAAAAAAATAAGAGATTAGAATACACATATACACACACACAGGAAATCATCAAGCCAATTAAATGCAATTTCCTACACAAAAACATAGTAAAAGTAAAAATAAATAAAATACATGTTTACTCACCAAAACCTGAATGCCTTCTTTTTCTACTAAAGTGGTGTCATAGGTGGCTTCACAAACTCTTACGACTGTAGTGACACCATACTTTTTAAGCTCCTACAAGGAAAATGTTGCCATATTAATAGACCTATACTTTCTGAAAATTTTAAACAAATTCAACACAAGTAATTAGACACACCAGGAGATGTGCTTAGAATTTTTGAAAAATCGCCTCATATAGTGGGGAAAATGTCGCAGTGGAATGATTTTCACGTTAAAAAGAGTGAAGATTTAAAAATAAAAACTACAGCAACATTTTAACATTTTGCTAGCACTGCTTTGTATGGGAAATACAGCATTATAATAAAACCCTTTCTACTCACCTAGACAGATTCTATGGCATAATCAATATAACATTTTATATCCAGGTCTTGAGCACAGTACACACATACTTATATTAGCAACAGCATTAAAACTATGTAAAAGCCACTGCCAGAGGCTCACATGTACAAAGTGTGCTTCAGAGGCCAAAAACATGACCCCATACTTACAGTGCTTTTAAGTTGTCTACTTAGCCTCCCTGATTTTTTACCGTCACTCCGGCAGTCTGCTCTGAAAATCAGAACTGGCAAGAGTTCATACAGCACTAGAATTGAATTTAACAGTATCTGTGAGTAACTGACTCTCACAATATTAATCTCCATCAGCTAATGTGGTCATCCAGTAAACACAAAAAGACACCACAACAAATATCTGCCTAGTCAAACTTCTACATAACAATTTTGCATTACTCAAGTTACATTTATGAAATTCACATTGTATTCCTTATTATCTTTATTATCAGTATTCCTACATGCTGAACATTTTTTCCTTATATACTGCCTGTGCGGTTATAGACTCCACACTATATTAGTATTCCTGTCCCATTTTGTTTTCTCCCTTATATTGGCTCCATTGGACTCCACACAAGGATTTTAATTGTTAAGCGCCCCCGTTTTAAATATTTATCCCTGGCTAGTAGGGACCTTCTGATGAGCCACATTTTGACAAAAGGTGCTCGTCAGAGGCTCCCTGCCAGTTCCCAAAATGCTCATCTTATGGTAGATGTATGATTGTACATTTTGATTTAAATAAGTTTCTGATCATTGAAGAGTGATGTTTGGAAAGAAGATACACTACTTTTCCCAGAGTAGTGATATATTTTATATGCAATATTCTTCATAGTAAATCTCTTTATAGTAGATTAGAAACATTTAGTGTGAGAGTTATCGCCCAGTGCAATATTTAGTTATTAGGTAGCCTCTACAGGTTCTTATTGCACAAGTATATCCATATAGTATTAATACGGAGATCCTTTTTTTAGTGTCCGAGTCTTTACCCAACTTTTTTTGTTTTTGCACGCAGTTTTTTGGATATTATATAGTCACATTGTTTTATTACTAGCTTTAAGGTTTGTGTGCAACAGTTATTTCTAAGTGTCAATTTTTCAATTGCAACTATATCCTATGTAGGCAGTTGCTACATTCTCACCATAATTTGTATACTCTGTTTTAGGAATATACCCGATTTTAGTAGGTGCAAATAACCAGCCCCTCTAAAGATATAATCAAATACATACAAGGCTGCAATCAGATTCACACATAAGTATTCAGTAAAAAAATTAAATATAAAACCTGTACTTTTAAACAGATTGTGTACATATTTAATGGAGAAGGTTAGCATTTCTAGATTAACAGAGAGTTTTAATAGAGAAGGCATACCTCTATAAATTTGTTTAAGGTTGCGTTGGTTGGATTGTGTGTAATAAGAAATCTCATGTTCTTGTAAGTTATCTCAACTGGAGCAGGGCGGTTCATACGAGCCATTTTGAATTTAGAAAAAGCGTGCAGCAAGTTAAAACCAAACTAAAAACCTTAAAACCTTAAATTGAAAAAAAAAAATCAAAAAAAAAAATCTGCTCTTCAACTGAAGTCAGCTTCACTCTACTCCACACACAAAAAAAAAAAATCTCTGTGCTTGCTTGGATGGAAGCAATGGAAGTGAAATGAACCTCCTTATGAGAAGCAGCAAATCTTCAATCCAGTAATACTGAGGCAAAAAGAAATGCAGAGCACCGAAGTTTACCCCATCCAGATTTTAGCCCCTTAAACAAAGTGCTATTCCAAAATCAAACACCTGTTTTCAAGGTTTACTACTTTTAGGGGGGTTTCTTGGTGGAGTAGAAATGAATTTCTTTTACAGTTCACTTGTCTGCATATAGGTCATGCTGTGCCTGGCAGTAGTCTCCACTGCCCTTCAGAAACTCCATAAATGTGTGACCAAGAACACCACAGAACTGCTGTAAGAAAAAGAAAATATGGAAAGATTAAAACAAAATCATTTAGGAGAAGCTAAATACATTGAATAGTAGATTTTGATTTAGTCTGATCACGAGGAACATCTAAAATTAGAGCTAGCAATTTGTTACCTTGGCTGCTGGACATTGCAATCTCTTGCGTGATTTAGAGCCCACCAAAAACAAAGCTGACTTGGGAGCCTGCAATAACGTTAGTCAGTTCAGACTATTTCTAGCAATGGGCAAGACACCTCCCACAAAAGGTTAACTATGAGTGCACTGCAGGCAAATACATCTTTGTAGGAACCCAAACAAACATACTCTGTATTTAGGTCCCCCACAATAAACTGGTACCTGTGGCATCTACTTCACAGCAACACTAAGCCCAATGTCCAAGTCGATAAATCCAGTAGAGACAGAAATGGTTCGGTTAAGTGAAAATTGCTAATTATATTTTATAATGTCACCTCAACTGTAGCCTTGAAATGACAGTCACAAATTCAAGTTGTGGTGTGCAAATAAAGTAAAACTGCACACCATAATATGTATTCAACACCCAATCATAAGAAGGAGGCAAATGAAGAGGACGGGAAACGGTCACCAGGATCTTTAACATTATGCTTACTTATCTTTATATTTAACATGAAAATCTAATTTAGAAATACATATGCCTTTACACTGCCAATAAGCACATCCATCTTAGCTCCCTCTCAGACACTATAGCCACAAAAACATCTAACTTAAAGGGACACTATAGTCAACTTCAGCTTAATGAAATTGTTCAGGTGAGAACGATAGCTCCTTGCAGCCTCTCTCATGTAAACACTACTTTCTGAGAAAATACAGTGTTTACATTTGAAACTAGGAACACCTCCGAGAGAGAGCGCGCGAGAGCGTAATACTAACTTTGGGCTCTATGAAGAACCGGATTGGTGCAGCACGAAGCCACGCATGCGCACCAGATCGCTATGACGCTTCTCTATGAGAAGCGTCTGATTGAGCCCTACTACTTAATCATTTTCACGAAAAAGGACGCGCGGCCTGACGGGGATCTCATCGCTGGAACGAAGGTAAGTTTTAATGATAAAGACTTAGATTTATATTTTTTTTAATAGGAAGTTTATGTAAAAGCAAGAAAGAAGGCTTGGAGACCTGTCTTTCTTGCTATTAAATGTGGACTATAGTGATCCTTTAACCCATCAAAGACACGACATGTCATGATTCCCTTTTATTCCAGAAGTTTGGTCCTTAAGGGATTAAAACACTTTAGGTGTTAAATCACTGTTTATAGAGCACACTTCCTTATAAATCACACCTCCATGCATGTGACTCAGCTTTTCTAAACACTTCCTGTAAAGAGATCTAATGTTCACTCTTCCATTAGTGTAAATTTAGATTTTATCTCCTGTTCTGTTAATAGCATTCTAGACCCTGCAGAAGCTGTCTGTCTGTGATAAAAGTTAAATTTACAGAGAATGATATTAATGCAACTTAAGATGTGATGGAAAATTAAAAAGGTTTTCTTGTAATCTGTATGATTCACAGAGCAGAGGTGTGGCTAGTGCTGCAAAAAATAGAAACAAAAGTAATTTAACTGCTAAATGTCAGATAATTCAGTAGTGAGACTGCAGTGGCATGATCTATACACAAAACGCTTCATTAAAGGGATCCTATAGTGCCAGCAAAACAAGCCCGTTTTCCTGGCATTATAGTGTTAATAGGTACCCCCCTCCCGCACGGGTAAAGGTGTTAAAACCCCTTCAGCCATTTACCTGGTTCAAGCCCTAGTCATGCTCTTCCCCCGCCAACGTCAGCCGCGCATTAGACATCATAGGAAAGCATTATTCAATGCTTTTCTATGGGGAAAGTCTGACACTGTAGGTCTGAGGACGTCCAGCGTCAGATAACAGACTAAAAGTTTGTTTGGATTCCAGAAGCTCCTCCAGTGGCTGTCTAGTAGACAGCCACTGGGGGCAGACTTAGAGCTGCAATGTAAAATTTCAGTTCTTTGAAACTGCAATGTTTTACATTGCAGGACTAAGTGCAAAAGGGTCACATCACCCAGACCACTTCAATTAGCTGAAGACGTCTGGGTGCCTACAGTGTCTCTTTAAGCTAAAGTTGTTTAGATGACTATAGTATCCCTTTAATGTGAAAATGGATACTATATATGGAATCTAGTTACAAACATTCACATTATAACAACCAACAAGAATGAGCCTTTACATTAAAAAAAAATCATGATTTAGATCAAGTCTGACTGGTGATTTAAAGGATCACTATAGGGTCAGGAACACAAACATGTATTTCTGACCCTATAGTGTTTAACACATCATATAGGTGGTTTATCTATATTTAAATTACAACAAAAGGGACAGTTCCCATTTAAATTGACACTATAGGCAGCTAGACCACAGCACCTCAAGTGGTCTAGGCGCACAGTCTCAGGTCCCTTAACCCTGAGCAGGTAATTATTGCAATTTTTAAGGAACTGCAATAAATTAGCTGCTAGGGTTAACTCCACCTCTATTGGCTGTACCAGACAGCCACAAAATGGACTTCTGGTCACCTGACGCTGGACGTCCTAACATTATGCATGGGGTCTTCCAGCGTCACCCAAATAATGCTTTCCTATGGGGAAATCCTAATGCGAGCGTGGCCATTGCCACGCACGCAAATTGCGTCTCCTCTACTGGCGAACATCGGTGGGAAAGGAGAAAAGGCAGACCCCTCAGGTAAGGGACAGAAGGGTTTTTAACCTCTTCTGCAGATTGTTGACAAAGCAATATAAAATATGCACACTTAAAACCAAATTTAAAGTAAACCCCCATCACGAGTGTTTTCCTGGCACTATGTTTTCCCCTTTAAGGTAGGGCCAATGCACCTTGTGAAATGCCTTTGTAGTTGATAAAATGTACAGCATGAGAGACTGTCCAAATGGTCAAATGTATAACTTTTGCTTTATTTGAAGTTTTCTACACGGTTTACAAGTTTACAAGTCTACACTGAGAAAGAAGCACGGTACCCTAATAACTTGTAGCATTGAGACTGCTGTGCAGGATAATACAACTTTTTGTTGGAGTACTTCACTTACCACTAGGGCAAGCATGTCAAACTCAAAGGCTAACCCATGCCAAATAAACAAGGTTTAAGTTAAGAATGTAAGCTCATTGAGCAGAGCCCTCCAGCTCTCTGTTCCTGTACGTCCAGTTGTCTGGTTACAATTACATGTCTGTTAGTCCACGCATTTTACAGTGCTACAGAATCCGATGACGCTAAATAAAATAATGTGGGCTGCAAAAAAAATAAAATAAATAACTTCAGTTTTCAAATGTAGGTTTGACTCCCTTTTGTGAAATTAATCCAGTTGGCAAGTTTTCTAAAAAGATGAATGTTTGCATTTCACAAAGTTGGTCCAAATGTTTCCGATTCACCTACTTAGATCTTTTTGCATAACATCTGTTGTCAGTAGTTGCGTTGCTTAGTATCCTTTTTAAGAGACACAATATTTGAGCTCAAAAATGACAAAATATCTGTGTATATGGTTGACATTTAATAAAGTCAGATGGGCTGCATGGGAGCAATTAGATGCGGAGATATAGCGCTAAATGTGTTTTGGATGTGGAGTGACAATTGAGTATATGACAGGAATATTGAGACAGTGGCTTTGGTTAGGGAGAGTCAACGCAAGCGTAGAAATTATTGATCAATAATGGTGCGGTCGATGAGGAGTCAACAGAATGTGGATTTTAATATCTTCATTGAGGATTGTTTCCCTGTGCAAACCGTGAAGTTTATGGATACAAAAGCCAACACTGGAGCTGCTCCTCCTAACCTGACCGCTACAAACTTGTCAACTCACTTCACTGAAAAGATTTCTGCAATAAGGAAAGACCTATAATCTCTTTCTTATCCCTGCCAATACTTCCTCCAAACCCACATCTTCCCCTGTTCTATGCTCACTCACAAGCGCTGTGCATCTATAATCCAGCCCCACCATTTGTGTTTTCCATCCTATTCCCTGAAATCTCACTTGTGCGCTGTCCCTCACCAAGATATTAAATCTCTACCCCTCTCCTGGCATATTTTATTCACCCATGAAGCATGCAACTGTTACCCCAATTCTAAAAAGAATCCACCCTTGACTGCAACTCCCATCCTTTTTCTCTACCTTTGGCCTCAAAAGATCCTTGAGAGAGTTGTTTATGCTAGATTGACTTCCTTGAATCCAATTCCCTGCTCAACCTGCTTCATTCTGTATTCCCTGCATGTCACTGTCGAAACTGTCCTGAGTAAAGTATCCAATAATTTAATGACTAAACCCAGTGGTGCTGGTCCACGCCACCATCATCTATCGCATTGATTAGAGCAAATCACTTCTCAGTGGCCTTAGGCGTTCCCTGGCCGTCATGATACAGTCTATAACGAATGCAGTCCTTACACTGACTTCCTGTAAGATTTAGGGCTCAATTCTTCTCAAATCTCCAGATAACACAGCTCACACTTATCTCACTAGTAACTAGTATGTTCCATACGAACCCACTATCTCAGCCAAAGATCTTTGTATATTTTCTGTTCGTACTCGCACCTCTGATGCCCAACATCAAGTCTTCACAAGGACAGCACTGTTCCTATTGAACTCCCTTCCCTACTTTCACCCAAAGTTCCTTCAAACTATCATTAAAAACCCCACTTCTTTAGGAAGGCATATAAAATTAAACTGTTAAAGGGACACCCCACTGCCTAAATACGTATTCATAAGATAGCCACAAATGAGAGATTCATGCTCCACACACAAAGCCTTTAAGCACATGTATTTACAGAATAATATCTGCTGCACTTGTCATAAAATGTTACACAGAACACAGTCTATTTCTTAAAGGACTGGACTGAGTTCACTACAGCACTTAAGTCTGGTAAGCCGGTTATGGGAGTATTGTTAGATCAGGAACTAGCTACTTAGTATAGC
Organism: Pelobates cultripes; assembly: GCA_933207985.1. Lineage (NCBI taxonomy): Eukaryota > Metazoa > Chordata > Amphibia > Anura > Pelobatidae > Pelobates > Pelobates cultripes. The sequence goes on along the minus strand of OW240913.1, from coordinate 147,810,063 downwards.
AGATTCATTTCCTTCATAGTACAAATTAAATTCAGCCTTTAGTAGCAGTTGTGTATCAGTTTAACTGAGGTGACAGTTGACTCGCAGGTTCATCTACAACAAAGTCACCTTTGAAGATTGTTGGTAAACCAATATAGAACATACACACTTAAAACTAAACTTAAAGTAAACCTCCTACCCTGCTGTATGCCAAGAGTTTCTGTTCATGAACCCGGTTAAAGAGTCAACAGCATTTCAAAATAACACACGACAAAACAAAAACTGCAAACACCGGTATAAAAGTAACTAGACATGAAGGCAAGTCAAATCTGTACAAAGGAAACCTGATGAGCAAACCATCACCTAGAAACAAGCAGATCATGCAGTTTTACAGTAACCTAATAGTGGAGCCTGTTAGTGACCCCTGCAGACCATACTGGAAAGAGCACAGCAATCCTATGGACAAGACCCAACTTGTCTGAGCACTTCCAGCCATACAGGTCCTGGAGGAGGATATTATCACCCAGATGACTGAGGGCGAACAATGCAACAGTTATAGAAAACCCACACGTCAAACAAGAGCTGTATAAAGCAGTGAGTGTTGCAGACAGACTGTCCAATCTGTGAGCAGCAAGCACTGTGCATTGGCTTAACCTTCATACCTGGGAACCGGCACATGTCACCAAATATCCAGAAATCCAGATAGTGCCATTACAGGTACACATGGATCCTTAACAATTATGGAAACAGGCACATGTGCACAGACATAATGACATTTCTAAGGACAAGCTCAGCACAGAGATAATGCAGAGACATTGGATTAACAGGATTTATTTGCTATGATTGACAAGTTTACCTGAGTAAATCCTTTAAAGGTCACCGAGCCTGCCGGCCGAACAGACTGCCGGCACAGAGACAGACACGGACAGACTGCCGGCACAGAGACAGACTGCCGGCACGGACAGACTGCCGGCACAGAGACAGACATGGGATTAGAAAAAAACTTGGTCACACCCGGAGAGCCAAAATACCGAGTCTCCCATTACATTCCCCGCCCGGTAATACAGGGAGAGCCGGGGGCCGGCCGGTACACCGAGTCTCCCATTACATTCCCCGCCCGGTAATACAGGGAGAGCCGGGGGCCGGCCGGTACACCGAGTCTCCCATTACATTCCCCGCCCGGTAGCGGTCACAGAGCCACACTCGGCGACAATCACACACAGACCGAGTAGCAGGCGCCTGTAGCCACCCACACAAAGGCCGCTCTGGGCCCTGCCGCTGGCTGTCCGTTATCGGAGCGCGGACACGATACTTACAGGGCTATGCTTACTCATTGAAGATTGTAGCTTAATCATACAGCCGGTTCCTAGGAAGACGCGGTGGCGCGGGGCGGGCGGTGATGGGGCATACAGCAGCTCGCTGTGTGCCGTGTGTGGGGCGCGGTGTGATGGGCTCTGATGATGCGCTCGAAGCTGCTCCGACCTCCTCTTTTCTTTCCCCCCTCCTCCTTCTCCTCCTCTGACTGGTCTATCCGCCGTGATCAGCTCGCAGCATGAGACGCAACTCACGCACGGCCACAAAGCTACGCCGGAGCGCGTGCGTCACACGAAAAGCATTATATATGTCACGTGACGTCTTCGCCGCCGTCGTCCAATCAGCACCCGAACTTTCCTCTGGAAAGGCGTGGTACGGCTGACCACGTGCCCTAAGTGACGTCAAGCCGCTAAAAGCCGGCGAGGACCGGTTGAATAATCACAGATCCCACATTATGCAGTGTGCGGTGCGGGGGGGCCCACGGTCATGGTGTGTCTTGGTCCGCACGGAGACTTCAATCCGCGGACGCTGACTGTAAGCCTTTAGTCGCCGGGTTTGGGAGCCGGCCCGGTCGAACCCGCCGGCAGTCTCCATACCAGCCCGGGTTCAGTGTGTGTGTCAGGGTCGGGCGATGTCACGCTTACGTAGACTGAGAAGTCGGCGCATTGCGTCAAAAGCAGATCTGGCGCAGTTTTATTAATATTCTGAAGTGTGTCGCAATCGTGGTCTATGAAACAAGCCTGTCTGTGTTTTAAACATCACCGTGTGACTATAACAAGCACCTTTAACACCTGTTAGCAGACACGAATAATCTCCATCTTGTAGGTGAGAAGGTTAGCCTTCCAATGTATCAATAAATAGAGAATAAAAGGTACAGCAGTGCCCATTGCTATGGAAATACCCGCACACTGGCTCTTTTCCCCTCTCACTACAATTAATACATAATACCACATGGGGTGGCTTCCACCATTTCTTCTGGACACTTATCTGCTGGTCGGCAGTACATGCACTAACACAGCCCTGTAATAAGTATAGTGTGACGGACTGCCTGGCACCGCAACTGGGTACCTCTGTCAATTGCTGCTTTCTAGTAATCCTTGAGTACCATAAGCACCGCACACCATAACCACCGTAAACCCCACAAACCGCCGCATCTTCCAGTGGGTAGACCTCTCCTAGTCCAGAAATCAACACAGGCTGCTCTTACAAGAGCAATCGTAAGCCAAGGGAGTATAGTGATTATAGCTCTCCAATCCCCCAAACATAAGCCTAGACTTCATGAACAAATCTCTTTAATGGCAGCCACAACTGGCCTAATATGCAGGTCCCCATGCAAGGGGCACTCCCTGCTGGACCCGAGAGTAGACTACAGTAAAAACATTTACACGATTACATTGGCTTTCTGGTCCAGGACACTCCCATACAAAATAGGTCAATCCCTCCCCTATGCCTGGGAGATAATTGAGTCAGCCACTGTATTAAACTCAATTATCTCCAGGCACCGAAAACATACATTTTTACAAAATACCTTAAAATACATAAAATACCACAAAAGTTACATACCCTGATCTGGGTGACCAACATATCCAAAAATCACCTAGATCGGTTTAAGGGTTCAGGAATTTCCTGGAAGTCATAAGTTGACCGACTGCCTGCATAGTCCCATGCCCAAAACAGTTCCACAGAATCAGGGCTTGCGGTCGGTCTAATTTGATAGTTTAAAAACCGGACAAACTGCCCAACAGAGTCAGGGTTCTTACCCTGGAGCTTGTTCCGCTTGTTCATGGGAATGTTTCCACCTAACAGCGTCTTTCTAAGTGTTGTAGAACCGAACGCAGGCGATCATGGAAGTCCAGCGGTGTTCAGGAGTTTGTGTCCAAAAATAGTTCCATGAACTCGACGACCAAACACCGCTGCCTGTTTTCATGCAAACAAGATGGTTGCCACCTCGTGGTCATCCACGGGAATTGTGGCCACCCAGACGGAACTTAGAACACTGCGGTGGAAATTGCTACAAAGTAGCAATTAGGCTTAACAAGCTCCAGGGTGGTCTCCGGTTCGTGCGGCTGTTCGGTTCCCGAACCTAATATAGAATCCCACGAACCAAGTCTGTTCACATAGTTTTTAAAGGGCCCATAGTCTTTTGGAAAGTGGCTGGTGAACAGGCCCCTCCCAGAACACGTGATGAGGCTCTGTTCGTCACATATAGCTCCTATATGGTAGGAAATAAATCCATTCAATTAAATTACAAAAGATTTTATATAAGGCCCCAGACTGGCTAAAGGAATGATTGCAGAGAACAATACACATGTGCCTCGCCTGACCTGAAGTCTTCTTTAATTTAGTCCAGAGTATTCTCTCGCCTTTTGGGACAAACAAGAGTGTTTTATGTGTCTGCTTCTTCTAGAACAGTTTTTTCCAACCTTTTTTTCACTTGAGTACCCATTGGCAGCCTATTAACATTAATGGTTCAACTCATTTTAGCGAAATGTTTGTAATTAATATAGTTGCTGTTATTTCAAATTTGTATGTTTTTCTATGCTACATCTCCACTTTTTCTTTGTACCAGGCTCTCACTGATTATACTCTGCCCCAGGCTCCCCTGCTCCTCCTTTGCCTCAAAGTGCACAGTGCTGATACACACATGTAGATACAAACACTGACACTTATACAAATACAGACACAGAAACAAACACTGGCACATGTGGATGCACAGACACACAGAAACAAACACACACATATACAAACACTGACACATTTGCCAAAGTACAGAAGCACTAAAACACATAATTGCACAGACACACATACAGACCCATAGATACAATTACACAGGCACAAAGATGCACACACTAACACATACAGATACAAACACTGGCACATATGCAGATACGCAGACACACACTGTTACCAATTATATTTGGAGAGGGTGTCCAATACAGTGACATCGCATTGGTTTAACGCCGTTACGGCGTTCTATGCCGTCGCGGCTTTAAAGGGCTTTAAAGCCGTTGCGGCGGCATAGAACGCCGTAACGGCTTTGAGCCCCAGGGGATCGCAGCTACCCACCTCAGCTGCGATCCTCTTCTGGCAGCCCAGGCAGCCCTCCCCTGGCGAATATGGCCCCCATAGCTGGCTGTGGATCTGCCAGCAGGGGGACTGTCTGAAATGTCAGACAGTCCCCCTGCTGGTGGGAAGTGTAAAAAAATAAATTAAATTAAAAATCAATTAAAAGTATATATATATATAATATATGTATATATATTATACATATAATATATATATACATATATATATGTAACGTCATACGTTGTGTATTTTAATACTAATATTAGTATATATATATTAGTATTAAAATACACTTAGAATGACGTTACATATATATAATAGATATATACACATGTATTATATATATATACGTATAATTACAATAATCAATAAATAAATTAATAAAATAAAATATTGAAACAAAATTTAATATAAATTATATATTCATATGTCATTCCATTCTAACTGTATTTTGTTATTAATATATATATATATATATTGGTAACAAAATACACTTAGAATGACATTCTATATATATCTATATATAAAATACAAATAACCGTAAATATATATTTATATATATAGATAAATACATATAATTACATAAAAGATTACATTAGTATACACGTAGAATTTAAATAACTATAAATGCATATATATTAAAATTCTACGTGTATATTTAAGTAATCTTTTAACATAATTATGTGATTTGATATATTAAAATTTGATTGACATGCCTGACAACACAGGGAGAAAGTGCAGTGAATTTAATTCGCAAGCACTATATTTGACCCTGTAACTCTCCAAGACACCATAAAACCTGTACATAGGGGGCACTGTTTTACTTGGGAGGCTTCGCTGAACTCAAATATTAGTGTTTCAAACTGGTAAATTGTATTACAACGATGATATTTTAAGTAAAAGTGATGTTTTTTTGCATTTTTTACAAACAAACGGCACTTTTATGGACTATATTATTCTTGTAATATGTTTTACTGTTTTAAAACACTAATATTTGTGTTTAGTGAAGTCTCCCGAGAATAACAATACCCCCCATGTACAGGTTTTATTGTGTTTTGGAAAGTTAGAGAGTCACATAAAAGGCTTGCATTTCATTTTTTTGACATTGAAATTTGCCAGATTGGTTATGTTGCCTTTGAGACCGTATGGTAGCCCAGGGATAAGAATTACCCCCATGATGGCATACCATTTGCAAAAGTAGACAACCCAAGGTATTGCAAATGGGGTATGTCCAGTCATTTTTAGTAGCCACTTAGTCACAAACACTAGCCAAATATTAGTTTTTTGCTATTTTCACACAAAAACAAAAAATATTTTTTAAATTGTATTCTTAATAAATTATGTTTCATAGATGAATAGTTAATGACAAATTAAAGCCCTGTTTCTCCTGAACAAAATGATATATAATAAGTGTGGGTGCACTTAATGTGACAGCGGTGAATTACGGGTGAACAGACATATAGTGCAAATTCCAGTTTTTGTTTACGTTTTCTTTTGATCAGAACGTGCACTATTGACTCCGTCCTGAAGGGGTTAACATAGGAGGGCAACATGTGTAGCTTTGGTATAATTAACATACAATGTTTATAATGTGGTTTGATTGAAGGAAGAAGATAAAAAAATAAAAGAAAAAGGGGGGTACAGAATGGGATAAACACATTTATTGCCAGCCCCCCAACAACCACCTGGGTATTTTAGAAGCCAAGGGTCCCAAATCTTCTGGAAGTCCTTTGTTGTATCATGAATCTCTTGGTTATCGCCCACTTTCAGTATAACCGTTGTCAGGGAAGGATTGATATTATTTTCCCAATCGGCTAGCACTATTTTTGCTAGTAGTCTATTTATTTTTTCTCTGGTTAAGTCTCCATGAGGTTTTGAGAGTGATCAGATCCAGGAAATCATAGGTAAGTTGTCCGGTTGTATTCTGGAGGAAAGTTGAGATATGTAGAGCCGAAGTTGAGAGGCCCTTGGGCATTCCCACCAAATATGGCCAAAGGTGGAGGTACGTTCCCTTCAGTTCACACCCCTTCCAGCAAAGGTCCAAGCTCAAGCGACCCATTTGTTTCAGCCTGAGAGGAGTATGCTATCAGCACAGCATCGGCTATTATGCTTACTCTTTATGATTCACATATATGGTGAGTTTATGCATTGACGTCCGACACATATGAGAGGGAGTCCACTGATGAGGCAGAGTTCAAGAGGGCATAGATTGAATATATTTGTCCCTTTTACATCGGGGATTGAATACATGCCTTTTCAATTTGTGTAAGGGTGGCTGTGGCTATGTTATGTGATTCGCTTAGGAAACACCGTATTTGCAGGTAGCGAAAAAAGTTGAACGTGTTTATTGGTATAGTTTGTGGCCAATCTGCAAATGGGATCAGCCATTGATTTCGGAAGAAATGGTAGAATCTAATGGCCATTGTCTTTGAAATGCACAAAATTTTGTGGTGTTACTCCAGGACTTAGTTGCTATTTTCTTAAACAGGTGTTAATTAAGGAAACATGGCAAAAGATTCATTTTTATCGACTTAGATTAGATTGAATGTGCGTTCCGTATCTGTTTGATATAAAGCCCACCTGGTCAAATAGATATTTTTTGGGGGAAAGTGTTGTAGTCGGTTTGTGAGCAGTTTTGTAAATATTAGTATTTACATTCAATAAAGATATGGGCCAGTAGTGTGCTGGTTCAAGTAGGTTTTGGGATGAGACAGGTATTAGCTCCTGTGTCGTTCCTGTAAGAGATGGTACCCTTTTAGCAAAGAATTAAACATTGCACAAAGGTGAGGGAGTAGGGTATCAGTGTACATTTTGTAATATAGGCCGTAAAAGCGGTCCGGGCCAGAACTTTTATTAGGCTTCAAGGCCCACAAAATCAAGCGTGGTAGAGTGCTGTAGTCTCAAGATATCTTGGAGGCAATTGCGTGTAGTGAAGCATTTTGTCGGCTCTGGAGGTGGGTGGGAGTCATGTGGCTAAGAAGCATGAGCATTTTCTATCTACTTGTGGGGAGATAACCACATTTAATCATCTCCCACCACCAGATGGTGTGGTGGGATGTAAAAAATGCAAAATGTGCTTGCAGGGTATTTCAAAACTATATGTTGGGTACATTGTGGGCATATATTGACGTAAAAGCATATTTATTAATACTACTTTTTTTTTTCTATGTTTCTATATTATGGATTCTGCTATTTCATATGTCATAATCGGAGCAGTCAGGAAATTTGATGCTTCCTTGGTAAGAGAGGGTAGAGGGACTGACTGTAAAAACTTATCAATAGTTAAGACAAATTGGGCTGTTTTGAGTTAAGGTTGTGATCATATAAAAAGGAGAAATATTACTGGAAGATTGTTGCAATTAAGATCATAGATTTGGCAATTGAGGGCTTTAATTCTGTTGATCCATTTGGCTTAGGTCCTTTGGTGTAATTTGCAGGCCAATAGGGTATCTGCTGTGTTAGACTTATGATGAAGTTGTCTGGTCCATTGTAGCGCCTTCTGGGAGTCTAATTCCATGGTCTGTTGGTGCGTGTTCATTTGAGCAGTTAGCTCTGGGGTGTGGTTCAGTTTATGTTTAATCTCTAAGGTTCGGAGATTGGCGAGATGTGTTTCAAGTTCGGTGAGTTGCTGTTTTTTTTAAGCTGAAACAGTAGCTATGAGTTTGCCTCTGATCACAGCCTTATGGGCTGCCCAGAGAACACGTTTGGAGGAGACAGAATCTTTGTTGAGATTTACATATTCTGAGAGTTTTTTTGATTTGTGTCTTTGATATATGAGTTGTGAAGGTGAGTGGAATTTAAACACCAGGACCATGGGCTAGCTGCTTAAGGAATTGTGAGAGTGATAAGTATATAAACATGATCCAAACATGAAATGGGTCTGATATAGGATGTTGTTGTGTGGGGTATAAGCGAAGGAAATCAAGAACATGTCTATGCGTGAATGGGAAAAGTGAGGGTATGAGAAGAAGGTAAAATCAAGCGTGGTAGAGTGCTGTAGTCTCAAGATATCCTGGAGGCAATTGCATGTAGTGAAGCATTTTGTCGGCTCTGGAGGTGGGTGGGAGTCATGTGGCTAAGAAGCATGAGCATTTTCTATCTACCTGTGGGGAGATAACTACATTTAATCATCTCCCACCACCAGATAGTGTGGTGGGATGTGAAAAATGCAAAGTGTGCTTGCAGGATATTTCAAAACTATATGTTGGGTACATTGTGGGCATATATTGACGTAAAAGCATATTTATTAATACTACTTTTTCTAAGTCTTTTAATGGGGCTGTTATGTCAGCAACGGGAGTTATGTCCTCCTCTATTGCAGCCATGCACTGTTGCAAGCCCAAAAGCCTGTTAGCTCTAATTTATCTAAGGTTTGCGCTAAACCTGAATATTCTCAGCTCAAGTCTTCCTTAAAAACAAAACATGCCTTCAATATCTTTACGACTCACAGAAAGCTGTGGAATCTCAGCATTCTAAGAAAGCTCATGTAAACCACACAAGAAAGCCAATAGTTGGGAAAAATCAGCTAGAAACTGAAAGAGGGCTAAGGTCCAATCAGATGACAGACTCTGACCTGCGTGACAAAGAGGAGGCCTCTAAGATTTATTTATTTATTTATAAAATATTTTACCAGGAAAGATACATTGAGATTTCTCTCGTTTTCAAGTATGTCCTGGGATTTCATCCTCATATGATGATTTGGATAGTTAGGCAGTGGATTCAGACATGGATCCTTTTCCTGCATACTCGCTCATCTGAGTGGTCACCCTCTGACCACACTGCCAAATATCTGGTGCTATGTGTACACCACCCATTAGAGAAGGTCACAACAAATTATGGGCAGAGTGCCCTAGTCCCATGGTCTCCAATGGTTTGTGTCAAACCTCTGAAGTTGATCCAAAAATGAGCCAGGTTTTAAGTAAGTCTGGAGGAAAGAAAAAAGGCCTGGAATTCTCTCTGTGTAACTGGTAGGACTAAATTGTGGACAGCTTAGGTCCGCTGAACAATATATTTGAGTTGGCTGAGGAGTCTATCTCTTGCCCTGTGGATCCAGTCATGTTTAAAGGCTGGATCTAGGGTATGGATTTGCATGATCAGTAATGCCAATATGGCAAGGTTATTCTACTCAAAATTGCTTAACTTTAGTATAAATGAGCCAGGGGCCCAGGGCAAAGGTATTCTCTTTGGTGACTCCTTTGAAAAGTATTTTGGTATAGCCCTAGACAAAGCACAAATCTACTCACTTCACTGAGAAGATTTCTATAATCAGGGAAGAGATCTCTAACCTCTCTCCCTCCCCTTCCAATCACCCAACCCCACTCCCTCTGCTGTTCTATGCTCATTCACACCTTCTACAACGGAAGAGGTTTTAGCTCTGCTCCGGTCCTCCCGCCCCACCACTTGCTCCCTCGATCATATTCCCTCATATCTTATCCGCACTCTCTCTCCTACTCTTGCTCTTCCTCTCACCAAAATTTTTAATCTCTCCCTTTTCTCCGGCACATTTACTTCACCCTTCAAGCATGCAACCATAACGCCAATTCTGAAAAAGCCTAACCTTGACCCCAACTCCCCATCAAACTACCGCCCTATATTGCTACTGCCATTTGCCTCCAAGATCCTTGAGAGAGTTGTGTATGTGAGATTGACAGACTTCCTCAAATCCAACTCTCTGCTTGACCCAATTCAGTCTGGATTCCGCAATCGTCACTCTGCCGAAACAGCTCTGACCAAAGTATCCAATGATTTAATCGCTGCTAAATCTTGTGGCCATTACTCTATCCTAATTCTCCTTGATCTTTCTGCTGCCTTTGACACTGTTGATCATCAACAGCTTCTTCTCATTCTCCGTAATCTCGGTCTACGGGATACTGCTCTCCTGGTGCTCCTCCGACCTCTCCCAGCGCTTTTTCAGTGTTTCTTTCTCTGGCTGTGTCCTTCAAATCCTCCCCTTATATTATATATATGTTCGTATAATTTTTTCTTTAACGGTCTCTCAGTTCGTCCAATATATTGCAATCCACATGTACAATATATTAGATATATTACCCCTTTGGTGTTACAAGTGATAATATTTTTTATTTTGAACTCTTCTCCTGTGTGGTATGATTTGAAATCTCTCCTCAACCGCTCTCTTTTGGCGTTCCCCAAGGTTCTGTCCTTGGTCCCCTACTGTTCTCTATCTATATTGCCTCCCTTGGTAAACTCATCAGCTCCTTTGGCTTCCATTAAAATTTATATGTAGATGGCACATAAATCTACCTGTCCTCTCCTGATCTCTATGTATTTGACAATGAGTTAGCGCACAATCTTTTTCGAAAGCTCTCCAATTGGAAAGTACAGAAAAATAAGAAACTATAATTATAACCTATTAACCTTACAGATGTAATTTATATAGAATGTGTGCTCACACAAAAATACCTTTTCATTAAATATAAACAACTTCCAGCCAGTGGCGGATCCAGAGCCTGATCTCGGGAGGGGCACTTGTAGATTATTTAAATAAATAATCCAGGCACGATAACCACTACAGCTCAGTGTAGTAGTTATGGTGTCAGTAGTGCCAGGATTCCACCCCAGAGTAAGTAGTCATACCGTTTAAGAACAGTTTGACAACTTACCTGGGGTCTGCTGGGATATAGGGTATAGGAGCAGTGGTGTGTGTTAAGGGTGAAGTGTGTGAGTGCGGCAGTGTATGTCAGGGTTGTAGTGTGTGTGTTAGGGGGCAGTGTATGTATGGGGGCACTGTATGTGTTTTTGGGGCAGTGTGTGTGTGGGGGCAGTGTGTGTATGGGGACAGTGTTTGTGGGGCAGTGTGTGTTTGTGGGGCAGTGTGTGTATGGGGACAGTGTTTGTGGGGCAGTGTGTGTATGGGGGGCAGTGTGTGTATGGGGCAGTGTTTGTGGGGCAGTGTGTGTATGGGGGGCAGTGTGTGTATGGGGACAGTGGGGCAGTGTGTGTATGGGGCAGTGTGTGTATGGGGACAGTGTTTGTGGGGCAGAATATTTATTTTAAAAATGTATTATAAAAAAGCCTCCTCCCCCCCCCCCATTACACATACTGCCCCACAAACACTATCCCCATACACACACACTGCCCCCCTGTAATGGGGCAGTGTGTGTAATGGGGGGGGGAAGGAGGCTTTTTAATAATAATAAAAAAAAAAAAATTTAATAAAATAAATATGTCCCCCCTCCCTTCTTACCTTTATTGAGCAGGAGGGGGGACATTTCCCTGGTGGTCCCAGTGGTGATTCCCTGGTGGTCAGGTGGTCAGAGTGAACTCTAGCCCGCGCTCCCGGGCTAGAGTTCACTCTCGCGAGATTTGGAGCGTTGCCGTGGTAACCGCGGCAACGCTCCAAATCTCGAGAGAGGAGGACCCGGAGGAGCTGCAGACTGAGCTCCGGGTCCTCTCTCTCACTCCCTCCCTCCCCTGCCGGCTGTCAGTACGGTGCCTGCGGACCGGGGAGGGAGGTCTCTGATCTTCCTCCCCGGTCCGCAGGCACATTGCAGGGCTGGCACTTGGGCAATGCCAGCCCTGCGTTAGCCGGCAGGGGAGAATCTCGGGGGGGGCAATTGCCCCGTTGCCCCCCCCCCGGATCCGCCAATGCTTCCAGCACAGAAAGTCCCAGAAATGAATCCCAGAAATGAGCAGTCCAAATCTCAAAAGATAACCACTTTTTTTTCCCCAGCACTACAAGGGTTAAGCTGTTATCTAGAGAAATACAAGGCTTAAATGGTGTGATAACATTAGGTAAAGAGCCTCCACCATATGCACCCTATGTGGAGCTCTCACCTTATTCTGTTACACTTTGGTTATAATGACTTGTATCCACTTTGTATATAACCCACAATATAGAGATTGATTACTCCGGAGATCTTTCAAGGATTACTCAGCTTTATTTCCGTTTTAAAAATAAATAAAATATAAAAGATATATAGCTCATACAGTAAATGTCACTGTATTTATCCAGCTCACTGTTCTTGGGGTAGTTACAGTTTTTGTGCAGGTCCACCGTCCGCCGATGTTGCTGCTTGTTTTTCCTCTCCCCTGAACGCTGGGTACGTAAAAATCGGCACCATGTAACTTACTAGTTTCACCCTGGGTGGGCTTTCTCAAAGGCTGTGGATGCCGACTGCCGATCTTGTTTAAATTCCCTTGTACTTGATTACAAATATCCTGCAGGTTCTTCCTATCTGCTTTGTAAACCCCTTCACTTGTGTGTAATCCTGATGTCATTTCCCTTACATCTTATCAATTTCATTTATACATGTTATTTTAAAAATGTCTGCTTTACATATAGATCTTAGGGGTACATGTTCATTAACCCTTTCACATGCATAAAATCAAAGTTTTATCTTATAAATTCTTTTTATACAGGATTTCATGGATATCTTACATATAAAGCTTATAAGTACATATGTATTAACAATAAAATTTCTATGGCGCTTATAAAACAATACCATTTAAAATGTGATTTCTAATTTTAATTGGGTATACTTTCCAAGATGGTAATTCCCTTAATGTAAAAATAAATTTTCTAAAAAGGATACTATAAAACGTTTCCTAAAAATAGTTACTGCACATTTTTTAAAATCACGTGATTTTTTTTTCTATGCCCTTTCTTGGAAAAGTGATGTATATTCAATTCTATCACTTTCAGGTCACAGACCTATACTTTTTCTTAAAGGTGCATTCCTATTCAAAATAATTTTCCTTTTCTTTTTAAAAATGTTTTTTATTTTGGAGGTATAAAATATAAAAATTAAAATTGAATTAAATATCTTAAAGGGTCCTGATTTTTGTATTTTGTGTGAATCTACTCCAGAAAATGTGTTCAAAATCGATATTTAAACCATTGGGCTTTAAAGCCCCCAGTTTAAATATCCATTGCATCTCCCGAATTGCCAGTTTTCTTGTATAGTGTCCTCCTCTTACATCCTTTTTCACTTGTTCAATTCCACAGAAGTACAGTTGACTTGGATCCATTCCATGTCTCAACTTTAAGTGTGTTGAGACGCTGTGTCCTTCAAATCCTCCCCTTATATTATATATATGTTCGTATAATTTGTTCTTTAACGGTCTCTCAGTTCGTCCAATATATTGCAATCCACATGTACAATATATTAGATATATTACCCCTTTGGTGTTACAGGTGATAATATTTTTTATTTTGAACTCTTCTCCTGTGTGGTATGATTTGAAATCTCTCCTCAACCCCTGTTTTTTGGCGTTCCCCGAGGTTCTGTCCTTGGTCCCCTACTGTTCTCTATCTATATTGCCTCCCTTGGTAAACTCATCAGCTCCTTTGGCTTCCATTAAAATTTATATGCAGTTGACACATAAATCTACCTGTCCTCTCCTGATATCTCCCCGCCCATCTTGACTGGTGTCTCTGACTGCCTCTCTGCGATTTCCAACTGGATGACTGCTCACTTCCTTAAACTCAACATGTCCAAAACAGAACTTCTGGTCTTTCCTCCCTCCAGTATTACTATTCTGTCTCCCTCCAAGTCAACAGCGCCACCATCAACTCTACCTCGCAGGCTTGCTGCCTAGGTGTTCTTATTGACTCTGACCTCTCCTTCACCCCTCATGTCCAGTTGATCACCAAATCCTGCTGTTTCCATCTCTAAAACATAGCTCGCATCCACCCGTATTTAACACTAGACACAGCTAAGGTGCTGGTCCATGCCGTTGTTTTTTCTCACCTTGACTACTGCAATCCCCTTCTCAGTGGTCTTACATGTTCCCAGATTGAACCTCTGCAAACTATAATGAATTTGGCGGTGAGGCTAATTTTCCTGTCCTCCCACGCCTCCCCCTCTGTCAGTACCTACATTGGCTTCCAGTTAGATATAGGTCTCAATTTAAGATTATGGTGCTTGCTTACAAGTCCCTAGATAATGCTGCTCCAACCTATCTATCTTTCCTAATACACAAATATGATCTGTCAAGGCCCCTGCGCTCTGCCAAAGACCTACGCTGTGAGGATATTTATTGGGTGATAAATATTAAAAATTATATTTTCATAAAAATGATCAAAAATTAATCTAATAATTTTTAATATATAAAAAATGTATATATTGGCACTGCCTCCCCGATTATATTAATTTAAAGCTGAGAATTACCCACTATTTTAATTCTTAGATCCTGGAGTACGTTTTATTAGAGGATTTGTATTTCACACATTAATCACAAATTAATTATAAAAATATAATTTATTGTGACAATAATAAAAATAATAATAATATGTAACGTGTGATAATCAGTGAATATTTAGGTATAACTTAAGTATACAATATGGCAGTGATTTAACACAATTTATAGATAGTTTAATCTAGCAACATTATATCGACATGTATGCATTATATCAACAAGACTTACAACAGGACACTTCACTTTGAAATAAACTTAACACAGAACACAGCATCTCACAGCAGCACAGCGTAAAGCAGGGGTCCTCAGACTTTTCAAACAGGGGGCCAGTTCACTGTCCCTCGGACACGGTTGGGGGCCGGACTAAGGTTTGAATTTTTTTTTTTTTACAAATTCCTATACACACTGAAACAGACACATAGACATATACAGACATACATACAGACTCACACAAGCATAAGGACATACATACATACACACACACAAAACACATACATACAGATACATACACACACATATATACATATTGACATACATACTGAAATACATACACATACATACATACTGACATACACACATACAGATAGACATATATACATACAGACACATACAGATAGATACATACATACTGACATACATACATACTGAAATACATACATACATACATACATACAGACACATACTAACATACATACAGATACATACATTCTGAAATACAGACACACAGACATACATACTGAAATACATACACATACATACACACAGGCATACATACTGAAATACATACATCCATAGACACACATATACACATACTGACATACATACACACACACACATAGACTGACATGCTGACATACATACATACATGCACATTTTTTTGCAGGAGGATGGCTGTGGCTGATGTGAGTCGGCATGGCTCTTCCCTCCAAGCGGCCTGGCTGTGCCTTTATTCCCTCCCGCGCGGAGGGAGCTGGGAGGAAGTGATGGCCACTTCCTCCCAGCACTACTTTGTGCCTGTAATTTTTTTAAAGGGGCCCAGTCGCGCTATTGCACGGTCACAGCGCTGACTGGGCCCCTGAAGAATATATTTGGCCCATCGGGTGGCCCTAAGTGCTGGGGCCGGGTTCAGGACCCTGGAAGGCCGGATCCAGCCCACGGGCCGTAGTTTAAGGACCCCTGGCGTAAAGCAATAAAACTTGGTCGGACAGTCAAATCACACTGAATTAACTCATTCACTGCTGGCTACAATTCTTATAGGCAAGATATCCTTTTATATTGCAATTTTACAAATACAATAGTTCTCATACTAGATAATTTGACCATTCCTATGTCCATCCAATAAGAATAATTCTAATCAGGTCTTACATTTGCAAAATTTTAACTTTCCTAATTAAGATTCATTATTTCTAATTTACGTAAGCAAATATATCTGGATAATTACCTGGTATTCTATTTTTAAAGTTAAAAGTAATATATAGTTTATTCGTCCACCTGCAGGAATGGAATCACGAATTCTATATATTATTAGCAAATCATGACTCCTTAATGTTGGAATCACCAACTTTTATCCAAGTATATTCTGCCTTTTAGTAAAATCAATTAATTTAATAAAAAACAGTATAATTACCAGCTCTTGGTAGAAATTCTATCAGACTTGAAGATATGTCCCAGGAATTCTGAAGTTTAAAGAATTTCAAAGGTGTGTTAGTTGGAAAAAATACAAAGAATTAGGTATATCTAGCTTTGGCTCCAGATGTCAGAGTTTAGATGTTAGGTGTGAGTCCATCTTCAGAGTGTGAGTGTATGAGTGTCTCTCTCTCCTTTGTCCTTAATTTTTAAAGGAGAAGTTCTCTATACGTCACTAGTTGATAATGACCAATAGAGTAAGGTGGGTGTGTGTTCCCTACAGACTATCATCTAGATTTTGGTCAGTAGATGGCGCAATTACATCATAGAAAATTCTTGTCAGGGGGTCCATTTACCTTTTTGTATAATGGGTTAACTGAATTTCGTAATGCGTTTGACGTCATCTTGGTTAGCTTTATGATTACCTATTTGTTAAAGACCTATTTATTTTCAAAGACTTTTGGTTCATTTTTACCAGACAGAGCGTCTGGTGTGGTGCCTTTAAATTAGATTTCTGACACGTCCTAAACTCTTTTTCACCTCTCTATACAATGGAACTTTGTAAGATTCCGTTAGTTTAAAAAAGTTAAATTAATTACTTAGTGTTATCTGTCATTCTGTGTCTGGTTTTCTTGTGTGAAGCTACATAGTTGTATACATGTCTATTACACATTCAGTTATATACATGTCTATTACACATTCAACTATATTATTTTAATAATATGACATTTCTTCATTGATATTCTATCCATGAATATTCTATATTATAAACATAGTACTATTTATATATGATTAATATAATTATAGTTAGTTATATGTGGATAGTGTGTATATATATATTTATATATATATATATATTTGTCTCTGCGTTCAACCCCCCTTGCTGCAGACATCATGTCTTATTTCTGCCAATACATTAGTTGCATTCCTTAGCTCAGGCTTGAATGAATAGAGTTACAGAAAAGTAAAAATGTGTGTCTTTGCATTCTGTTACAAAATGGAATCACTTCTGTTCTGATGGTGACTTACAGTATACACTTTTAATTTCTGTCTTAACACAAAAAATGTCTGCCAATACAACGCCTATCCTCTGTCCATACTCCCACATCTGATGCTCGCCTCCAAGTTTTCTCTAGCGCTGCACCTTTTCTGTGGAACTCCCTTCCCTTCTCCATCTTAGACTTTAAAAGTTAGACTTTCACCCAGTCTCCACTCCTTCAAAAAATCGTTGAAAACACACTTCTTCAGGAAAGCATATTGTGACGAGACCAATCTCGCCACATTGCATTGGAGAAGCCTGGTTGCTCGCCTGCTGCCTTTGGACTATGGCCCCCTTTTAAAAGACATCTTTTTTACCTGCAGAAAAGCTTCATTCGTGCTTTTCTGCCTGGGGTTCGGTAGAGTTGTTTGAATGTGTTATACCCCAGATAGGAATCCCATGGAGCCCATTCATATGAAACTGACTGTAAAGACTTTGGCTCCATGGGGATTAAACTGTATTCGTGTGGTCTGAGCGCCATTCGCTTAATAATGTGCGCTCGGACCTGAGCTATCTGGGGATATGTCACATGTCTGTGTTTTATGTGATAAATGTGACTTTATGTATTTTAAAGTGTTTTGTGTCTTTTTGCAACCATGTGCTTAATGGAGTCTTGTGTCTGTCCTGGGAGATAATTGAATTACTCTCCAGGATAGAAGACTCTGAAACTGGTTAGGACTTTTTACTAACTTTTGAACCCCTGGTCTGATTCATGCCATTTTTTAATATGTTGTTCCCCTGAATGGATTGATTGTGAATATGTAATTTTATGTGAATGTGATGTATGATTTTAGAGTTATGAAAGTTGGGTAGAAAGTATGTTTTAACTGTATGTGTAATTGAGTTTCCTCTCAGGATAAGGGGAGGGAATGTGTGGGATGTAACTGTGATGTGATTGGTTGTTTTATACCTCCCTGTGGGCGGTCCTGTATTTGAAAACACTGTAATAAAAACTAGGCTGGGTGTGCCAGCACCTCAGACCACTGCTTGACCCTCAACACGGAGCCTTGTCTAGTTTTTGGGGGGATTCACTGTATGCTGTTAGAGACGGATTGCCAGGAGTGTAAGCTGATTGTCTGCTTTTCCTGTTCGTCTGCTAGCAGCTATTTGGGAGGTTCCAGTTCGGGAGTTGGAGTGCTATTTTGTATCCAGTCCGGGAGTTTGGTGTTCTGCAGTAGCTGTGCCTGTATCTCTGGAAAGGGGGCCGATCGCCTAAACGGTTTTTACCCCTTGTGTGCAAAACGGTCCGTTACACATATCATTTAAACACCCCTTCCTCCCCTCCCCTCCCGTGGCAGAACCACTGGCTGTTCGTGGACTTTCCCTCTCTTTCACATGTATTTTCCCTGTATTATTTATTTGTTATGCCTGCTCATCCAGTGCCTGGGGGTGGATAGAGTGAGTTCCCCATTCGGTTCCAGGACCCCAGTCAAGCCATGGCGACTGGGCAGAGGTTCTGCGGTTTGTCAAATAAGGACAAAGATTTCTGAGGGACACTTCAGATTTTGAGTCTGGATGAGTATACCGCTCATTCAAAAAGAGAGTGAGGGTAGACCTGGACCATTTTAGCACCCCAGAGTACAATTCCACTGACACGGAAGGAGAAACCACACTGAATACATCCACTAACACAACCAATGTGAACACTAACCCAACACCAATTGGCATTTTGAAGAAGGGGGTTGATTTTTTTAGGCCTCAAACAGGCAGACGAATTCCAGGGTCTGAAGAGACAATCACAAAGGAGCAGGGGCCAACGGAAACACTGCTACTAAATACCAAAACCCTTCAAGTTGTTAATCTATCCTCATTTACCCTGACAAACATACAGATACCGACTTTCACGAAAGGTTTATCATTTGTCCTGATACCACAATTTAACAAATTTATTTGGACAAAGGATTTACATCTCTTTGCCCGAAAATTGGCTCTCCATAAGTACCACTCTATAAGAAAGGAACAGAAAGCTCAAAGCCTAGGTCTTAGTGTTAATGATCTAGATTGTCTAGATACATTAGTGGAACTTCTAAACCTTGGTGAGGGATTAGAACCAAATACTAACCTTAGACCTAAAAGCAAATTTACCCCACAAATTAAGGAATATAAGAACACTTTTTTATTTTTAGAGATTTTTTTTTAGAGATGATCTGCAGGGACATTACATCTATGGATGAAAGGGTTCTTGAATATAGATCTAATTGTAACCTCACCAAAAGAGAAAGCTTAGCACTTAATGAGCTAAACTCAAACACCAACATTATCATTAAACCATCTGACAAAGGTGGTAATATTGTGGTCATGAATCATTCGGATTATATCCAAATGGTAAACCTTATTCTTAATGATAAAGATACTTATCGGATCCTACCAGGGGACCCCACGGCTCAATATTTCACTAACATTAAGGCTCTCTTATCTCTTGCCTTGGATAGTAAATTCATAACAAAAGAGGAATTTGACTTCATGCTCATCAGATCACCAGTACTGTCCACCTTCTATAGCCTGCCTAAGGTGCATAAGTCCTTGACAAATCCACCTGGCAGGCCTATTGTATCAGGAAGGGATAATCTAACCCAGAATGCAAACATTTTTCTTGATAAAATCTTGTCACCCATTGTATCCAATTTACCATCATACATCAGAGATACAAAATTAATGTTACACTGGTTAAAGAACATAAGGGTACCAGATGAAGCCATGTTATGTAGCCTGGACGTAGAGGCATTATATAGCTCCATCCCCCATAAATTGGGGATTAAGAGCGTTAGATCCACTCTTCAGAAAACACTTAATGCCCCACCAGCATACATAGACTTTATCTCTGATATCCTTAAATTCATCTTGACCAAGAATGTCTTTTTATTTAATGGTAAAGTATACCAACAAGTTAGGGGGACAGCCATGGAGACTTCAAGCGCACCCTCCTATGCCAACATATACTTGGGCACTTGGGAGACATACATTGAAACGGACAAGACTTTATCGATCTATCGTGATAAAATGTATTTTTGGAAAAGGTACATCGATGATGTCTTTGTTATTTGGCTGGGATCTTCTGATGAGTTCATGACATTTGTAACTCTCTGAAACACTAATTAATTCAACTTAAAATTCACAAAAGAAGTGGGGGGCAGGAATCTTAACTTCGGACCTTACTGTTTCCATACAAACAAGTGGATAAATTTCAACCACCCTGTACCGAAAACAAACAGCCTCTAATGGCCTTCTGAATTGGACTAGCCACCACCCACCAAAGGCCAGAATCCCTGCGCTTACGTAGAAATTGCTCTTCCCTGGATGACTTTAAAATCAAGGCCTGGGATCTCCAGAAATCCTTTAGGGAAAAAGGTTACCCTAATTGGGTTCTAAAAAGGGCTTATGCCAGAGAAATATATAGCATGAAGTTATTTTTTTGGGGAGGGGGTGACAAGGAGTTTGGGGGTGGTTACATTTTTATTTAGCGCCCCTACCCGCCACTCAGGGGTGGGGGCCAGAGGAGGAAAATAGGTCCCCCCTTATTCTAACTTAGGGCCCCCACCCGCTGCTCATGGGTGGGGGACGGGGGGAGGACAATAGGTCCCCCCCATTAGTTTACTTTAGGGCCCCCACCCGCCGGTCAGGGGTGGGGCAGGGGGGAAATTATTTATTTTTTTAACAACGAGCAGCCACAGACTGCTCACTGTTTAATAGACATCCCCCTAGTCGCGGTATAGCGAGTAGGGGCAACATTTAATAATACTAAGTCATTTTTACTTAGTATTAGTAAATGTGTCTGAAAGACCAAGTTAGCTCTTTTAGCCTTTTGGTAGATGACTCCCTAATACCGTGGGAATTAGGGAGTTATCTACTAAGCGGCTGCAAGATAAGTCCAGAAGTGCTGAAGTGCCGAAGGTCCCCCCCCTTATTAGTATTTAGGGCCCCCACCCGCCGCTCAGGGGTGGGAGCTGGGGCGGAGGACAATAGGTCCCCCCCTTATTCTAATTTAGGGACCCCACATGCCTGTCGGGGGGGGAGACAATAGGTCCCCCCCTTATTTTACTTTGGGCCCCCACCCGCCACTCAGGGGTGGGGGCCTGGTGGAAGGACAAGAGGGCTCCCCTATTTTAATTTAGGGCCCCCACCCACCACTCAGGGGTGGGGGTCAGGGGGGAGGACAATAGGTCTTTATTCTTCTTTTGGGCCCCCACCCGTCGTTCGGGGCGGGCCTTTTTTTTTTTTTATCAGTTCACTGTTTAATAGACATGCCCCTACTCGCGGTATAGCGAGTAGGGGCATAATTTACTAATACTACGTAATCTTTACTTAGTAACAGTAAATTTGGCTGAAATGCCAATTTAGGTCTTTCAACCTTTTAGTAGGTAGCTCCATAATACCGTGGGAATTAGTAAGTTATCTAACTTACATTTTATATGAATGTATGCAGTGCCCCTCTCCCTCCCCCCCGTCATCCATGTATGATGTAATGTTTGTGTTGTCTGTGTATGTGATAGTAGGTGTGATGACTGTGTGTGATATGTATGCTATGTGTTGGCTGTGTGTGATATTTGTAATGGATGTATTAACAGTGTGTGATATGTGTGTATAGGTTGTATGTGATATTTGTGCTGGGTTTATTGGCTGTGTGTGATGGTTATTTAATTCAGATAAAAACATGCATTTAAGCCTGTGTGTGAATGCGGGTGTATATTTTTGCAGAGTTATGTGCACACAGTCAGATGCCCACAGTTATACATATACACTGTCAAATCCACCACATGCACACAGTCGCAGGCAGATAGTCACATACACAGGATCAGGCAGAAACACACAGGTACAGGCAGTAACAAACATACACAGTTACAGGTAGATAAACACACTCACACACAATTACAGGCAGACAGCCACACACACACACACACACACACAGGCAGCCACACACACACAGGCAGCCACACACACACACACACACACACACACACAGGCAGCCACACATACAGTTTTACACACATGCACACACACACATGCAGACAGCCACACACACAGGCAGAAAGCCACACACACAGAGACAGCCACACGCATACACACAGGCAGACAGACAGACACACACACACACACAGAGTCAGACAGCCACACACACACAGAGTCAGACGGCCATACACACACAGGAAGACATCCACACACAGAGGCAGGCAGCCAAACAAACACACACAGGCAGACAGTCACGCACACAGGCAGACAGTCATGCACACACACACACACAGACACAGGCAGACAGTCATACACACACAGACACAGGCAGACAGTCATACACACACAGGCACACAGTCATACACACACACACACACACAGGAAGACAGTCATACACACACACACACACAGGCAGTCATACACACAGGCAGTCACACACAGACACACACACACACACACACAGGCAGTCATACACACAGACACACACACACAGACAGTCATACACACGCAGGCAGACAGTCATACACACAGACACACACACACACGGGCAGGCAGTCATACGCAGACATACACACACACACACACACACACACACACGGGCAGACAGTCATACGCACAGACACACACACGGGCAGACAGTCATACACACAGACATACACACAGGCAGACAGTCATACACACATACACACACACGCACACAGGAAGACAACAGTCATACACACACGGGCAGTCATACACACAGACACACACACATCCAGGCAGTCATACACACAGACACACACACACAGGCAGCCATACACACAGGCAGACAGTCATACACACACACAGGCACACAGTCATACACACAGACACACACACACAGGCAGGCAGTCATACACACAGACATACACACACAGAGGCAGACAGTCATACACACAGACACACACACACATGCAGTCATACACACACAGGCAGAGAGTCATACACACAGAGACACACACACACACGGGTAGGCAGTCACAGCACACACAGACACACACACACACACAGGCAGCCATACACACAGGCACACACAGGCAGACAGTCATATACACACACACACAGGCACACAGTCATACACACAGACACACACACAGGCAGGCAGTCATACACACAGACATACACACACAGGCAGACAGTCATACAGACAGACACACACACAGGCAGTCATACACACACAGGCAGACAGTCATACACACAAACACACACACAGGCAGGCAGTCATACACACACACACATAGGCAAACAGTCATACACACACATGCAGTCATACACACAAACACACACACACACAGGCAGTCATACATACACACACACAGGCAGACAGTCATACACACACACACAGGCAGACAGTCATACAAACACAAGGGCACATGGTCACACACACACACACACAGAGGCAGGCAGTCATACACACACACAGGCAAACAGTCATACACACGACATACACACACACACAGGCAGACAATCATACTCACAGACATTCATACACACAGACACACACACACACAGGCAGACACAGGCAGTCATACACAGGCACACACACACAGGCAGACAGTCATACACACAGACATACACACACAGGCAGACAGTCATACACACAGACACACACACGCAGGCAGACATACACACAGACACACACACACAGTCACA
>OW240913.1:147766138-147786163 GCA_933207985.1 Pelobates cultripes | reverse complement strand
ACGACATCGGGGGAAGGAACCATTAAAAAAAAAGGTATCCTTTCCCGAATAAACACACACAGGTATAACAACATACTTCAATTTACAGCAAAGATAAACCTTCTAATACAAAAAGATGTAATAATAACAGTATCCCGAAGAAGGAATATCAAAGTCCGAGAGCGGCCTAGAAGCCCACATAAATAGGACAAACATTACGAACAAACTGATCAGATATATTGCAGAGGTATAGAAGGTCAAGAATTCCAATATAAATATAGCTAATATCAGATATGTGGCCAAGGAATCCGTAAGATAGTGCCCACTATGATATTTCGGTTAGGCCTGAGATTATCACAGTAAGTTAATCTGAATGCCTCATTAAACTCATTAAAGCCCTTTAATTCTCTCAACAAGACTGGAATAAAATATCAAAATATTAAGATTGGAACATTCTTTCATATGAATCAGCCCTTTTTCCATCTCAACTTGATATAAAATTTGGGCTTTAACTTGATCTTTAGTAGGAATGTCAGTGCTTTTCCAGGATCTAGCAATTAGTATTTTGGTTGCCATTAAGCAATGTATAATCACAATATCAAAATTGTCTTTTATTTCAAAACCCATAAGATGGAGTTGGGCAATTTCCGCTTTATGTTTCGCAGAATGGAGTTTTGACACGCCGCCTCTCAGGACCTCCCACATTGAACAGCTGATGGCCATGTCTCATCAGCAATAGGTATTTAAATGGAACAACAAGCTGCTCATGTTCACAGGATCCTGACAACTGCGTTTTGAGTACACCGAAACGCGCATTGAGCATTTTCTTTTTTCTTTTAATCTCTGCACTTGGTAGCACTTTTCTATTTTTGTTACCACTATGGTTATTGATTTTTAGGTGTTTATTTATTTATTTATAACTTTAATAGGGAGAGTTGGTGCAGGTAGACACTAGTGGTAAGACCACGGTGTCGAGGTAACTCTTAGGGTGAATTGAGAGATTTATTTATTTATTTTTTGTGTGAGGCTTTTTGTCTGCGTTTAGACCAGATTACCTGGTCCCATGTTCTCTAGGGACTCTGTGCCTTTTCTCTCTCCCTAACCTCGTTTACATTACCTTCCTGTCAGTCGGACACGAGGGGAACTGGAATTTAGATGATAGTTAGTACTCCAGACAATTGATCCCCTGGGTACCGTTTAGTAGATCTCCCTTTTTTCAAGTTATACTTTTTGTTTGCATATCCTTTTTATCCTTAGATTGATTAAAGGTAGGGCCCCCCTTCCTCATTTCTTATACAATGGAGCTCTCCTGATGTTAGTTTTTCCTTGTGAGACTCTATATATCACCTACTCCTATTTCCTACATATTTTGGAGGGTTACCCCCTCAGTGGAGCTCCCTATTAGGTGGTTACAGTGGTGCAGCCCTTGACTTGTATCCGGACTCCTGACCTGCACTCTGTTCTCTTTATTTATCTATTTCATTACCCCTATTTATACCCTTTGTGTCACAATACCCCACTCTTTCTAGCATGTAAGCTCATTGAGAAGGGCCCTCAACCCTTCTGTTCATGTGCGTCCATTTGTCTGGTTAAAATTACGTGTCTGTTGGAATTTGTTGGCTCTATATAAATAATAAAATAATAATAATAATATGCCGAAGATATTTGCCATTCAAATTAAGGGAGCGGAAGAGCCAGGAAATGTCTTTTCCGGCAGGGTACGAAAGGTTCCTATAGAGAGAACCACGGTTTCTTATTACAGTGACCCAACCGTGTGGAGCCAAGCCTTCTCTGACCTTCTTTCCCAATTGGGATTATCCTGACCAGCGAGAAGAGATTGAGGTGCTCCTTCTGGAAAATGACGTTACGGGAAATGCTCACTGTCTTCAACTTCCTTCCCATTCAAGGGTAGGGACACAACTCACCCATTTTTTTTATTGTGACTGTACCTATTGTATATAACGTGCCTTCTATCTCCCTATCACCTCCTCCTCATTATGGAGGTGATGCACGACAATGTCGAGGATTTCTTAATCAATTGAATATCATTTTGAGGCCTCGTCTGGGTCTTACCTCTCTGATAGAGCTAAAATTGGTTACTTGATGAATCAATTAATGGGTAAAGCTTTAACTCGGGCCAATCCATTATGGGAAAGTAACAAAACTATTGCCTATGATTATAAGGAATTTCTTAAAACATTTGAACCATTAAGGAAATAATAGAATGCTGCCAAAGCCCTAATGCGTATTAAGCAAGGTAACCGCTCTGTTGCAGAATAAGCTATTGAATTCTGTACTCTGGCTTCTGAGGTAGACTAGACTAATAGTGAGTTAATCACTGCATTTTTGGAAGGGTTATCCAATGCTATTCTTGATGAAACTGCAGCTAAAGAATTATCTGACAAATTAAACGATTATGTCACTTATATGATGCATATTGACGACCAAATGGACTTGTTTTTTTGTATTTGTATTCACTTTTATATCACACAGCTATGTTACAATGCTGCCGCCCATCCCATGTGTTCCCTATTAAGGGTTAATAAGCATGTAGGGGTGTATATAAAAAACAAAACCCCTCTCTGTCTCATTAGAGATATCTTTGCCAGAAGCTCAAGGAAGCAGGGTGAATGGTTAGTGTAGGACCCACCTAAGATGTTTGCTTTGACGTGGCAGGTGGGCATTCCCTCTAATGGCCATTGGAGTAACTAAATAACTTCCATTTGTTTAAATATACATAGGGATTTGGGAAAGAGTGCGGGTAACTTTTTTTTCCTTTTTTTTTAACTGTATGTATTGGGGCTGATATGTACTATGGCCGTTGCTGCCGCCCAAGAGTAGTGAGAGTTTGAGCACAGGACTTGTTTTTTTGTATTTGTATTCACTTTTATATCACACAGCTATGGTACAATGCTGCCGCCCATCCCATGTGTTCCCTATTAAGGGTTAATAAGCATGTAGGGGTGTATATAAAAAAAATACCCCTCTCTGTCTCATTAGAGATATCTTTGCCAGAAGCTCAAGGAAGCAAGGTGAATGGTTAGTGTAGGACCTACCTAAGAGGTTTGCCTTGACGTGGCAGGTGGGCATTCCCTCTAATGGCCATTGGAGTAACTAAATAACCTCCATTTGTTTAAATATGCCTAGGGATTTGGGAAAGAGCGCAGGTAACTTGTTTTTACTGTATGTATTGGGGCTGATGTGTACTATGGTTGTTGCCACTCAAGCGTAGTGGGAGTCTGAGCACAGGACTTGTCTTTTTGTATTTGTATTCACTTTTGTATCACACAGCTATGTTACAATGCTGCCGCCAATCCCATGTGTTCCCTATTAAGGGATAATAAGCATGTGGAGTGGGAGTTTGAGCGAATGACTTGTTTTTTTGTATTTATATTGACAACCGATTCAGGGATAGGGAGAGAACTAGAAACAGAACCAGGCATATTAACATGTCACTTGCACCTCGCTTCTTAACTCCTGTTTTACCTAATCTTTCTTTACCTTTAGAACCTGAACCTATGTAATTAGGGGTTATGAAATTGTCTGAGGCAGAGAAACAGTTTAGGAGAAATGAGGGCCTCTGCTCATACTGTGGTAAGAAGGGACACCTGAGGAATTTTTGTCCGATATGTCCGGAAAACTCGCGCACCTAAGAACCGTCCGGGGACTGACCTTAGGTGTAATGTACATGTCCCTTGGTATGCTTTGAAGTAGATTTCTCCTTTGTCTTACAGCTCAGTATAATGAAATAAGATTTATTTTTGACGCCTTAATTGATTCAGACGCTGCAGAAAACTTTATCGATGTACAGTTAGCTAGCAAACACCTTTTATCTCTCAAGGAGAAATCCACACCTTTGGCCGTTGAAGCCATAGATCGTAGACCACTTTCTCAATCTCTTATTACTCATAAAACATTTCCTATCACTGTTATGATAGGGGCTTTGCACAAAGAATGCATCAACTTCCAGATAATTTCTTACCCCTCTTGTCCTATTATTCTTGGTTTCCCATGGCTTATGAAGCACAATCCTCATCCTGATTGGGTCAAAGGAAAAATACTGGGATGGGGAAAGGAATGTAGAGAAAGGTGTATGGTACCCGTAACTAGGAGATTGGGTACTGTTAATCTGCCTACTGCTACTTCTCTTTCTACTGAGATTCCTGTTACACTTTAATTTCATTATAACGTACAGACCAGGTCTAAGATACGTTAAGGCTGATGCCCTATCGAGGCAATTTGACATAGAGGAGGAACAAGAGCAGGAAATCTATTCCATCATACCTCTTGAATGTATTATTGCTTTTACAGTTCTTTCTCTATCTTCTCCTCTTCTTTGTGCTATAATGGCAGCTCAGGCTCAGGCACCCAGTGAAAAGCCTCAAGATAATGTTTATACCTTTGTTTATACCTTTCCAAGAAAGAAAAGAGATACTAAGAGCGTTTTACAATAATGTGATAGCTGGACATCCTGGTATAAATAAAACTGTCTTCTGTCAACAGATCATTTTGGTGACCATCTCTTAGAAAAGACATTAGAGAATATGTGAAAGCATGTACTATTTGTGTGGTTTCTAAAGTACCTCATAAACAGCAATGTGGGTTATTTCAACCACTCCCTATACCCAATATTCCATGGTTTCATTTAGAGATGGACTTTTTTGTGGAACTCCCGATTTCGAAAGGCTATAACACCATTCTAATGGTTGTTGATTGTTTTTCTAAAATGGCACATATCGTTCCGCTGACAAAGAAGCCTTCCTTCCAAGAACTTGTTCATATATTTATACGCGAAATATTCAGGTTGCATGGTATTCTACAGAATATTGTTTCTGACAGGGGTTCTCAGTTTGTGTCACGGTTTTGGAGAGCGTTCAATAAACAGTTGGGTATTGAATTATCATTTTCATCTTCTTTAATCCTCAAACCAATGGTGCCGCTAACCAATACTTGGAACAGTATTTAAGGTGCTTTATAAATAGCACACAGGAGAACTGGTCAGATCTACTGCCGTGGGCTGACTTTGCGAGGAATAATACTACCCATGATTCCTCTGGTCTTGGTCCGTTCTTTGTCAACAATGGTTGTCAACCCAGTATCCTCCCTGCTGTATTCTCTGGTACTATTCCTGCATTAAATGATCATCTCACTTGTATACGGGGTACTTGGACTAAGGTCCATACAGCGTTGGAGACAGCGGTTGCTCGTTTCAAATTTCAGGTTGATAAGCGGCGTGGTACCACTCCTGTTTACTAAGTAGGTGACAAGGTAGGCTTTCCACATGTCATATCAAGCTTAAGGGTCATACCATGAAGTTTGCTCCCAGGTTTATTGGTCCATTTTGTGTTATTCAGAGGATTAATCCTGTTTCTTATTCTCTTGCTCTTTCTGCCACGCTGCGTATACCTAATACCGTTCATGTATCTTTGCTTAAACCTTTTATCTGTAATAGATACACTACTCCCTCAATTCCTCTTTTTCTTTTGGGTGTTGCTGGACAGGAGAAATATGAAGTTTGCTCTATCGTTGATTCCAGGTTTTCTCGTGGTTCTTTACAGTATTTGGTTGACTGAAAGGGTTATGGGCCTGCTGTGGGGAGTAATGTGGGGGGTAATGTCACGTCCTCCATATATCGTGGCTGCATCCAATAGCTGCGATCACGCTCTTGCAATAATACATTTCTTACCTGAGGCAAGTCAGCTTGCCATTCAGCACCCTCGTGGAGCAACCCCCGACTGGTGCGGTGTTATAATGAACGCCGGCCACTGTGGTCCCATGAAGCAATACAGCCCTGCCTCCATCCTCAACAAAGATGGCGCTGATGTGCATGTGACGTCACACAAACTACGCGCACGCACGTTTTGGGGTCAAAGGTAATGTACAACCAATCATAACCTTAGGAGGGTTATTTAAACTCAAAATAGCATTTTGTCAGTGCCCTGTCGTGGTTTCCACTAGTTGGTTGCCAGAGAGTGCGTTCTTGTTTTAGTTCTTTGGCTTGTATTTTGACTTTCCCTTATTTCTGGTATCCTTGACCTTTGGCTTGCCTCCTCATTGTGTCTCTTTCTGTGTCCCTGACCTTATATAGTATTTTGACCATTCTTCTTTACGTTAAGTCCAGCCATATTAAGAGTATCTAGCCCTGTTGTGAGCCATCAACACACCACAACCTTACCTGTTGGTCCTTCATCTTAATGACAACCACAGCCCTCTCATCTGGCTGAATCAAGTGGCTGGAGACAACCAGACTGCTGTGGTGGAACCTGGCCTCACAACCTTACAATTTTACTAAGCTATACTGTCCAATCAAACACAGCAATAACGCAGATGGACTGTCTCAACAAACAGAGCTGGAAACTTAGACTGGCCCTTTCCAGACAACCCAACAATGATATGCAAAGGTCTAGCATGGAACTGAGGCGGAGCGATGTAAAAAACTATGCCTAAAAAGACTATTATCACTCTTGTCCCCTCCCTGGTATAAACTCCCTCATGAATTGCCCTACCAACCAACCCTTTGTTCTGGCCCTTTCCAACCTTTTGAGCTAGCTGGAGTGACTTACTCTACCAGTGGGAGTTACAGACAATCTCTATGGAACTCCAGCTCAGCCACGGTCATTGTCTCACCCCGGTCAGTTTGAGACCTTGTTTTAACCCTTTTTCCAAAGAGCTAGGAAGGCGCTCTTTGGAAGTTAAGTTATAACCTTCCTCTTGAACAATCGCTCCCTGTGAGAGAGAGATAGCTCCCCAGCTGGACCCCATGGTAAAAAACTGTGACATGGCACCAGCCGCATGGAACTATTTTGGCCAGGACTTTACTAGCGGTCCAAAGTTTAACCAAGTGGTGAATGGACAATTCTCCATGGATCCAGTCGCTATATTCACAGAATGGATGCTCAGATCCCACCTTTTAGGGGATATATAACTTGCGAAAGTACATTGTTATTTTATGCTTGTTTTTGGGGTATTTTGTGTTATCTACTGTATCCGGTAGATAATTAGTTTACCGAGGTCCAACTCAATTATTTCCCAGACACAGAGACACCTGGACAGGCTTAAGACAGAATGAATGTAGACCCTATGCTGGGGGTCTATGTATGAATACCTATACATTTGTCTGAATAAAATCAGTTGATTTACCCTTCATCAAGTCTTGGCTGATGTTTGGGGATGCAAAGGCTCTAACTCACACTCTGTGGGATGAGATATTTTTTGGTGGCTCTTTTTCTCTCTGTTTGTCAACATCATCTTTCAGTGTCTACTCCTGCCTTGGCATGATGGGTCCACTGGGATATGTCCTCAGCAGGAATTGATACCTGTGTTTCTTCTTCATATTCTATGCAAAGGGCTATGGCATATTATTACCACCCTACCCTATCATGGGTCTAAAGATTTCTTGTAATTTGTTTTGTTTGTTCATATGTTTCACTTCTTATTCATCTGCATGCTTATACCTGTATAAAAAAGAAGGAATACCTAACTCTTGCTGGAGTCCTGGTGCTACCAGACTTGGGCCTGGCTATCCCCACCGTAATAGTAGAAAAAGTTGTGGTCCAGGCACTCAGGGGTTAATTTTGCAGCAGCTTTTATAGGAAAAAGTGCAACATTTCGATCACCAAGAGATCTTTCTCAAGCTTGAGAAAGATCTCTTGGAGATTGAAACATTGCACTTTTTCCAATAACATCTGCTGCAAAATTAACCCTTGAGTGACTGGACCACAACTGTTTCTACTATACCTGTATAAAGGCACTGTTCTGTTCTATGTGCTGTGAATACATCTCTACTGATATGTATATTTATCTGGTATAGATGTTTAGATATTGTCTTGTATACTGTTTATTTGTATCTAGTATAGATGTTTTAATTTACATCTTACCCTATTTTAGCATATTTTTCTTTTTTAGCTTGACCTTCTCGGCTAGCTTTGTGAATTTGTCCTTCTGAAACAAGGATCGTCTTTGGTTCAAGTTGTTGATTATGTATTTGTCTATTTCTATTTTTTTGTTCCTTCCTTTATTGGCAAATTAATAGGAAGATGGTGGACAGTTCGGGACATATTTATCCTCTGGAGCTATGTAAGTGGCTGTGTTGCTATGTCCCGTGATATGTTTCTGATTATTTTTTATTTTTCTTCTACAGTATGTCTATTAACCATTTCTTTGCTGCTAAGGAAAATAAAGAAATAGTAGCAGCATATTATTTACATCTATTCCACTTATACAATCATAATTATGTCATGATTAGAGTTGAGCGAACCCAGACTGTAAATTTCGGGTTCGTACCGAACATTATGTTTTTTGGACCCTGGACCCGAACACGGACATATCAGTGTATGTTCGGGTTGGAGTTCGGTGTTCGGCGATTTAATGGTGCGTTTTGAAAGGCTGCAGGGTTGCCAATCAACAAGCATTTGACTCGTGTGCCCTTAGAAGCCATCACAGCCATGCCTACCAATGGCATGGCTGTGATTGGCCAGTGCAGCATGTGACCCAGCCTCTATATATAAGCTGGAGTTGCGTAGCGCCGCATGCACATGAACTCTTATTAGTGTAGGGAGAGGATGCTGCAGCTGTGAGGGACAGATTAGGAAAGAATTCTGGTGTTGAATCTGCAAACTACAGCGATTATTTTTATGGGTGCTATAATACTACATTTTTGTACCCTGCCCTGAGTAAATTTGGGACCTGCACTTCATATCTGAGAGTCAAATAGAACCGTCAAATACTGTGCTTACATTGCAGTTTTAAAAATTCAAATTCTTTAGGTGCTGAAAAGTAAATTTAGTGCCTGCACTTCATATCTGAGAGTCAAATAGAACCATCAAATACTGTGCTTACATTGCAGTTTTAAACATTCGAATTCTTTAGGTGCTAAAAAGTAAATTTGGTACCTGCACTTCATATCTGAGAGTCAAATAGAACTGTCAAATACTGCTTTGACATAGCAGTTTTAAACATTCAAATTCTTTAGGTGCTAAAAAGTAAATTTGGGGCCTGCACTTCATATCTGAGAGTCAAATAGAATCGTCAAATACTGTGCTTACATTGCAATTTTAAAAATTCAAATTCTTTAGGTGCTAAAAAGTAAATTTGGTGCCTGCACTTCATATCTGAGAGTCAAATAGAACCATCAAATACTGTGCTTACATTGCAGTTTTAAACATTCAAATTCTTTAGGTGCTAAAAAGTAAATTTGGTACCTGCACTTCATATCTGAGAGTCAAATAGAACCGTCAAATACTGCTTTGACATAGCAGTTTTAAACATTCAAATTCTTTAGGTGCTAAAAAGTAAATTTGGGGCCTGCACTTCATATCTGAGAGTCAAATAGAATCGTCAAATACTGTGCTTACATTGCAGTTTTAAAAATTCAAATTCTTTAGGTGCTGAAAAGTAAATTTAGTGCCTGCACTTCATATCTGAGAGTCAAACAGAACCATCAAATACTGTGCTTAAATTGCAGTTTTAAACATTCGAATTCTTTAGGTGCTAAAAAGTAAATTTGGTACCTGCACTTCATATCTGAGAGTCAAATAGAACTGTCAAATACTGCTTTGACATAGCAGTTTTAAACATTCGAATTCTTTAGGTGCTAAAAAGTAAATTTGGTGCCTGCACTTCATATCTGAGAGTCAAATAGAACCGTCAAATACTGCTGTGACATAGCAGTTTTAAACATTCAAATTGTTTAGGTGCTAAAAAGTAAATTTGGTGCCTGCACTTCATATCTGAGAGTGAAATAGAACCGTCAAATACTGTGCTTACATTGCAGTTTTAAACATTTGAATTCTTTTGGTGCTAAAAAGTAAATTTGGTGCCTGCACTTCATATCTGAGAGTCAAATAGAACCGTCAAATACTGCTGTGACATAGCAGTTTTAAGCATTCAAATTTTTTAGGTGCTAAAAAGTTAATTTGCTGCCTACACTTCATATCTGAGAGTCAAATAGAACCGTCAAATACTGCTGTGACATAGCAGTTTTAAACATTCAAATTCTTTAGGTGCTAAAAAGTAAATTTGGGGCCTGCACTTCATATCTGAAAGTCAAATAGAACAGTCAAATACTGCTGTGACATAGCAGTTTTAAAAATTCTAATTGTTTTGGTACTAAATAGTACATTTGGTGTGTGCACTTCATATCTGAGAGTCAAATAGAACCGTCAAATACTGTGGTTACATCGCACTTTCAAAAATTCAAATTTTTTGGGTGGTAAAAACTACATTTGCGGCCTGCGTTGCATTTCTTGCAGTCCAATAAACAAAAAAATAAATAAAAAATTGTTGACTATTGGCGGGTTAATTGTCGCCTGACATAAACCATCTGTTAGTTTGGTGGGTGAACGCAAAGAATGAGGAGAGCGTCAAATAAGGGACGTGGCCCTGGTTGTGGTGCTGCTGGTGTTGGTGGAGCTCCTGTTGCAAGGAGAGGACATGGTTGATCTGTGCCAGCTACACGCACTAGTGAAACACCTTCCTCAGGTGCGAGTACGCAACAGAACCTTCAGCGTTATATGGTAGGCCCGAATGCCGCTCTACGAATGGTGAGGCCAGAACAAGTGCAGGCGATAGTAGATTGGATGGCTGACATTGTCTCCAGTTCCTTCACATTGTCTCCCACCTGGTCCCCTGCTGAAAGCACAGAGTTGGCACCTGCAGCCCATAGTCATCTGTCTTTCACCTCACCCCCTTGCAAATCAGCCAAGCAGTCTGAGCCACAAGTCATGCAGCAGTCTCTTATGCTTTTTGATGATTCTGCTGGCGGGGTTTCCGTGGGCCATCCACCTAGCCCTGCCCCAGAAGTGTCAGAGATTGATGCACAACCACTTATGTGTCAGGATGTGGACATGCAAGGACCACCGCAGCACGTCTCTGATGATGACGAAACACAGGTGCCAACAACTGTGGCTTTCTGCAGTGTGCAGACTGGCAAGGAGGGCAGGGTTGAGGAGTGGGTGGAAGATGATGTGGAGGATGATGAGGTCCTAGACCCCACATAGAATGAAGGTCATGCGAGTGACATGTGCAGTTTGGAGGAAGAGGCGGTGGTCGCACAGAGGCACCAGCACAGCATAAGAGGGAGCAGGGTGCAAAAGCGGGGCGGCTGTCCCCTAGATGGTACAACTGCTACTGCCCACCGCACCCAGGGATTAATCACACCAAAGCCAGCTCCACGGAGTTCCCTGGCGTGGCAGTTCTTCAGACAATGTGCTGATGACAAGACATGAGTGGTTTGCACGCTGTGCAATCAGAGCCTGAAGCGAGGCGTAAATGTGCTAAACCTGAGCACAACCTGCATGACCAGGCATCTACATGCAAAGCACGAGCTGCAGTGGAGTAAGCACCTCAAAAACCAAGAAAGGTCTCAGGCTCCTCTTGCTTCCTCTTCTGCTGCTGTCTTGGCCTCTTCCTCCGCCTCTGGAGTCACAGTGGCACCTGCCACCCTGCATACAGAGGATGTGGCAGCAACGCCACCATGTCCGCCACCATCCTCAAGAATCTCCACACTGTCCCATGGAAGCGTTCAGCTGTCCATCTCCCAAACACTGGAGAGAAAGAGGAAATACCCTCTTAGCCACCCACGATCCATGGCCATTATTGCCAGCATTTCAAAATTTGTGGCCTTTGAAATGCTGTCATTACGTCTGGTTGAGACAGACAGTTTTAAAAACCTGATGGCGGTGGTTGTCCCACAGTACGTGGTTCCCAGCTGCCACTACTTTTCCAGGCGAGCCATCCCTTCCCTGCACAACCAATTGGCGGACAAAATCAGGTGTGCACTGCACAACTGCACAACTCCATCTGTGGCAAGGTCTACATAACCACAGATACGTGGACCAGTAAGCATGGGCAGGGACGCTATATCTCCCTAACTGCACACTGGGCAAATGTAGTGGCGACTGGGCCTGAGGAGGATAGCAGTTTGGCACATGTCCTTCCACCACCGAGGATTGCAGGGCATTTCTCTTTGCCTCCTGTTGCCTTCTCCTCCTACCCCGCTTCCTCCTCCTCTACCACCACCTCATCCAGGCAGCGTAACACCTTCACCACCAACTTCAGCACAGCCAGGGGTGTTTTAAAGCTCATATGTTTGGGGGAAAAACCCCAGCTGTGGACGGGCATGGAACAACAGACCGATGAGTGGTTGTTGCCACTGAGCCTCAAGCCCGGCCTGGTGGGGTGCGATAATGGTCGAAATCTCGTAGCAGCTCTGGGCCTAGCCGGTTTGCCGCACATCCCTGGCCTGGCGCATGTGCTGAATTTGGTGGTGCAGAAATTCCTGAAAAACTACCCAGATATATCAGAGATGCTGCAAAAAGTGCGGGCCGTCTGTGCGCACGTTCGGCATTCTCACCCTGCTGCTGCTCGCCTGTCTGCGCTGCAGCATAACTTTGGCCTTCCCGCTTACCGCCTCATATGCGACGTGCCCACAAGGTGGAACTCCACTGTGCGAGCAGCAGCAGGTGATATTGGAGTTTCAGACGCAGCACGCACGGGTCAGTCGCTCTGCGGAACAGCACTACTTCACCACCAATGAGTGGGCCTCCATGTGACACCTGTGTGCCATTTTGCACTGTTTCTAGTACTTCACCAACATGACCGGTGCCGATGACGCCATTCTCAGCCTTACTATCCCGCTTCTATGTCTCCTTGAAAAAACGCTTCGGGCGATGATGGAAGAGGATGTGGCACAGGAGGAAGAGGGGTCATTTCCACGGTTATCAGGCCAGTCATTCACAAGTGCCTTGGAGGGTAGGTACACAATTGTCCAGCCAGGGCACAGTTCTGGAGGATGAGGAGGAGGAGGGAGATGAGGAGAAACAGTGTTCACAGCAGGGTGGCACCCAACACAGCTCGTGAGCATCACTGGAGCGTGGCTGGGGGGATACGGTGGACACAGATGATACACCTCCCACAGAGGACAGCTTGTCCTTGCGTCTGGGCAGCCTGGCACACATGAACAACTACATGCTGCAGTGCCTGCGCAACGACTGCTGAGTTGCCCACAGTCTAACTTGAGCTGATTACTGGGTGGCCACCCTGCTGGATCCCCGTTACAAGGACAACATGCTGTCCTTAATTCCCTCACTGGAGCATGATCAGAAGATGCGCGACTACAAGCGCACGCTGGTAGAGGTGCTGCTGAGGGCATTCCCAACTGACACTGGGGGCTCAGTGGAAGCACAAGGCAAAGGCAGAGGAGGAGGAAGAGGTTGCCAACGCAGCTGGGGCACCGCCAGCACCTCAGAAGGCAGGGTTAGCATGGCCAAAATGTGGAAAAGCTTTGTCAGCACACCACAACAACCAGCACCACCATCTGATATGGAATGTTTTAGCAGGAGGCAGCATTTCAGCAACATGGTGGAACAGTACATGTGCACACGCCTACACGTACTGACTGATGGGTCTGCCCCATTCAACTTCTGAGTCTCCAAATTGGGCACATGGCCTGAGCTTGCCCTTTATGCCTTGGAGGTGCTGGCCTGCCCTGCAGCCAGTGTATTGTCTGAACGTGCGTTTAGCACAGCACGGGGCGTTATCACAGACAAGCGCATCCGCATATCCACAGCCAACGTGGACAAGCTCACGTTTATTAAAATGAACCAGGCATGGATCCCACCAGATTTGTCTGTACCTTGTGCAGAATAGACATTTATACCAGCCTCACCCAGCCATTGTTATACTCAAGTGCACTAATTCTTTGTTTTCTTTTTTTATATGTCCCAATATTTTGGGGGCTACCCCAATTAAAAAAAACAAAACAAAAAAACAAACAAAAAAAAACAGTGTTGGCTACCTCCTCCTCCTCCACCGCCGCTTCCACCTACACCACCATGGTCACCGCCTCCTCAACCTATGGGTTACTTAGTATAAACTATGTACACAATAGCAGAGGCTTGTGAAGGCCTTTTCTCCATGCATCAGGAGTTGAGCTCAGTTTTAACAATGAAAGAGAATACCTTGCACTCCAACCCTCTCTCAAATGGATAATTATGGTGATCCTCCTGACAGCCATGCTTTAGATTTTGATTTATGTTCTTCCAATGCTAAAATCAAAGATTCCATTTAGTGCTATTTTATGGCTCAGCTGTATTTTTAATTTTTAGGTATTTTATGTTATTTTAAGTGATTTCCCTATCCACATTTGTTTGCAGGGCACTTGACCTACTCTTATCCCCATTTTACTTCCTTTTGCAGCCCTATAGCCCTTTCCAGGACTTTTTTAGAGGCATTTTAGTGCCCAAAAGTTCGGGTCCCATTGACTTCAATGGGGTTCGGGTTCGGGGTCAAGTTCGAGCACGAACTCGAACTTTTTGACGAAGTTCGGCTGAACTCGGCTAACCCGAACTTCCAGGTGTCCGCTCAACTCTAGTCATGATAATAGTAAAAAAATGGTAATTAACTAAATGCAAATTCAGAACTCTAGAATTTCCATTGTTCATTTATGTATTTTAAACGTTCAATTACATATTTACGTAATTTGTTTCTGAATTTCAGCTATTGCAGCCAGATACACTCAAATATATGGTACATACATGTCCACTCGTAAGTGATATTGCAAAATCTGTCCTTTGATAAATGTTGAAGCAATGTCTGTATTTTGTTTTCAAATGCCCACAGATGTGGACATTTGGACTTCAGCAAATAGCTATATCAGGGCTATTTGCTAAAGTCCCGGCATACAAGGCTATCCACTAAAGTGAGAATTCAAAGTGGATTTGAAATTTAAGGCCAGAGTAACTGAACTCAAAACATAGATGACTTCTCACTTCAGTATATAACTCTGATAGCATTAGAAAATTTGATTCAAAAATCAGAATTTTAACTGAATATACAATTCTTATATCGTAAATGTGTTGAAATTAATTTATTTCAGCCAAATGAGTAGATCTCATAGGTACAGTTGTTGATTGTGGCCTGTGGAATGTTGGTCCACTCCTCTTCAATGGCTGTGTGAAGTTTCTGGATATTGGCAGGACCTGGAACACGCTATCGTATACGCCGATCCAGAGAATCCCAAATATGCTCAATGGGTGACATCAGGGCCGGACTGGCCCACCGGGATACCGGGAAATTTCCTGGTGGGCCGTCGGCACCTGGGGCCAGGCAGACACCTGGGTCTGCTGTCGGCCGCTGGGGAGGTCTTCTGGCGGCCGCTGGGAGACTTGTCCTGGCGGCTGCTGGGGGAGCTGCGCTGGCTCTGCTCTCCTGCCCTCGCGCGCTGCTGAATGAGACCGGCGCCGGAATATGACGTCATATTCCGACGCCGGTCTTATTTAGCAGAGCGCGAGGGCGTACAGATCCTTGCAACATGGGATCATGCATTATCATGCTGCAACATGAGATGATGGTCATGGATGAATGGCACAACAATGGGCCTGTGTTCGTTGTCCATAACATATGCCTGCCCATACCATAACCCCACCGTCACCATGGGCCACTCGATCCACAACGTTAACATCAGCAAA
The DNA here is from genome assembly GCA_933207985.1 of Pelobates cultripes. Lineage (NCBI taxonomy): Eukaryota > Metazoa > Chordata > Amphibia > Anura > Pelobatidae > Pelobates > Pelobates cultripes. Next base: position 147,770,717 of record OW240913.1, on the reverse strand, counting down.
CTGCTCACCCACACAATGCCATACACGCCATCTGCCCTGTACAACACCTCTTCAAAGTGCCAGACGCCATCAAATGTGAATGTAAATAGAATATTAGATAAACTCTAATAGGTGTCCAGGAGTGATATAGAATATGTATTTTTAAAACATCAAATAAGGAGATTTGCTTAGAATCAATACTTATAAAATCAATGCTTTTAAAATTGATTAAATTGCTTAAAATTCAATAAAAAAGTCAATATTGGCATAAAATCACTGTATAAGAGTCCACAAATTAGGCAACATATGTGATATAATATTAATGCAGATATAAAATAGCATGTGTTGGAAAAGTCACTGGAAAAAATGAAAAGTCCACAGTCCACAATCACCATCTCCCAAAAGAAGACCAGGAAGAAAAGAAAAAGAAGAAACTACAACTACATTCAGACGAGAAACTAACCAATGTTTTTAACTTATCCCAACTAGTGATGTCGCGAACACAAAATTTTCGGTGATCCGGGCGAACCGCCATAGACTTCAATGGGCAGGCGAATTTTAAAACACACAGGGACTCTTTCTGGCCACAATAGTGATGGAAAACTTGTTTCAAGTGGACTAACACCTGGACTGTGGCATGCCGGAGGGGGATCCATGGCAAAACTCCCATGGAAAATTACACAGTTGATGCAGAGTCTGGTCTTAATCCATAAAGGGCATAAATCACCTAACATTCCTAAATCACAATGGATATGGATTGACACCTGACATATGACATATTGACACCTTGACATATGGATTCACACCTGTCCTCAGAGACCCTGATACACACTGACACAGAGCAGAATAGGGACTGTTCCCCCTACATAGGGTCACTTGGAAGATATGGATTGACACCTATCCTCAGGATCCCTGATACACACTGACACAGAGCAGAATAGGGACTGTTCCCCCTACATAGGGTCACTTGGCAGATATGGATTGACACCTATCCTAAGGATCCCTGATAAACACTGACACAGAGCAGAATAGGGACTGTTCCCCCTACATAGGGTCACTTGGCAGATATGGATTGACACCTATCCTCAGGATCCCTGATACACACTGACACAGAGCAGAATAGGGACTGTTCCCCTACATAGGGTCACTTGGTAGATATGGATTGACACCTATCCTCAGGATCCCTGATACACACTGACACAGAGCAGAATAGGGACTGTTCCCCCTACATAGGCTCACTTGGCAGATATGGATTGACACCTATCCTAAGGATCCCTGATAAACACTGACACAGAGCAGAATAGGGACTGTTCCCCCTACATAGGGTCACTTGGCAGGTATGGATTGACACCTATCCTCAGGATCCCTGATACACACTGACACAGAGCAGAATAGGGACTGTTCCCCCTACGTAGGCTCACTTGGCAGATATGGATTGACACCTATCCTAAGGATCCCTGATTAACACTGACACAGAGCAGAATAGGGACTGTTCCCCCTACATAGGGTCACTTGGTAGGTATGGATTGACACCTATCCTAAGGATCCCTGATACACACTGACACAGAGCAGAATAGGGACTGTTCCCCCTACATAGGGTCACTTGGCAGATATGGATTGACACCTGTCCTCAGAGACCATGATACACACTGACACAGAGCAGAATAGAGACTGTTCCCCCTACATAGGGTCACTTGGCAGATATGGATTGACACCTGTCCTCAGAGCCCCTGATACACACTGACACAGAGCAGAATAGGGACTGTTCCCCCTACATAGGGTCACTTGGCAGATATGAATTGACACCTGTCCTAAGGATCCCTGATACACACTGACACAGAGCAGAATAGGGACTGTTCCCCCTACATAGGGTCACTTGGCAGATATGGATTGACACCTATCCTAAGGATCCCTGATAAACACTGACACAGAGCAGAATAGGGACTGTTCCCCCTACATAGGCTCACTTGGCAGATATGGATTGACACCTATCCTAAGGATCCCTGATAAACACTGACACAGAGCAGAATAAGGACTGTTCCCCCTACATAGGGTCACTTGGCAGGGATGGATTGACACCTATCCTCAGGATCCCTGATACACACTGACACAGAGCAGAATAGGGAATGTTCCCCCTACATAGGGTCACTTGGCAGATATGGATTGACACCTATCCTAAGGATCCCTGATACACACTGACACAGAGCAGAATAGGGAATATTCACTAAATGCCAAACATTGTTATACAGGGGAATATTCAGTAAATAAGGATAAGGGGGGACCTACTGTCCTCCCCTCCGGCCCCCACCCCTGCACGGTGGGTGGGGGCCATAAATCTCAATGGGGGGGGACCTACTGTCCTCCCGCCCGCCCCCACCCGTGAGCGGTGGGTGGGGGCCATAAAAATAATGAGAGGGGGGACCTACTGTATGATGTTGTATCGATCAGGTAGTGTAAGGGTTACGCCCACTTCACAGTGACAGACCAAACTCCCCGCTTAACGCACCGCAAATAACCGCAAACAGTCCATTTGCACAACCGCAAACTCCCCATTTGCACAAGGTTGGATACCAAGCTAGCCATGTTCCTTGTCCTCACTGATGTCATTGAAGGTCTCTTCCTCCACCCAGCCACGTACAACACCAAGGGTCCCCGAAAGGTGACAACAAGCCCCCTGGGATGGCTGTGTTTGGTCTTCCACCTCCTCAAAGCCACCTTCCTCCTCTGACTCCTCTTCTTCAGACTCCTCTCTCTGCATTGCCTCTCTCTGCGTTATTATAAGGTGTGTTAAGTAGTATTATTCCTATCAGTTTAATCCCTGTTACGTCCCCTATCAGGGGACGTGTATATGGTATCGATTTTAGGAACCGGGAGATGGAAAAAGATGCTTGGTCGGTCCTCCTACTTCAAATTTGGGGCACTGCGCGTGCAATCTAATGTGCTACCAGATAGGAGTGGTGTGTTAAGTAGTACTATTCTTATCAGTTTAATCCCTGTTACGTCCCCTATCCGTTGATGTGGAGCAAGACGCAGCAGCAGAAGAGGACCTAGCCGAGGAGGTTATGGAAGAGGATGGAGTAGGAGGAGTAGAGGAGGTGGCAGCAGGCCTGCCTGCAAGTCGTGGCGGTGTCACCAACTCCTCTGTAGAGCCACGCATTCCATGCTTGGCAGCCGTCAGCAGGTTTACCCAATGCGCAGTGTAGGTGATATACCTGCCCTGACCATGCTTTGCAGACCAGGTATCAGTGGTCAGATGGACCCTTGCCCTAACACTGTGTGCCAGACATGCCATAACTTCCTTTTGCACAATCGAGTACAGGTTGGGGATTGCCTTTTGTGAAAAGAAATTTCGTCTGGGTACCTTCCACTGCGGTGTTCCAATAGCTACAAATGTTTTGAACGCCTCAGACTCCACCAGCTTGTATGGTAAAAGCTGGCGGGCTAATAGTACAGACAAGCCAGCTGTCAGACGCCGGGCAAGGGGTGACTTTCTGACATTGGCTTCTTACTCTCAAACATGTCCTTGACAGACACCTGACTGTGGGCAGATGAGCAGGAACTGCTCAAGGCGAGAGACGGAGTGGCGGATGGTTGAGAGGGGGCAAGGAGGACAGCAGTGGTTGACGTGGCTGAAGATGCTGACCAGGAGGAGGATGGTGGCTTTGAGTTTGTGTGCTGCTTGTACTCATGTGTTGATCCCATAGGCGTTTGTGATGTGCGATCATGTGCCTACGCAAAGCAGTTGTACCTAGGTGGGTGCTGGACTTCCCACGACTCAGTTTCTTTTGGCACAGGTTGCAAATGGCATCGCTGTTGTCAGAGGCAGACACACAAAAAATGCCACAATGCTGAGCTCTGCAATGATGGCATTCTGGTGGTGGACACAGCATGCGTTGATTGGCGTGCTGTCGGGCTGACCCCGGGTGCCGATGCATGCTGTCTGACTGTGCCACTAGCTCCTTGCGACGACCTCCCCCTGCTTCCAACTCGTCTCCTCCTCCTCCCTGTCTCCCCATCTGAACTTTCGGCCTGTTCTTCTTCTTGACGAGCGGGCACCCACGTGACATCCATGGACGCATCGTCATCATCAACCGCTTCACTTGTATCTGACAACTCAGCAAAGGAAGCAGCAGCGGGTACAACATCATCATCATCATCACACCGTACGTCCATATGTGTAATGCTGCCTGACTGAGACATATCCCTGTTATCTACATCCTCTGTCAATAATGGTTGCGCATCACTCATTTCTTCAAACGGATGTGCAAATAACTCCTCTGACATACCAAGTGAAGCGGCTGTGGTGCTAGTGTTGGTGGTGGCGGCAGGCGGGTGAGTGGTATCTTGAGAGGTGCCCGAAGCTAAGCTGGAGGAGAATGTTGCGTCAAGATTCCGAGCGGAAGCTGTAGAAGATTTGGTGTCCTGTGTTAGCCAGTCAACTATGTCCTCAGAACTTTTCAAGTTCAGGGTACCTGGCCTCTGAAAACTGGGCATTATTCTAGGGCAAAAGGGAATCACAGCACCACGACCACGACGGCCCCTGCGGGGTGGCCTGCCTCTGCCTGTCATTTTTTTTTTTGATTAGTGGTACTATGTGTGC
>OW240913.1:147755801-147766038 GCA_933207985.1 Pelobates cultripes | reverse complement strand
TGACAGGGTAGGGGAGCTATAGGGGCTGTGACAGGGTCGGGGGGCTAGTGGGGCTGTGACAGGGTAGGGGAGCTATTGGGGCTGTGACAGGGTCGGGGGGCTAGTGGGGCTGTGACAGGGTAGAGGAGCTATAGGGCTGTTACAGGGTAGGGTGGGCATAGGGGCAGTGACACGGTAGGGGGGCTAGAATGGCTGTGACAGGGTAGGGGGCCTATAAGGGCCATGACAGGGTAGAGGGTTAGTGGGGCTGTGACAGGGTAGGGGGCCTATATGGGCTGTGACAGGGTAGGGGGGCTAGATGGGCTGTGACAGCATAGGGGGGCAAGAGGGGCTTTGAATGGCTGTAGATGGGAGTTCAAAATTACCTTTTTTATATTAAATTGATTCCTGGGTGGTCCAGTAGTCTACCTCTATCCCTGATTCGATCTCTGGTGGTCCTGTGGGCTCCCTATCTGGTCTGCAGAGCTGCACACCTCGTGGTAAGTGTCTTGTGATCTCCAGAAGTATCAGCCTCGGATAGGCTGGTGATCGCGAGACACTTCAGTCTGTAGCTCTGCAACCGGCGGAGCTACAGACTGAAGTCAGTGCTTGGCTCTATATCAGGGCAGACTGCATGAAAGGGCCTCGCACCCAGCGGCATAATGGGCAAGCTGCTCCTCCTGTGTCAGGCCCTTGGTCATAGACTGAAGACCCGACATGTCAGTCTGCCCTAAGGCAATTTAGGCGGCCGCCTAAACTGCCTAATTAGAGAGCCGCCTATGGGTAATCCCTATGTTCACCCATCTAGGGAGAAAGATGGTTGTTTCCTTGTAAACCATGAGGGTGTTCAAGGTGGTATTTTACATCCTGAGGTAGGCTGAAGGATCAGCTTAAAGGTCATCTACATAAACAAGCTGATAATTCTGCTAAACTGATGCTGGTGTGCCGGTGTGATCCAAGGACTTAGCACTCAAATCTAGCACTCAAATCAAATAGTCTAATAACTTGGAGAGAGAAACGCTTATTTTTAATTCTTCAGCCTGGCTTCCATTTGGTTGCCATTCAGGCTTAATTGGAGCCATATTTGCAAAATCTAGAAATTGTTGAATAAATTGCGAACAATATCCAGGTTTTGAAGTCAGATTGGCCCCGTACAACAGGAAATGGTTTTGCCCCATTTGTTCAGGGCCATTTGGACTTTAATTAATAATCCTATTTGATTTATTAAGAAATGTAGTACCTTGCAATTCCCTTCGTCTAAATGGAATTTCCAAAATGAAAATAGTGTTCGATCAGTCCATAGGAAAGCATTTCTCTATGCTTTCCTATGGACGTTTCCTATGGAAAGCATTTCTCTATGCTTTCCAGGTCCATCTATGGAGTGAGAAGCGCTGAAACGCCTCTAGCAGCTGTCAATGAGACAGCCACTAGAGGCTGGATTAACCCCAATGTAAACATAAAACTGCTATGTTTACAGCTGCAGGGTTAACCCTAGATGGACCTGGCTCCCAGACCACTTCATTGAGCTGAAGTGGTCTGGGTGCCTATAGTGGACCTTTAAGCATTATGATCAGCACATGGCGGGAGGGGGGGGGGGTTGACCTGTCTGATCAACTGCTACAGCCATAATAATTCATGGGAAAAACCAGGGCATGGTATAAAAAAGTAGACATTTATTTAATGAGATGGCATCCGACAATAGCTTTATATTATTCAAAAAAGCAAACACATTTCAGTTTCAGCTAATTTCTGGGCTTCTTACTGAGTGCCACAGTGAGGAACCATCAGTGAAGGCTGCTTCCGAATACCAGCAACCCCTAAAAAGAAAACGCCAAAAAAATGGTGTAGGGTACCAGAGGGGCATAAGAACCTAGACCAGTTTCTACTACACTGATTGCCTCTCTCCTATTAAGTTGCAACATTGTATTTACAAACAAACATTCTATAGAATGGCTTGAATAAAAAAACTTGACTCTTCCATATGGAATAAAAGACTAATTTTCATGTAATCTTTTGCAATGATTTAATATTTTTGGATATATTTTTAAAAATATTTTTTTTAAATTAAAATATTTATAATAATCATACATATTAAAATTATATCTATATATTTTACAAATTATTAAAATAGTTTTTTAAGAATTAAATCATTTAAAAAGATGATCCAAAAATATTAAACCATTAAAAAAAGTATCCAAAAATATTAAATCAAGGCCAAACTACACTAAAATAAGAACTGTTTGCCCATGTTACCATAATAAATATAATTGTACTGTACTTCCCAGCCAGTAGCCTCCCACATTATGGAGGCGATCGGTGCCTTCCATCAACACCCCGCAAACTTGGGTCCATACAAACAAACCCGAGTATGAAATGCGAGTATAAAGTATTTTCTAAAATACTCTAACTCTGCCATAATATTTCCATTTCTTGTCTGAAATCCTTTTAATTCACGGTTTAGTTAATAACCGCCTAAGCCAACAGTACTGCGCGAGAACATCCCCACCAAAAACAACAACATCCCCACCAAAAACATTGCTCTAGTTTCTTCTTCGATCCCGTGCACAGAGCGAGTCACGTGTGGGCAGGCACGTGCGTGTGTCAGAGAAGTGCGCGCGCCCGCGGCTCGCCGTTTCCCCCTGCGCGCGAGGAAAGAGGAGGCCGGAGACATGAAAAGCTCGTCAGCTGTGACCGCCCCCAGCTCGGTGAGTGACCCCCGGGCACAGGGGCCTGCGAGCTGCCTGAATTGGGGCGTCTGTGTACCGTGTCTGTGACGGGGCCTTGTAATAAATCGGGAGGGGAGCGGCTGGCAGCGCGGCGTGATGACAGGAGGCCTTCTCCAGCCGTCTTAGTGTGCGCAGCTAATGGGCGTGTGAGTGTTTATATGGCCTGATCCAGCGTGTGTGAGTGTATATGGCTTGATCCAGCATGTATGTGTGTGTTTATATGTCCTGATCCAGTGTGTGTGTATATGTGTGTGTTTATATGGCCTGATCATGCATGTGTCTGTGTGTGTGTGTTTATATGGCTTGATCCAGCATGTGTGTGTGTATGGCCTGATCCAGCTTGTGTGTCTGTTTGTATGTATGTGTGTGTTTCTATGTCCAGATCCAGTGTGTGTTTGTTTATATGGCCTGATTCAATGTGTATATGTGTGTGTTTATATGGCCTGATCATGCATGTGTGTCTGTTTGTATGTATGTGTGTGTGTTTATATGGCTTGATCCAGCATGTGTGTCTGTCTGTATGAGTGTGTGTTTATATGGCCTGATCCAGCGTGTGTGTGTGTGTATGGCCTGATCCAGCTTGTGTGTCTGTTTGTATGTGTGTGTTTATATGGCCTGATTCAGCATGTGTGTATGTGTGTGTGTGTTTATATGGCCTGATCCAGCATGTGTGTATGTGTGTGTGTGTTTATATGGCCTGATCCAGCATGTGTGTGTGTTTATATGGCCTGATCCAGCGTGTGTGTGTTTATATGGCCTGATCCAGCATGTATGTATGTGTGTGTTTATATGGCTTGATCCAGCATGTGTGTCTGTCTGTATGAGTGTGTGTTTATATGGCCTGATCCAGCGTGTGTGTGTGTGTTTATATGGCCTGGATCTGTGTGTGTTTATATAACGGATTCAGTGTGTGTGTTTATAGCGGCCTGATTCAGTGTGTGTGCTTATATGGCCTGGATTCAGTGTGTGCGTTTTATGGGCGGCCTGATCTTGTGTGTGTGTGTGTTTATATGGCCTGATTCAATGTGTGTGTGTTTATATGGCTTGATCCAGCATGTATGTGTGTGTTTATATGTCCTGATCCAGTGTGTGTGTATATGTGTGTGTTTATATGTCCTGATCCAGTGTGTGTGTATATGTGTGTGTTTATATGGCCTGATCATGCATGTGTATGTGTGTGTGTGTATGGCCTGATCCAGCTTGTGTGTCTGTTTGTATGTATGTGTGTGTTTATATGTCCTGATCCAGTGTGTGTTTGTTTATATGGCCTGATTCAATGTGTATATGTGTGTGTTTATATGGCCTGATCATGCATGTGTGTCTGTTTGTATGTGTGTGTGTTTATATGGCTTGATCCAGCATGTGTGTCTGTCTGTATGAGTGTGTGTTTATATGGCCTGATCCAGCGTGTGTGTGTGTGTATGGCCTGATCCAGCTTGTGTGTCTGTTTGTATGTGTGTGTTTATATGGCCTGATTCAGCATGTGTGTATGTGTGTGTGTGTTTATATGGCCTGATCCAGCATGTGTGTATGTGTGTGTGTTTATATGGCCTGATCCAGCATGTGTGTGTGTTTATATGGCCTGATCCAGCATGATGTATGTGTGTGTTTATATGGCCTGATCCAGCATGGATGTATGTGTGTGTTTATTTGGCCTGATCCAGCATGTATGTGTGTGTTTATATGGCCTGATTCAGTGTGTGTGTTTATATGGCCTGATTCAGTGTGTGTGTTTATATGGCCTGATTCAGTGTGTGTGTTTATATGGCCTGATTCAGTGTGTGTGTTTTATATGGCCTGATTCAGTGTGTGTGTTTTATATGGCCTGATTCAGTGTGTGTGTTTTATATGGCCTGATTCAGTGTGTGTGTTTATATGTCCTGATCCAGTGTGTGTGTGTATATGTGTGTGTTTATATGTCCTGATCCAGTGTGTGTGTATATGTGTGTGTTTATATGGCCTGATCATGCATGTGTCTGTGTGTGTGTGTTTATATGGCTTGATCCAGCATGTGTGTGTGTATGGCCTGATCCAGCTTGTGTGTCTGTTTGTATGTATGTGTGTGTTTCTATGTCCAGATCCAGTGTGTGTTTGTTTATATGGCCTGATTCAATGTGTATATGTGTGTGTTTATATGGCCTGATCATGCATGTGTGTCTGTTTGTATGTATGTGTGTGTGTTTATATGGCTTGATCCAGCATGTGTGTCTGTCTGTATGAGTGTGTGTTTATATGGCCTGATCCAGCGTGTGTGTGTGTGTATGGCCTGATCCAGCTTGTGTGTCTGTTTGTATGTGTGTGTTTATATGGCCTGATTCAGCATGTGTGTATGTGTGTGTGTTTATATGGCCTGATCCAGCATGTGTGTATGTGTGTGTGTTTATATGGCCTGATCCAGCTTGTGTGTGTGTTTATATGGCCTGATCCAGCGTGTGTGTGTTTATATGGCCTGATCCAGCATGTATGTATGTGTGTGTTTATATGGCCTGATCCAGCATTGATGTATGTGTGTGTTTATATGGCCTGATCCAGCATGGATGTATGTGTGTGTTTATATGGCCTGATCCAGCATGGATGTATGTGTGTGTTTATTTGGCCTGATCCAGCATGTATGTGTGTGTTTATATGGCCTGATCCAGCATGTATGTATGTGTGTGTTTATATGGCCTGATTCAGTGTGTGTGTTTATATGGCCTGATTCAGTGTGTGTGTTTTATATGGCCTGATTCAGTGTGTGTGTTTTATATGGCCTGATTCAGTGTGTGTGTTTTATATGGCCTGATTCAGTGTGGGTGTTTTATATGGCCTGATTCAGTGTGTGTGTTTTATATGGCCTGATTCAGTGTGTGTGTTTTATATGGCCTGATTCAGTGTGTGTGTTTTATATGGCCTGATTCAGTGTGTGTGTTTTATATGGCCTGATTCAGTGTGTGTGTTTTATATGGCCTGATTCAGTGTGTGTGTTTTATATGGCCTGATTCAGTGTGTGTGTTTATATGGCCTGATTCAGTGTGTGTGTGTTTTTATATGGCCTGATTCAGTGTGTGTGTTTTTATATGGCCTGGTTCAGCGTGTGTGTTTTTATATGGCCTGGTTCAGCGTGTGTGTTTTTATATGGCCTGGTTCAGCGTGTGTGTTTTTATATGGCCTGGTTCAGCGTGTGTATGTTTGCACTGACATGAATGACTGGAGGTAGGTAGACTGTGTGTGTGTACTAACTTGTCCTGTATGGCAGGAGGTAGGCAGATCTGAGCACTGAGCTTTCACTGTGTCTTGCTGGGACTACAGTGCTGCTTGCGTGTGCTCACGTCTTCCCTGGATTATATGTTACGACCGTGCTGCTCGTAGTGCTCTCATTACACCAAATGTATCACATGTAAAGAGCACACTATAGCTGGTGGCTGAACAAAGTGTGTAAAATGGCTGGGCCTTGGCTGCATGCACTGTGGGCTGGAGTTCTGCTTGGTCTGCTGTGTGTTGCCCTATCATTGCTTTCTGTGTGAGTATTCTGGTTGCCATTCCAGCTAGTGGGAGTTACTTCTAAATTCTCCTCGTTCCTAGTTCTGTGTTTGACCATGCAACTTCTATCAACCATTGCTATTAACGATAAATCATAGAATATGTATCTACACACAGACTCTGGGCATGTGAAATGGTAAACAGATTATTTCAGCTATTTCCCGTGTGTTGGTTGTGCTTTTTGTTTTTTGCTTTTTTTTTTATTTTATGAAGATGAAGCATGCATTTTTATTTTTTTGCATTTCAGATATGTTCTATTTTATATTTCTAGAAACACTTCTGTTTCGGTGATAAAGAAGGCAATGTGCTTGTTGGTCGTGAGATCTAGACAGGCACAGTGCTATAGTTTCTTTTAACATGCTAGCATGACAGGAGTTATTGAGTTTTTCTCAGAGGAACCCCTATTGACTTTGCCTTTGATATAGGAAGTTTAGCTTTATTAATGATTTGATCACATTGATTGCTTGTGAATCTGTGAAGAATTTTGTTAGAAAAGAAATAGGATTTATAACTTGCGATACTCAATGTAACTCTTGTATTTTGATTTAGTCATTTACCAGCATTATGTGTAGACTTTATTGTTAACATTTTTTTGAACTTAAAATTAAACACAAACCTTATAAATGTTTTTTACATTTTTTAAAGCTAGGCATATTTAAACAAATTTCATGTGTATGGTATGAGCTGTCATTTTGACTTTTTAAAATTTTTTTTGTTATGGTTTTTGAATAAGTTATGTTACAAATGCAGTGTAAACATAGTTGGTTTGACCTTCTAAATAAACTAGCGGAAATGTAGTTTAACCCTTTAAGGATTGATGCAATTGTTCTGAACCAAAACAAAACCTAGAATTTGAGCTATATGGCTCAATCGTAATGACCTATTTCATATTAAGTGCACCCACACGTATATCATTTTGTTCAGAAGAAATATGGCTTTTATTACACATCAAATATTTATATATTAAACATAATTTTATTTGAATAAAAACTAAAAAATTTAATTGTATTTTCTTTGTTCTGTGTGATATTTTAACTGTGAATGTGATAATACTGTTTGCTTTTACTGCAATAAAATGTGTTCAGCAATGTATCACGAGTACAACAGTACCCCGCATGTACAGGGGTTTTTGAAATGTAAATGGTCAAATATAGGGCTTGAAAATTAAGTTCTCTTGGCTTTCTGTCTGGGGATTCTGGCAGGTCTCTCAAATTGTAATTAATAAAATCACATAAATATGAAAAAGATTACATACATCGACTATGATAATTTAAGAATATATCAGGGCTTAACAAATTTGTTTGGAATCTAGGAGCCAGCTAAAAAATGTTAGGAGCCGGTCATTTTCAACAAGAAAATGCAATTCTGAAAGGGACACTATAGTCATTAGAATCACTACAGCTTAATGTAGTTGTTCTGGGGTCTATAGCCTATTAATGCAGGCGTTTCCATGTAAACACTGTCTTTTCTGCGAAAAGGCAGAGTTTACATTTCTGCTTAGTAACACCTCTAGTAATAGTCACTCAGGCGGCCACTAGAGAGCCCTGGGTCACTGCTGCATAAGGAGGCGCTGAATGTTCCTCATAGAGATTAAATTATTTAACGTAGCTCTATGAGGAGATGCGGATTGGTACATTTACTGTGCATGCACAAAATCCTTCCAATGCTTTCCTAAGGGAAAGCATTGGCTTAGCTGAGATCATAAAGATTGATAATCTCAGCCGTGGCGAAACTGGCACGGCGTGGGAAAATGGGGGAAAAAGATGAGTAAAAACACCTTCTTTGTGCGATTGGAGGGTGCAGGTACTTAAACACACTCTCTCTCTCTCTCTGACAGGCACACACACACTCTCTCTCTCTGACAGGCTCTCGCTCTCTCACACACACACACACACTCTCTCTCTCTCGCTCTCTCGCTCTCTCTCTCGCTCTCTCTCTCGCTCTCTCTCTCGCTCTCTCTCTCGCTCTCTCTCTCGCTCTCTCTCTCGCTCTCTCTCTCGCTCTCTCGCGCTCTCGCTCTCGCTCGCTCTCTCACACACACACACTCTCTCTCTCTGACAGGCTCTCGCTCTTACACACACACACACACTCTCTCTCTCTCTCTGACAGGCTCTCGCTCTCACACACACTCTCTCTCTCTCTCTGACAGGCTCTCTCTCACACGCTCTCGCTCTCTTACACACACTCTCTCGCTCTCTCACACACGCTCTCTTGCGCTCACATTTTAACCCCTTAAGGACACATGACATGTGTGACATGTCATGATTCCCTTTTATTCCAGAAGTTTGGTCCTTAAGGGGTTAAAGGGATCCAAAGATTGCAGCATTTGAAATGTGCTTAAAAGTTAAATGTACAAGAACATAACCACTACAGCAGGCTTTGATTATTGTGCTTTTCCCCCAATTGTAAGCAGACCAGCGTATTTTGAATGGTTTGAATTCTTACCTTGGGTTCTTTAGGTGAGCTTCCCCCCTCCACTTCTAATGCAGAGATAAGCTCAGAAGAGCTTACGGAAGCTTCTGCTTGGGTATTTCCAGTTCTCCGGTGTTGGTTTTGGAGGCGGGGAGGATTGCTGAGTGGGTCTCAGGTAAGAAGTCAAACTTTTAGAAAATGGTCTGACTATTTACATTAAAGGGACACTATAGTCATCCAGACCACTTCAGCTCAAAGAAGTGGTCTGGGTCCAATGTCGCTCAGGTTTTAACCCTTCACATGTAAACATAGCGTGCAGACCGTCCATAGGAAAGCATTGAGAAATGCTTTCCTATAGACAGTTTGAAGGAGCGCGTGCCACTTGCTGCGCATGCGCATTCGGCTCCACTCGGGAGCTGACATCGGAGGGGGAGGAGAGGTCACTGGCGCTGGATTAAGGTAAGTAACTGAAGGAGTTTTAACCCCTTAAGTGCCATAGGAGGGGGCCCTGAGGGTGAGGGTCCCCCAAGGATTATATAGTGTCAGGAAAAAGAGTTTGTTTTCTTGACACTATAGTGATCCTTTAAGGTCGATCAAGCACCATAATTACAGCAGTTTGCTGGAGTGTTTAACACTGCATCATGAATATTGGAATGGACAAGACTGTAGTTGGAGCGGCTCTGTTCGTCCCAAATGATTCACACAACATCCAACAATTCCTTGCCTGCGAGGTCAAGTTAAGAGTTGCAAGATGCCCTGTGCAGTTTTTTTTTTTTTAAACCACTGTGTTGATAACATAGCATCATAGGCTGGGAACAGGAGTATAAAATTTCCATTGAGGCACTTTTGCAGTAGAGGCAGCTTCATTGAGTCTTTACTTGTTCTTAAATAATGTGGCTGGTAGTTCCCTTGAGAGCTGGAGTGGGTCTTTTCACTGGGGTCTGGTGTGGCAAAATGTCATCTTCGTGCTCTTCCAGCACTGCTCCATCGTGTGCCATCTAGTGAAGTCATGGCTGGAGTGACATCATAACCCGGCTCCCAGCATCACCCCTGAGCACGCGAGGAATCTGGAAGAGTACAGATATCAGTGCTTCCTTGTTACCTGTCTTAATTCTCCAAACGGGACATGGACACAGAAACTCAGTCCATGTGTATAACTTGACCTTACATTTTCTGACCAACATTGCTAAGGTATACATGAGAGATAGATATTGCTGAATACACATGTTTTATCTTTATAAAAGGACACATCAGGTGTATGAAATTCATCACACAATTTTGTGTAAAATGCAACACTAATATATTTTTCTTTTTAAATTGGTAGAAAGTCCTGGTGTAATGGGCAATCTACAAAAACGTTAAATTCCACATGTGCAGTAGTACTGGTTGTCTACTTTTGCAAATGGTATAGCATTATGGGATTAATTCGCACTTGGGACTTTCTTATTCCTTTATCCATGTGATTTAACCTCAGTAAATAAATCTGTCACTACTTGACATGTTAACTCTTTTTTAAAATTTAGAATACCCGGTAGTGAGTTGGTGTAAATAACTTTCTCACTACTTGGTAAAAGTACAGCGCTAAATTTTGTGATATAATA
>OW240913.1:147745586-147755701 GCA_933207985.1 Pelobates cultripes | reverse complement strand
GGATAGTGAATAATCCTTCTGGGGAGGAATGGAATATTTGATCGACAATTTCGTCCTCAGTTAAATATTCTTCAGGGATGAGGCCTATAATTTGGTTTTGGAAACCAAATGTATAGTACTCAGCATCCAATGCTAGACCTAATGATGTTCCTTTTGGTAAAGTAACACTATTGGGTGTAACATTGTTGACCATAATATAGGTGGGATTCTTACCAATACTTACCATTGGTGTATGTGTTACCACCATCCCTAATTGTTGTATCCTGTTGGATAAACAGATTAGGGCATCAGAGTTTTCCAATCTCTGACCCTCCTTGACCTGTAGGGGTAAAAGAAAGTTACTTGTCCCTTGGGGAATGGTTATGTCATCAGGAACTTGGATACTTACCGCATAAGGGAGTATTTGTCCTGATTTCAGGGCGTTTTCCTCGTGTAGGTATCCACAAGGATTACCTTTTAACCTTGTCCACAAGTTGGAATTAATAAGGTCAAGGTGTATGGCAAAGCGATGTATGACATCATTGCCAACGTAAACCTGATAGCGAGGTTCGTCTATCACTAGGAATAAATGTTTAACTGTCTTATTTCCTATGGAAATAGATAGTAAACATTTTGCTATCACATTGTGACTCTCTGATTCGCCATCCAAGTTCTGGATCCACCTGTCATGTGGGGAAGCGTACCTGATCATTTTAGGATTAGCGATCTGCTTTAACAGACTTCTGCTAATATAGCTGTTCTCACTCTGTAAGTCCAGCTTTGCATTCCTACTTCTTCCTAAGTCATTTATTTGCATAGGAAAGAATAGGTTGTTATTAACCCTTTCAATTCTGGCAAGGAATTGAGCATGACCTGCCAGATCTACAGATTCAACATAGTCCCTGTGGAGAGAAATGGTTAAAACATCACCTTCCAGAGAGACATTCTGTATCCTCTCTGGAGCAATTCTTACGGAATGCTCATCTACAGGTGCGATTGCATCATTCACCTGCAGGATAGTCACGTCAGGTGACTGACTATTTCTAAAATGTACCTCAATTGAGTCAGGTCTTTCTTCTATCACATGGCAGTTACGATCAGATTGAACATGTGATTTCTCATAGGTTATAGGAACCTTAGCTTGTGACCATGCAATTCCATTTACACAGTCAATAATTGTGTTAAGTCTTCTGAGTATGTCTATACCCAGAATCAGTCGGTCATAGGGGAGATCTACCACTATCACCGGGTGTCTAAAGGGTTTGTTACCTATTTTAAACTTTAACCAGGTATTGCCAATAACATGAAGGGCATTTCCTCCTACACTCAACAGAGCATTGGGGAAATCTCTTAGCTTCGGCTTATCCGTTGCTAATTCCATTACCTGCTGGAAGTAGGTATTGGATAAGATAGTGGCTTGTGAACCAGTATCTATTAACCCTTTAAAAGGCTGGGGTAGTGAATCCTGTATTTCTACAGACATGTAGTACCTTCCTTCATGTTCTTCTAATTCACATAAGAATTTAGAATGTGTCAACATATTACTTGTTTTCCATACATTATCGGTCACAGCAGTAGTTTCTACCTGTACTGAGGAATGCTCAGTCTTACCCACAGGCCCATCCTTTTTAGGAATATCTTGAACTGTCAAGCGGGAACTAGTGGTCGGCATCTCATCAGTTAACCCTTTCAGGTCTGGATCCTGGAAACTTGTGGCTGCTGGGGCTATTTTAGCCTTTGGCTGAAATGAAAAAACAGAGGAGCACGTCGCGCCTCCTTCACCCGGAAGTGAAGTGACGGTATAGGCAATAGGTTTTCTAACACAACTATTGTTTGTTTGACTGTTAGTACTTGGAAAGGAAACAGGGTTAGGCATTACATCTACTGATAACCTAGCCTGTTTAGTCACAGTGGCTATTATTGCTGCGGCACCTGTTGTTGTTGCTGCGGTTGCACAGGTAGTTCTGCAATTGGAGCTATCCCTAAAAAGGATTTCTGGCAAAGACTTCGTTAATCTTTGTCATTCCCTCCATTAATTTGCCCATCTGGTCTGTCAATTGACCAACCTGACGACGCAGATTATTTCCCCCATTGCCGTTTTGTCTTTGCCCATTAGAATTTGGTTGGGATGGCTGAGACTGTTGGGAGTTATTGGAAGCAGATTGGTTATTTCTGTTTCCATATCTCCTATTTCCCTGAGGATTCCTTCTCCATTGGGAATTGCCTTGGTTCTCATTAACCCAGGAGCGTTTATTCCCATTGGCTTTGGATCTTTCAGAGTTATTGGAGGAATTTGCAGAATTGCTTCTAGCGTTTTCCTGTTTCTGAGGTTTTGGTGTTTTCAAAACCTCGGAATAGGTCCTCTTTTTCTGTTGGGTTTCTAAACCTAACTGAATTTTAGTCTCTGACACCATTTTATCACCAAGTTTCTTAACCTTTGGCTGATTTTCGTCATGTGCATGGTGTATAGTGTACAATTTCATACACTGACTGACTAGCCATTCTAATGGTAACTTACAATCGTAATCTCTTGCGAGATTCATTTGTATGTTTACCGGCATGGCATGAAAATACAGATCTTTGAAGTCTGTGCTTTCATACCTGGGTTTTCTTTGGGCCACGGAGTATGCATTTTTAAGAATTATTAAAAATTCTCTGGGGCTTTGATCTGGATGGCACTTTAAGTTATAAAGCGCCCTCTTTGCAGAGGCAATGGTTTTATACTTACCATATTCCATGATTATTTCATATTTCATCTTGGACCAGGACATTAACTGTATAGCTTGAAGACTTTCTAGATAAACACGGCACATTGAATCAAGGTCCATGTAATGAACCATTTCTTATGAATGTCATCATACATGCCCAATGAATTCATTGCTCTATCATAATTTTCCAGATGTTCAGATATGTTTCCTGAGCCTCTAGAAAATTGTGGGACAGTCTCTCTAAGGAATTTGATGACCTTTGGTGTTTCATAAACAGGCGTCGTTGATTTACGATCTCTGTTTCTGTGTTTGGGTAAACGTCTATGCGATCTGTCTGCTGAAGAGGAATTAGACCCGTACAACAGTGCAGATGGCATATCAGTTACATGGCCTTCAGAGTGAATAGTGCAATCACTTTCACTCCCATCACTCTGAGCTTCTTGTTCACTGTCACAACTCTGATCTGCATCAGAATTCTGCCAGTGTACAGAACCATGTCTGTTTTCATTCCTATCACCTTGAATCTGATTCTTTCTGTCAAGCTTGGCCAGGACAGTCTTTTCAAACTGTTCTGCCCAAGATTGCCAAGAACCTACAGGTGTTTTCTCAGAATTACTCACCTCTTTTCTTAGAGACTGTTTTATGAAAACCTGGTCTGGTGTGTGAATATCAGGGAATTGAGAAGAATCACTTGGGTCTTTTCCCAGTAATCCTTCACTTCCCTTTTGATATTCATCTAGCTGCATCTGTATCTGTTTTATCTGTTGATCATAATCATCCACCATTTTGCTCATTCTTTCCAGTTTATTAAAAAGGTCAGAGTTTAGAGCCCGAAGGAGATTGTTTTCATTAGACAAAGTGTTGAACCTGCTTTGTTCGAGCACCAGGTCTTTCTGACACTCGTCCAATTTACGTTCTATCTCATTATGCTTTTTTAACATAATAGAATAACCCAATATGAAAAACGGGCATGATTTGGTAACAGATCGCATTGTAGACTCTTCATCTATTCGGCTAAGATATTTAACCATAGGTGAATCAGCCGATCTATCATGAATCGAATCATCAACCTGTTTTTTTATTTGGAGTATCCACTCTGGATAATCAACTTTAATTTTTAGATACTGATATATGATGCTTAAGGGAAAACCTTGCATTTCCGCTAACTTCTTCCCATTCTCTGATTGAGATGAAGCGCTAGATTCAGCCATATTTCTATACAGTGATTTAATCTCAATACAAAACTCTTTTCTATATCAAGATTAAATTGCATGAATTACACCAATATTATTATATATGAAATACAATTTCAACTTAAACGATCTCAGCAGCGTGCCTCCAATATGTGGGGATATTTATGGGATAATAATAGTAACAGTTGAGAATTGCCCACTATTTCAATTCTCAGATCCCAAAGAACGTTTATCGTGTTAAGTGGAATGTATTTCATATAATTAATCACAATGTATAAAAATAGATTTTTATTTATGATAACCAATAATTAACAAATAATATATGTAACATGCATGACAATAATCAATGAATATTCAGTATAAAATGGTATGCAATACAAAGGAATGGGTATTACGTTTCAATGGCTAAAAAGCATTTTCTGTCAAGACTTTATTTATGACTATCTTTCACAGACTTAAATGAAGCTTTTCACACAGAGAACAGAATTCCTCAGAGTGCAGCGTAAGGTCGTAAAGTTTAGCAGACAGTTAGAATAACCCTTTCAATGCTGGTTAGATCTCCTAGGTAGTTAAGATCTATTCTTATGTAAATTTTAAATAAAATAACATTTAAGCCAGTTTAAATTCATTTTCTTAAACCATCCATAAGAGAATTTACCACATTATATAAGCAGATTTTTAATTTGTCTAAAAGATATCTATCTTAAATTAGAGCAAATCAATACACCTGGATAAAAACAGCGGTATGCTAACACGTGATAATATCACATCAATATATAATTATTCTTAATTCCACCTGCAGGATGGAATGTTTATAACTATATATTCTTAGTTAACTAAGATTTCTTAATATGGAAATCTGACCGTGCTTTATCCAGTCATATATAATACTATTAATACATTTTAATTAATTTAATTTAATTAAATGAAACCAGTATAATTACCAGTTGAGTAGATATTTCATCCGATTGGTAGTCTCTCTGCATGGAGGTGTTGGTTAGAAAGTCAGTAAATTCTAAGTGTTAGAGTTTTAGGAGTAGAATGTTAGTCTCAGATGTTGTCCGAGTTGGAATCCCCAAACTTCCAATTCCTCTCTTTTCTCTTTTGCATATCTTGCATCTGCCTCCTCTCCTGTATCTTTCTTGTCTTCTTATCTTCCCTTTGTCTTAACTTTTAAAGGGCCAGACTCTCTGTACGTCATCAGTTGATAACCCAATAGAAGCACTAGAGGTGTGGTTATCTTCCAGATCGCAAATTAGTTATTTGGTCTGTAGAGGGCAGTCTTGTCCCACTAAACATACCTATCAAGGAAAGAGTTAACTTTTCCTGGTGGCTATTTTGACGTCATTTTGCGTTATCTTTATAGCGCCATAATTTAAAATTTCAAAGGGTTTCTTAAATTTTGTCCAGACTTAGCGTCTGCAATTCCTGCCATAATTTCTGATATGACAGATCATGAACTAAGTTTACCCTTTTCCATACAATGGTACCTTATATATATATAGACAGTTAAATTTTATTATTTAATCTTCTCTGTCACAATTGTCTGGGTTTAGATTTGATTATATTCTTTTAGCATTAGACAGTCTGTCCAACCCCCTTCCTTATCACTTGTTTATACTATGCATACCTTAGCTCTGGCAAAGAGGCCAGTCTTATAGAAAGAAATCTAGTGTCTTCTTTGTTAACTTGAAATAACAAAATGGAGTCTGGTCTGTTCAGAGTGACTCAGAATATACACTTTTAGTTTCTATCATAGCACAAGATGTCTGCCGATATAAATACTCTGACAGTGTATATGGCATCGATTTTAGGAACCGGGAGATGGAAAAAGATGCTTGGTCGGTCCTCCTTCTTCAAATTTGGGGCACTGTGCGTGCAATCTAATGTGCCACCAGATAGGAGTGGTGTGTTAAGTAGTACTATTCTTATCAGTTTAATCCCAATGTCATGACTACTAGTGTGGTCCAGCACGCAGAAACTATGTAAACATATACATTGGCAAGAAAAGGAAAATAAAAGGACAGAGCATAAACCGGACCTTAGAATGGCCGGACTAATACGCTAGAGACAGAGAATGGTCAAAGGGAAAGCCGAGGTCAAGGAAGCCAGAAAATACACAATACCGTTTACACAAGCCAAGTCAGGGAAACCAGAATTCAGAATAACCAGGGAAAAGCCAAGATCAGGATACCAGGAAATCAGATTCACAATGATAAAGCACTCTCAGGAAACCAGGAACAGGAAACCACGACAGGGCAAGCTACTGGGGTGAGCTAGGGATTTAAATATCACGCGGCAGGCCGGCAGCTGCGACACCCTGTTACGTCCCCCTCATCAGGCCTTTTTTAGTCGAATGTATCGCCCACTGTCAGTCCCTTCGGGATCCATCCCTCATTCATCTTAATAAAGGTGAGGTAATCTAGACTTCTCTTCTCAGTGACAATACCTCTTGCTGACAGGACACTTGAAGCGGGGCAGGCCAGAAGTTCTATCGCAAATTGGGATAGCTCAGGCCACAGGTCAAGCCTGCACACCCAGTAATTAAGGGGTTCATCGCTCCTCAGAGTGTTGATATCTGCAGTTAAGGCGAGGTAGTCTGCTACCTGTCGGTCGAGTCGTTCTCTGAGGGTGGACCCCGAAGGGCTGTGGCGATGCGTAGGACTTAAAAAGCTCTGCATGTCCTCCATTAACAACACGTCTCTAAAGCGTCCTGTCCTTGCCGGCATGGTCGTGGGAGGAGGAGGATTACTTTCACCTCTTCCCCTGTTAGATTCCCGTTGTGCTGTGACATCACCCTTATACGCTGTGTAAAGCATACTTTTAAATTGATTTTGGAACTGCTGCATCCTTTCTGACTTGCCGTAATTCGGTAACATTTCAGGCACTTTCTGCTTATACCGGGGGTCTAGTAGCGTGGGCACCCAGTACAGGTCGTTCTCCTTCAGCCTTTTTATACGAGGGTCCCTCAACAGGCATGACAGCATGAAAGACCCCATTTGCACAAGGTTGGATGCCGAGCTACTCATGTCCTGTTCCTCGTCCTCAGTGATCTCACTGAAGGTATGTTCTTCCCGCAGGCAAGTACAACACCACGGGTACAAGATAGGTGACAATGAGCACCCTGGGATGCCTGTTGTGGTTGGTCTTCCTCCTTAAAGCCACATTCCTCCTCTGACTCCTCTTCCTCACAATCCTCTTCCAGCGTTGCCGCAGGTCCAGCAAGTGATGCTGATAAGGCTGTTTCTGGTGGTGATGGTGACCACAACTCTTCCTCTTCACGCTCATCTACGGCCTGATCCAGCACTCTTCGCAGGGCACACTCCAGGAAGAAAACAAATGGTATGATGTCGCTGATGGTGCCTTCGGTGTGACTGACTAGGTTTGTCACCTCCTCAAAAGGACGCATGAGCCTACAGGCATTGCGCATGAGCGTCCAGTAACGTGGCAAAAAAATTCCCAGCTCCGCAGAGGCTGTCCTAGCACCCCGGTCATATACAAATACTCGTTAACGGCTTTTTCTTGTTGGAGCAGGCGGTCGAACATTAGGAATGTTGAATTCCAACGTGTCGGGCTGTCGCAAATCAAGCGCCTCACTGGCATGTTTTTTCGCTGCTGGATATCTGAAAAGTGCGCCATGGCCGTGTAGGAACGCCTGAAATGGCCACACACCTTCCTGGCCTGCTTCAGGACGTCCTGTAAGCCTGGGTACTTATGCA
Source organism: Pelobates cultripes (assembly GCA_933207985.1). Taxonomy (NCBI): domain Eukaryota; kingdom Metazoa; phylum Chordata; class Amphibia; order Anura; family Pelobatidae; genus Pelobates; species Pelobates cultripes. The sequence goes on along the minus strand of OW240913.1, from coordinate 147,748,102 downwards.
CAAAGCGTTGTACAATCAGATTACACACATGTGCCATGCACGGCACATGTGTCAACTTGCCCAAATGCAATGCCGCCAAAAAAATTTCTTCCGTTGTCACAAACCACTTTGCCGATCTCCAGTTGGTGCGGAGTCAGCCACTGATCCACCTGTGCGTTCAGGGCGGACAGGAGTGCTGGTCCGGTGTGACTCTCTGCTTTCAGGCAAGTCAACCACAAGACGGCGTGACACTGCCATATCCGGGATGTGGAATAGTACCTGGGGAGCTGGGGGGGTGCCGTTGATGTGGAGCAAGATGCAGCAGCAGAAGAAGACTCAGCCGAGGAGGTTATGGAGTAGGAGGAGTAGAGGAGGTGGCAGCAGGCCTGCCTGCAAGTCGTGGCGATGTCACCAACTCCTCTGCAGAGCCACGCATTCCATGTTTGGCAGCCATCAGCAGGTTTACCCAATGCGCAGTGTAGGTGATATACCTGCCCTGACCATGCTTTGCAGACCAGGTATCAGTGGTCAGATGGACCCTTGCCGCAACACTGTGTGCCAGACATGCCATTACTTCCTTTTGTACAATCGAGTACAGGTTGGGGATTGCCTTTTGTGCAAAGAAATTTCGTCCGGGTACCTTCCACTGCGGTGTCCCAATGGCTACAAATTGTTTGAACGCCTCAGACTCCACCAGCTTGTATGGTGAAAGCTGGCGGGCTAAGAGTTCAGTCAAGCCAGCTGTCAGACGCCAGGCAAGGGGGTGACTTTGTGACATTGGCTTCTTACACTCAAACATGTCCTTGACAGACACCTGACTGTGGGCAGATGAGCAGGAACTGCTCAAGGCGAGAGACGGAGGGGCGGATGGTTGAGAGGGGGCAAGGAGGACAGCAGTGGTTAACGTGGCTGAAGATACTGGACCAGGAGGAGGATGGCGGCTTTGAGTTTGTGTGCTGCTTGTACTCATGTGTTGATCCCATAGGCGTTTGTGATGTGCGATCATGTGCCTTCGCAAAGCAATTGTACCTAGGTGGGTGTTGGACTTCCCACGACTCAGTTTCTTTTGGCACAGGTTGCAAATGGCATCGCTGTTGTCAGAGGCAAACACACACAAAAAATGCCACACTGCTGAGCTCTGCAATGACGGCATTCTGGTGGTGGCAATAGCATGCGTTGATTGGCGTGCTGTCTGGCTGACCCTGGGTGCCGATGCATGCTGTCTGACTGTGCCACTAGCTCCTTGCGACGACCTCCCCCTGCTTCCAACTCATCTCCTCCTCCTCCTCTCTTTCTCCCCATCTGAACTTTCCCCCTGTTCTTCTTCTCTTCTAGCGGGCACCCACGTGACATCCACGGACGCATCGTCATCATCAACCGCTGCACTTGTATCTGACAACTCAGCAAAGGAAGCAGCAGCGGGTACAACATCATCATCATCACACCGTACGTCCATGTGTGTAATGCTGCCTGACTAAGACATATCCCTGTTATCTACATCCTCTGGCAATAATGGTTGTGCATCACTCATTTCTTCCAACTGATGTGTAAATAACTTCTCTGACATACCAAGTGAAGCTGCTGTGGTGCTAGTGTTGGTGGTGGCGGCATGATAAGAGTAAGCTGCATGTATAAAACCCTAAGCCCCTCTTGCCGCTTACTCTTATCATATTAGGTTATTATTTTTTCTGGTGATCTCTCTGTGATTTTTGTTTTCCCTTTCAGCCGGGTTACACATAGGTGCCCTCGAAGGCACGGGGGTGGATGGTTAGCTGAGGGGTTAGTTTCCTACTCCATTTATTACTGCCTGCCGTGTTGATAGTGTAGGACACCTGTATCTCTGCAGTATCAAGTGCATATCTATAGCGTGCTGACAACATAGCAACATTTTGTATCTATTTATTTTCACTATTACTAGTTTTCAGTTTCAGTATCAAAGGCACATTCAAAACATGATATCATTATAGCAACACCTTGTATTCATCTCCTTCCAGTCTGTTGCCAAGCATAGCAATATCTTGTATTTATCCTTTTATACTACTAATCAACAGCTCTATTTATTTATTATTTTTATTTATTTTTGGCTATACCCTCATCGATTTTTTCACTTTATTGGTTTAATTGCAAATCCATTATCTAGAGTTGACTATCATATCCTGATCAATCAGCTTAGCATTATTGATTTGCATATATTTATTAGCTATCCCAGTTTATTATGTACTACTAGGCATCTTAGCCAATCCAATCATTCTAATAAGCTTTTACAGTTGGAGCTATCAATTTAACGGCAGTTTCAGTGCTATACTTCTAACCATTATTATCTTGGATATTCAGCACGCCCTTCTAACTTTGATTTCCTACGATATAGATCTATTGATATATTTTCATCTATATCCGATCTCACTATCACCACTTCCTTTACGTTTATCATTAAGATTACTGATAGGCTATGCTGGCTTTATCATGTCCTAGTATATATCACACTCTATCATTCCTCTGCTAATCTACCATAGCACCCATATATATTTTTTCTAAAT
>OW240913.1:147713283-147740906 GCA_933207985.1 Pelobates cultripes | reverse complement strand
CCTTTCCTTGTAAACTGATAATCAGACAAATAAAAGCAATTTTAGCTAAATCGAAATTAGGAGACAGACCAGCAATGCATTGTAACACAGAAAGTTATAAGAATCAGATAGATTCACGAGATATGATCAGTTTGGGGAATGAGCATGGATATGTGTGCTAACAGATGTACACAGGCTGATTCCAGAATTAAGAACAGCACAAGAATAGAGATCTATGTTAGTTTGTTGTTTTAATGAATTGTTAGTCTGAACTGTTTTTTCATTGTTTTTATGTGTGTTATAAGAAAGTATTAGGTTAATTAATTAAAATAAAAATACACATCAAGTTTGCAAATATGGCAGAATGAAATACACTAATGTAGCAGTTAGGAACATGCAATGTTATATTGGGTGTATGCGATTTTACAGTAACTCCAATCATTTTACAGAAGGAAAAACAATGTTGTTACTTCTGAGGTTGATTTAAAATCTTTGATTTAATTCATGAGAATGAGATTTTAATGTCATGACTGATAATGGATTACTATATTTTGCAAAGCCTGGACATATATATGTTTTGACTATTTAGAAGACAAAAGTTTTGATAGAATAAAACCTAGATTTACAAATACATTTGATGTAGGAAACAATATATGTTTTTGTACTTTGTTTCATGTGACAAAATGGTGCCAGTGTTAAGACAAAATGGCTGCTATTGCTAAAGTATAGTGGAAAACAATATTTTGTTGTAACATCTTATATGTGATTAGGTTATACCTCCAGATTATTAAACAGTTTAAAGGGGGGTATGATTAATAAGGTATGATTATTAAAAAAATTGAAAATTAAAATGTGTAGAAAAGATATTTTTGATTGCTTTATTGTTTATTGGATCAACATTTGTAAATATTGTATTCATTTATTATTGTTATATATGTATATATTATGTTCAAGTAGTTATGATGTAACATGGATATGGATATCAATACATAGCTGAAACAGAGGGAGTTTTGAAGTAAAGTAAGCAGCATGAGGGATAGAAACTCGACCTTCTAAGAACTCTCTATAATAGAAAGTTGTGACTACATCTTGTTCTATGCTCAATGAATGTGATACAAGTGATGTATGAATGGACAGGTTATTGACATTGTGTTATGGTTTTAAGACAAACCATAAACAGAGGGAATGTAGAATATTGCATATGGATGTGTGGATTGACATAAGTAACAGATGATATCAATAAGTCACAAGGCTTTCTTTGTCCGAGAGCTCTGGAATGTGGATTCGGGGGTCTTTTCCTTATATGGCTAGAGTTAAATGCTGACGTTAGTATTAGCACATCTTTATAGTAACAGAGGGACACGAGGTCGCGCTCAGTCTTGGCTTGGCTCTTGGCTCTGTACAACGATGTAACTCTCCCAAAAGAAGTCCAGCAATTACCATCTGCTGTTGAATGTCCATTATCCTGTAACATCATTTATTATGTTTTATTATGTATCCGTAACAAAGAATAAACCTGAAGAAACCGTAAGTCAGATTGCGTATTACTACTTTTCAATAATATAGACATATATTATTGTGGCGAGCATTTGGCCCAAGACTATATATACAAAAGACGTATATATATCAATCAACTGAAGACAAGATGAAATTAAGAAGATTCAACATTATCTCCGTCCATTCCATCCACATTTTACAGTACCTTTTTAATATTTTCCAGGTTATATAGAAATTTACCTTTTCCAAATTTCTACCTCTTCTCTTCCTCTGTCAGAATCTCTTCTTTTTTTTATTTCTTCTAGTTTTCTTATAAAACATAAGATAAAGTAGGGACTATCATGTCTTATATATTTCTCCTACACTTGACTTTCTTTGACACAAGGAGGAGCTCAAGTCAGCTCCATTTCCTCTGTCAAAGAAAGTTTCCTACAATACTCACCGTCCTCCATGTTCTTGCATTGTCTTCATTCACCATTTCTAAATGTCACAAAATGCCATAGCCAGAGATATCTTAGCTACTGTTAGAACATTTTAGGCAGAGGTGCAAGTTGGAGCCCCCGGATCCTCCTTCCCTCTTATCTACTGTGTTGAAGTGCCAGTGGGCTAATGAAGGAGATCTTTACACAGGTCTGTGAAGGCACACAACAAGGTCAGCACTTGGATAGCACCAGCCCTACATGGGTTGACAGGGAGAACTTAAATTCTCCCCTGTGAGCTTTGGCACGTGACCATTGTGGCAAACCAAGCATTTGCCCTGTTTGCCCAATGGACGGTCCAGGCCTGGTTAGTAGGTATGCTCAAGTGCTTGCCACAAAGCATGTTTTTTGTTTTGTTTTTTCATTTCTGCATCACAACAGCTCAAGTTGTACAATAAAAAAAATGTCATTGATTTAACCCAAATATTTAACAACAATTTATGAACCCTGAATCAGCCTGAAACAGGTTACTTACTATGTATGAAATATATTTTCTTGATCCATGAGGAAACTTTACATGGAAATTCAACTCTCTGATTGCATATTATTTTCTTTATGTAAATACTCAGAATTGTGCAGTAATTTTACAAAATTATTATTTAGAGAAATCAGAAAATATTAAACCTCCATTTTGGATTTTAAGATGCCTTCCTCAGTGGGAGCGCAATTCACAAGGCCCAATAATAGTAACAGCACATATGAAGTGGCTAATTAGACTTGTTAAAATTAGCCCTAATGTGCGTGTGTGTGGTTTAACAGCATTGCAAAAACAAAAGATCTCTTGCCTGTCTGTCAAAATAGGCCTTGTTTATTTGCAAGTAAAGCCTCATACATGAAGGTTTTAGGGATAGATACTCCCTAGTGCATAATGCATACTTCCCAACAATGTGAGGTATAGAATAGGGACGCCTTGGTAATTACCATAATGTGCCGTCCAAGGCTGCCATCAGAAATTTGGTGCCCCTGAAACAGCTCGCAGCCCATAGGGATGCAGTGTGTGTACTGAATGTAGTGTTTATAGTGGATGCAGAATGTGTGTAAAGTGGATGCGGTGTTTGTGTAATAGTGGTTGCAGATTGTACATTTCGAGACGTGCATTTGCATATAACCAATGTTTCAGTCCACCTTGACATATTAAGAAAAGTTTGGTAAAGAGACTGAAATGGTGAATGTATGCTATTGCAAGGCTGTAAAAAAACCAAATTACATTATCTTGATTTTGAAGTCCTATGAGTGTGTTCTTCACTTTGGCTGAGATCATCAAACTCAGCCAATCCAATGCTTTCCCAGAGGAAAGCATTGGGAGGCTATTGTGCATGTGTGGAAAAAGGCTGTGTGGCAAATCAGCATCTCCATGAGGAGCATTCAGCGCCTCCATGCACCGTCTCCATGTTGTGGATTTAGTGTGTATAGTGACTGCAGTGTGTGTTTGTGTAGGCATGCAGTGCATGTATAATGGCTGCAGAGTGTGTGGTTTTTGTAGTGGATGTAGTGTGTGTATAGTAAATGCAGAGAGTGTTTGTGTAGTGGATGCAGTGCGTGTTTATGTATACTGAATGCAGAGTATGTGCTGTGTAGTGGATGTAGTGTGTGTATAGTGAATGCAGTGTGTTTGTGTATAGCGAATGCAGAATGTTCGTGTAGTAGTAGTGTGTTCAAAGTGAATGCAGAGTGTGTGTTTGTGTAGGCATGTAATGTGTAAAATATTATTTTTCTGTGGAGGGAGGAGTGTTTTATATATATATATATATATATATATATATATATATATTTAAACATTTAATTTTTTTAACATATTATTCCTCCTCCCTGTGGCCAGGGAGGAAGGAGATCACATTTTCTGGTGGTCCGGTGACATGGTGCTTGAAGCCAGGCGCTGTTCACTGCACAGGGGGCCCAGCACACCCAGTCTTCACCTCCGAGCAGCTCCTCTGTCTCTAACTCACGCGAGACAGACACGCGTGCCTGTGGAGCATTGCCATGATAATCCGTGGCAATGCTCTGACGGTCGCAAGGCTGTAGAGCAGCGTTTCCCAATCGGTGTTCCGCGGAATCCCAGGAGATCACAAATGGGGTTCCACCAAAATTTCAGGAAACAAAATGGCTGTGGGTGGCGAAGGAGCACTCTCCCCTGCTCAGTTCCCTCGCGCGCTCAGCAGTGATGCCGGAGCCGGAATATGAATACGTCACTCCGGCTCCGGCATCACTAAGAGGCGTGTAAGGATGTTGAGCAGGAAGTGTGTGTATGTGTGTTTGTCACTGAGAGTGTATGTGTGTGTAGCAGATGGCATTGGGCTGTCCTAAAAACTACATTTATTATTATGTATTCAGTTAAATTGTATCTTTGTATGTGGAACTATATGCAGCATTCGTCTGATTGTTCGGTAGAATCACTCCAGTCATTATGAGAATGAAACTACCGAACAGTCAGACCCCCCCAGTAGGAAGTGTGCCTCCAATTACCGGTTGCAACAATGTTGCGAACGGGTAATTGGCAATCCGTGCAGTGGGTCCTTTGTTCGCGGGGTGGCCGCCATTTGGGAGACGAACACGTGGCGGCGGCCATTTTAAAACTCCTGAACAGCGGTGTTTTGCCGTCGAGTGTCTGGTACCCAAATCAGACACTCGGCTAGGCGAACACCGCTGAGACCTCCACACTGCCCTTAAATTCGTATCCAAACTACCGAACGGCCACCCATTCGGTAGAAAGAAACACCCGAACAAGGGAATTCATGCGAACCCTCCCTAGTCTCTATAGCACAAGCCTTTCGTGCCATTTATTCCCTTCTTCTGTGACCGACCGCAGGGCCCCATCTCATGGAACCAATTTCGTCTGTTCCCTCCAGCGCGGTCGGTCTTTTTAATACATCCGATCTGGGTGATTTTTGGATATGTCTCTCACCCAGATCATGGCTACCAGGGGATGTAATATTTAAAGGGGTACCCCTAGGCTTAGGGGTACATTCAGAAACCCAGGGAGTTTGTGTCCGGTATAAGGGGATTATGAGTCAGGCTAAGGGGAGGAGATGTGTGGGAGGTTACTCAGGTATGATTGGACACTGTACTAATGACTGTAAATCCCTCCCTTGCATGGGAAAATGCTTTATAAGGCCACTGTGTGATTAAAAGTTCAGTTCTGCTCCTGATGCTGTGTGTCGTCCAGTCATTGGGATTGAGGTTGGGATATTGCTGGATTATTTTGCCTGCTGGAAACCTTGCCTTATGGATTTATAATACTTGTTCCTGAGCCTCACTGGGATCTTAGGCAGAGATAACCTGTGGAATACCAGATCTCCGCTACAGTGTGTTTGCCAGTGATTGTGTGTGTATGTGTGTTTGTCAGTGGTAGTGTAAGTGTGCTCATCAGTGAGAGTGTATGTGTGCTTATCACTGAGTGTGTGAGTGTGTATGTGTTTGTCAATGGGAATGTATGTGTTCTTGTCAGTGAGAGTGTATATGTGTTTGTATGTGTGTCTGTCAAAGAGCATGTGTGTCTGAATGTGTGTCAGATTCATACACACTGACACATAGATACACACACTGGCACATACAAACACATATACACACACACATAGAAACACAGATGCACACACTTTGACACATAGATACACACACCTTCACACAAATAGATACATACATACATATACACAGATGCACACTGTGTGTCAAGGTGTGTGTTTCTGTGTGTCAGTGTGTGTATCTGTGTGCCACTTTTTGCCAGTGTGTGTGTGTATCTGTGTGTCAGATACATACACACACACACAGATACACATTGACACACAGATACACACATTGGCACATACAAACACAGATACACACACCTTGACACACAGACACACACCGGCCCATACAAAAAACAGGGGGGGCGGGAGGGAGAGGGGTGAGAGGAGGAGAATGGTTCAACGATGTTGATACACTATGTCAAAGGGTACGAAGGGAAAAATTAATTGGGAACCCCTGCTGTAGACACCTCGTCGACAATTCCCATTGTCATCGCTTTTAAAGGGACACCGTAGGCACTGTATCTGCTTCATCTCATTAAACTGGTTATAGTGTCTGGAGTCTTGTGGTCCCATCATTTCTATCAGCATTAAACAGTTTTTAAAGTTTTAATGTTTTAATGCTAAACAAGAGTCCCCGGCAATCCATCCCCTCTGTGCTGCTTTTGCTAATAAGGAAGTATTAGCCTGAGCAGAAATGGGCAGCTGTGATTGGCTGAGAGTGTCAGCTGACTGCTTTTAGCTTGTCAGAGTTCCAACTGACGGTATGAGTGGGTATGACAACAAGGAAGTATGTAATCTCTGCCTTAGCTACACATACTGAAGGGGCTGGACTGTGGGTGGCCAGAGACTCTTATTTTGTGACATACTGCACGAACATAGTGCAACACTGAATGGAGGGACAGTGCCAGGGTACTCCAGGCACTATAACCAATTCAAAGTGATTAAATGCTTATAGTGACTACAGTGTCCCTTTAAGGAAGCATTTAAGTCAGTCTCCTGGTCACTAAAAAGGATACACTCATGGAGTAACTTTTAACTGGGCTGCATGCATTTGCTTTCCAAGAAGAGAGAGACTGACATTTTCTGGCTGGGTGTTTTTAAAAAGTGGTCATGTCATAACTACGGAATTGAGGAGACGGCAAATCCCCTACCCCGCTACAGCATGGAAAGCAGAACTTTTCAAACTGCTACGTACTTCAACTAACAACATGGATGCCAGGGAAGGACTTAACCAATCCAACTCAGGAGACGTACATTCCATGTTGTCATCACTCATGGCGTCCATGAGCAAGGTCAACTCCAGGCTGGAGAAACTTGAGTCGGTCACCACGGCCCTTACTCTAGCAGGGCCACCCGCTGCTGCTTCACAAGCACCAGCCGACTTGCTATTAGTTGCTCCAGCCATCACCCAGGTTGACCAGTAAGTTAGCCCAGCTCATATGATCCCTGAGCACATAAAAAGAGATATCCTGGAAGGTAAAGATGTCAACCTGGCTTCTCTGCTGATTGCCTCCCAGGATATTGTGAAGAATAAGACTTATGCTTATGATGATGTGTCTGTTGTTGTCAGATCTAGGGACGCCCGCCTAAACAGGAAACTGACTATTCCTGAGTTTGTACTGGCTTTTGGTATTTACCGGGATGTCATCTGTGCGGTCTATCCCAAAAGAAGAGAGGAGTTTGATCTTTATATGCACAAGCTGGTAGACCAGGGCAAATATGGTGGATCAGCCTTTTATGACTACCATAGGTCTTTTTCTGCATAAGTGTCTGGAGCCTTCTCCCAGTATGGAACAAGATCCAACTGGGGAAGGATTGATACTGTAATGGCTACCCTGGTATGGTGAGGGTACCAGCCGTTTGGGATGTTCTTTTCTTCCCGGCAAGTCGCTGTGTAGTGATGGAGTCGCCTATTCCCTTCTGCTGGATCCGGAGTGGAAGCCAAGTACAGCTCTGAAAAGAGCCAAGTGATTAAGCTGCATAGATTCCCCTTTCAAGAACGAGACGAGGCTACGTTTTGAAGGGTCAAGAAGACACTCTCTTTTATGCGATTCTGCCCATGCAAGGGAGACACCCACATAATTAGCAGTATAACCAATCAATACAATATACATTCTGTACATCCCCTCCCCTTAGATAACTAAATAACACAATTAAAAAGGAACATATTTTCCCCAAAGTTCGGATGTACCCCAAATACTTGGGGTACAGACATAAATTTGGTATCCCCAGATAGCATGTATCTATGGTACTAACATTTAAAAATCAGCCCATTCGGTTCAGCCGTTCGGGAGATATGGGACTTAGAAGTTTTGACCGACCACACGGGCACAGTAGCCGAAAACAGTTCCATGAATGCTGGCCCTGCAGTCGGTCTAAGATTGTGGGTAAAAACTCCCGAACGGCCGGCCATCCGTATGCCATCCTGGGTTTGCTGAAATCCCCATCTGTTGCTGATTCTTTCTACCGAATGCCTGGTCGTTCGGTAGTTTTGGCGAGGTTTTCCCGAAGGTATGGAGGTCTCAGCGGTGTTCGCCTATTTGAGTGTCCAATTTTAGTTCCAGACACTCGACGGCAAACACCGCTGTTCAGGAGTTAAAATGGCCGCGAACACATGGAAGTCCCGAAATGGCGGCTGGGCTTACAGCTCTCATAGCGTTCGTGCGGTCTTTCGACAAAAAATGCCCATCAAGCAGGGAGGTAAATTAGTCTCAATTAACAGTCAGGGTGGCCTGTTAGAGGTAGGTAAGCATTCGCATGGAGAATGCTTGCAAAGTACCGAACTGCCTTGTAATCCATAGGTCTTTTTCAGGCAAACTGTGCTTTTTGTTACAGATACCGTCATATTTTGCAGACACTTTGCAGGTCTAAGAACACCGGCTTGTGAATATTGCTCCTCTACGGCACATAAGACAAATTTCTGTCCCAACACGGCGGATGAACATGCCTCCACGCAAGGAGCTAGTTCCTCTGGTGTTCCAGAGAAATTGACCAGAGACAAACTGGGACACCCGATCAAGTCCCAGATATGTAATAATTTCAATGTTGGGTCTTGTAATTATAGCGGTTGCAGATTATTGCATATCTGTTTAAAATGTTTTAGGGCACATGCAAAAACCATGTGTCCAAATAAAATGTACTCTAAGCCTTACCTAAGGTCCATAAATATTTCGGTATTTGCAGCATTTCTGTCACATCACCCGTCTAAACACTTGGTAGACTTTCTTATCTCTGGTTTAACAGAAGGCTTCCACACGGTATTGTACACATACCATCCAGAATTCTGGAATGCCCTAATCTACAATCCGCACAACACAACCACACAGCTGTTGACACTCTCTTAGCCCAAGAAGTCGCTGAGGGTTTCTTATTGGGGCCTTTCAAGGCTCCTCCGTTCAAAGAATGGTGCACTAACCCCATTGGTATTGTCACAGGGAAATCTTCCCTTAAACAGAGACTCATCATTGACCTATCTGCACCACACTCATCGGCTAACCCCAGTCTTAATTCCCTCATACCCTCCGAAGAATTCTCCTTGCAATACACCACCATAGATGACGCCATTACAGCTATCATAGAAGCAGGGGTCGGAGCATGGCTTAGTAAGACCAATATTACTAATGCCTTTAAATTGCTGCCAATCCACCCCACACTGTGGCACCTGCATGGCATCAAGTGGTCCGGGAACTACTATTTTTTTTTTTTCTCCCGTTTAACTTTTGGGTCCAAAAGTAGCCCAGCTATTTTCAACACATTTGCCGAAGCATTGTGCTGGTTACTATTGAACATAGCCAGATGCCCTACTGTATTACATTACCTGGATGATTTCTTACTGGTCGAGGAGAATACTTCCCCTCCCAGTAGCCTCAAAGCTACCACCAAGCTATTCGAGCAGCTAGGTGTCCCAATCTCCCCTAAGAAAACGGAGGGGCCAGACACGATTATCACATTCCTGGGAATTCCATTAGACTCAACCACAATGCAAGCAAGCCTACCACACGACAAGATAGAGAACATTCTTACCTACATCAACCACTACCTTCAGCTCGGTACTTGCAACCACAAAGAGCTACAGTCCCTGCTGGGTTCACTAAATTTTGCCATGCGTATCATACCTCAAGGCCGCTCCTTCATATCACGACTCTTGTATCTTTTTCCACTCTTCCTACACGACACACACAGGTTGTCCTTAAATACTCAAGCTACGGCAGACTTACGCATGTGGAAGGACTGTTTAACCAATTGGAATGGTAAAAGTATGTTCCTCCCTCAATTGACTGACTCATCACCTACCATTTGGTCAGATGCAGCATCTACCACAGGTTTTGCATCAATTTTTGGGCACGAATGGCTTTGGGGCAGCTGGCCTACAGCAGTTCAGGATTTGGAACGTTTTTCCACTACCTCAGCTCTCTTTGAGATCTATCCCATCGTGGCGGCTGCCGTAGCATGGGGTCATTTATGGGCAAACATGCGAGTACGTTGCTACTCAGACAACCAGGCAACCTGTCACATCATCAGCAAAGGTCGTTCCAAATCCCTTACGATCATGAGATTTCTGAGGAAACTCACTTGGTTGGCGGCCTGTCATAATTTCTTCCTGTATTGTTTCCATGTTTCAGGTGTATGTAACACAGCTGCTGACAGTTTGTCTCGTTTTAAATTTCAGGCATTTCATCAAGCACTCCCGTGAGCTGCGCTCACAGCCACCACTACTCCAACATTTCAACAACTAATTCTGGACTAGACACCATCATGCATCATAGCAGGGCACTGTCCCAATTGGCACTGTCAAAAAATACTCACAAAACATACAACAGGGCTTTTACATTATTCAAAAGATTCCTTTTGGAACATAACATCATGCAACCTTTTGTCATGACATCTTTTTGGGGTTTTGCTTCTTTTTGCTACCTTAAACTTAAAATGCCATACAACACCATCAAACTTTATCTCACAGGCATTCAACACCATATGCTAATCTTACAACCAAACAACATAAGTTTCATGGCATCTCACCAGATTAAGACTATTCTTAGAGGCATTCAGAGATCTGAACCCACACGTACATCAGAGGCTACCCATAGACAACCATATCTTCAAAGCATTGTCTGACCTGCTTGATTTAAAACCTTTTGACACCAACACAAATTCTGTCATCAAAGCAGCAATATACATAGCTTTCTATGGATTCCTAAGACCTAGAGAATTCACTACAGCCAACGTGACACTATCTACTCCTATTCTCCTCTATTTCCACTTAACAAAACAAATGGATCATTACATCCTGACTCTACCTCACTCCAAACCAGTCAGAATGCACCAGTAAAAATAACATACTATCCCACACACAACAGGTGGTGCCCCATCAAGATTATTGATGCATGCATACATACAGTATCATAATTTACTACCATCACAACCATTATTCCTATTACAAAGTTCGGTACTCACCACTACAACCTTCATGACCTACGTCAAGTCTTTACTCACTCAACTGGTCCTCAATGCAGCTAACTACTCAGGGCACTCCTTCTGCATAGGGGTGGCATCCACAGCCTCAAGTGTCAACATTCCAGTTTATGTTTTAAAAATACTGGGGCGCTGGAAATCATCCGCTTACTCATGAATTAAGGGATGCTTTCAAAAAAATGTCTGGTTGATATATGTATCTCTATTGGTTGTCTGTAATTTGATTACTTAATTTTTGCCCTCTTCTTTCTCAGGCCTACCTCATCGTCGGTTCCGGCACACCACAACCGACTTGCTCTTTGTACTATCCTACATTTCATTATGGTATTTTTCTCTGTACTATCATGAGCACCTAACACAAGTATTAAGGCAATTTGGCCTGTATTTGTGGGAGGTGCTTGGTATCCACTCCTAGCCTACTTAAGGCACACCCCTTACCTTGCTTCTTACCATTCAAGGTCAGCGTTGCATGACCCTCCCACCACACCACATTTTAACATTATTTTTCTTTCTATTTCTCTTTCCTTTGTAAGTCCTCTTCTTTCTCAGGCCTACCTCATCGTCGGTTCCGGCACACCACAACCAACTTGCTCTTTTTACTATCCTACATTTCGTTATGGTATTTTTCTCTGTACTATCATGAGCACCTAACACAAATATAGATATAGATATAGAGAGAGAGAGAGAGAGAGAGAGAGAGAGAGAGAGAGAGATAAAAATAATAGAAAATATACATATGTCCATATACATAATTCCATAAATATTTTCATAAATATACACATAGATTTCAAATGTGTATATATTTAAATTCTACGTGCATATTTTTTAAATATTTTTTTCATAATTAAGTAATTTTATTGATTGCAATTTGCGTGACCTGCCTGACAACCCAGATCAAAAGTCTAGAGAATTTAAGTTTGCTAGCACTATATTTAACCCTGTAACTTTCCAAGACACCCTAAAACCTGTACATGGGGGTACTGTTTTACTCAGTAGACTTTGCTGAACACAAATATTATTGTTTATAAATAGAAGAACATATCACATTGATGATATTATCAGTGAAAGTAAAGTTTTTTTTGCATTTTTCACACACAAACGGCACTTTCACTGGTGATATCATTGTTGTAATACGTTTAACGATTTAGAAACACTAATATTTGTGTTTAGCGAAGTCTAAAGAGTATAACAGTACCACCCATGTACAGGTGTTATAGTGTTTTTGAAAGTTACAGGGTCAAATATAAGGCCGTTTTTCACATTGAAATTTGCCAGATTGTTTATGTTGCCTTTGAGAGTGTATGGTAGCCCAGGAATGAGAATTACCCCCATGATGGCATACCATTTGCAAAAGAACACAACCCAAGGTATTGCAAATGGGGTATGTTCAGTCTTTTTTAGTAGCCACTTAGTCACAAACACTGGCCAAAATTAGCGTTCATAATTGTTGTTTTTGCATTTTTAACACACAAACAAATATAAATGCAAATTTTGGCCAGTGTTTGTGACTAAGTGGCTACTAAAAAGACTGGACATACCCCATATTTAATACCCTGGGTTGTCTATGTTTTTTAAAATATATGGTTTGATGGGGGTAAAATCGATAGGCCAGCTTCAAAGATGTCCCAAATAGGACATGGGTGCATGATGACTAGCTGTGAAAATATTCCAAGTTGGAAAAGTGGAATGCACACTCTCCAAATAAGGTAATTTAGCCCCTAAAGAACCCAACAAACCTATACATGGGTGGTATCACTGTACTCAGGAGATGTTGCGGAACACGTATTTGAGAGTGCTTTGGCAGTAATCCTTAAAGGACCACTCTAGGCACCCAGACCACTTCAGCTTAATGAAGTGGTCTGGGTGCCAGGTCCAGCTAGGGTTAACCCATTTTTTAATAAACATAGCAGTTTCAGAAAAACTGCTATGTTTATTAATGGGTTAAGCCTTCCCCCTAATCCTCTAGTGGCTGTCTCATTGACAGCCACTAGAGGCGCTTGCGTGCTTCTCACTGTGATTTTCACAGTGAGAGCACGCAAGCGTCCATAGGAAAGCATTATGAATGCTTTCCTATGTGACCGGCTGAATGCACGCGCAGCTCTTGCCGCGCGTGCGCATTCAGCCCAGGAGGAGGAACGGAGGAGGAGAGAAGGAGGAGAGCTCTCCGCCCAGCGCTGGAAAAGGGTAAGTTTTAACCCCTTTCCCCCTTCCAGAGCCGGGCGGGAGGGGGTCCCTGAGTGTGGGGGCACCCTCAGGGCACTATAGTGCCAGGAAAACGAGTATGTTTTCCTGGCACTATAGTGGTCCTTTAAAGTTCTCAGTACACGTATTCTTAAATTGCTATTTGTCAGAATTTTAAAATTTGGCATAGATTGGTGGTAAAATGGTTGCATGAAACAAGTCAAAATACCCCAAGTTTAATACCTTGTCTTCTTTTAAAAAATATATACATGTGAAGAGTTATTCAGGGATTCCTGACAGCTATCCGTGTTACAATGCATTAATTTTGAAAAAAAAAAAGGGGTTTGGAAATAGCAAAGTGTACTTATTGCAAAAAAAAAGCTAAGAACATGTTAACATTTGGGTATTTCTAAACTCAGGAAAAAATTTAGAAACTATTTAGCATGGGTGTTTTTTGGCAGTTGCAGACGCGTGACAGATTTTGGGGTCAAAGTTCAAAAAAGTGTGGTTTTTTTTTACATTTTTCCATCATATTTTATCACTTCTTTTATTGTAAATTATATGATATGATAAAAAATAATGTTATCTTTAGAAAGACCATTTAATGGCGAGAAAAACGGTATATAATATGCGTGGGTACAGTAAATGAGTAAGAGGAAAATTACATCTAAACACAAACACCGCAGAAATGTAAAAACAGCCCTGGTCCTTAACGGTAAGACAATTGAAAAGCGGTCTGGTCACTAAGGTGTTAAACCAGAAGCGCCACTATTAGCTCAGGTTATAAAAAAATAAATAAAGAATGCTTGCTTGATGGACAAACTGATTGCCCAGGTTAGAAATACATTGTCCACATTTAACAAAATCTGGGCTCCATGGGAGCAGTATCAAAAACATTAAATATAGGTGACACTGGTTGTCCCCCCACCCTAGGCACACCTTACTTTGATATATATTGTTGTTTCTGTTGTGTTAATTTAGTTTTATAAAATTTTTTATTGAGGTGAAGCCATGCTAATCACAAAAGATTTTATTTGGTGAAAACCCTGTCCATGGAATCTGCTCTAAAAACAAGCATTATGAAGAGAAAATATCATCCGTCAACAAGACTTATTCATTTATACTTTATGACACGATCTATATGTTTGTCTATATTCCACTTGCACTGTTTATTCTCTTTCAAAATACAAAACTGTAATGTATATTTTTTTTATTTTAAGTATAGGTTCACACACCTATAAATGTATTGGGTTTTTTATGTGTAGTTTAATGATTGTACGTAAATAAAGCATCTTTTCTTTTTTAAGCTCTTGGGTGTGGAGGGGTTAATCAACATCTATTTAATTTTTATACTATCAATGTTGTAATTAAAGATATTGATTGGAAAAATTAAATACGGATTACTTTTCAGAATAAAAAATATCCTACTTCCTTGTTTTTGTGGTCATTGTTTTGACAATAACCTGGCAGTGAAGAGATTTTATTTTAGCAGGCTTTTGCAAACAAACTACAAGCTGAGTCCTGTGGGAGTTTAAAAAAAATGATGAAATGCTGTGCAATCTAACATGCAGTTATGAAAGTTAAGTAATAGTCCTACTATTAGGCAAGGCAGTGTGAGGGGAATAAAATACATTGCAGTTGATTTACTTGTTGCTGAAAGAGCCATTGTAGGCTTTGATTTAATATTGTTGAATAAGCTTTTTATATAAGATATATATATATATATATATATATATATATATAATATTTTTGGATAAACTTTTAAAATCGAATATTTTAAAAAAATATTTTAATATTTTTTGATATATTGATATATATTTTTTTTAATTCAAAATAAACATAATTTTAAAAGTTTATTAAATATCAAATTATTTGGAAAGCTTATCCAAAAATATTAAATTGGCACTGTGAACCATTAAATGGGTTAATTTCATAAAAAGTGCTATTTGATTATTTGACTCATTGACAATGTGCCTCTCAACCAGCATCCTAAAGCTCTAGACAGCGAGGCGCTAGGCAAAACTTGAACATAGGCTCCCCACTGGCATAATGAAAAAAAAATCCAAGTGATTTTATAACACGCAGAGTTAACAAGTGAAGCAAGCACTCACATGGGAGGGGTGGCGGGGGGGACATGACGACCCTCGTCCGGGCTGCGGACACGGATACACCGACTTACCGTTTCATTAAGCGCAATGTGTGGTTTCATGTATGTTCTACTTGTAGGAATGTTAAGGAATGTTAAATAACTACTAGTTAGCAACTGTCTAACATCATGCTAACCAAAATGACAGGTGTACTCAAAACAAGACCCAATTGACAAACCATGTAGAGTTGTGGCCCTAAAACACAAAATGAAGAATTAACCACTGACGAGAATGGAAGCGCTAGTAAACGTGCATATTAGTCTAAAAGTATCGCGCTTCATCTTTACACAACTGAACCGCTTGAAAACAGCTTCTGCGCAAGCCTATACACTTATCAATGTATGTATGCCTAGTGCGGCTTCTGCGTAAGCCTATACCTGGGCACGAATATGCATTCATGCAGCGGCTCCTGCGAAAGCCTTAGCATTGTCACAAAAGGGCACTTCGTTATTGGCTATGAAAAACAAAGAATGTTATATAAAAATGTATACACCACACATAAAAGTGCCTGCAGCACACCCTATTTTTATGTTGTTTCAGGTTAAAATTTAAATCTGTTTTAAATCTGTTTTGTTTTATATATAAATGTAAAAACCCTGACAGAACAAGACCGCAAGGAAGAACTCTGAACAGCATCTAACAACCCAATCTCTTTTTTCTGTATCACTGTGAAACTGCTGTAAAACACGAATTTTGGCTTTTGCATAAGTCCAAGTACTGTTCACATGCCTGAAATGTCAGCCATCACCCAATTCTGCAATGTGGTCTAGTGCACAACCTGACCACGTAGCATTACAGGACACCTTGTGGACTGCAAAACATGATTATGGGCCCTCCTGCCCTGGAAGCCTTTGCATACAGGCACAATCTTCCTCTCTCCCCCAGCTCAATCCCTATCTCTCACCACTCAGTCTCCCTCTCTCCCATGCATCCCTCTCTCACCCCTTTCTTTACAGGCAGCATTTTTTTTTCTCTCCCACCAGCTCCATATCCCATTCACCCCTCTATTCCCCTCAGCTCCACCTCCCTCTCACCCCCAACTCCATCTCCATCTCTCACACAGAGTTTCCTTTCTTTATCTCCCCCTGCCCCACCAGCTTCATCTCCCTCTCTCATTAAATATTTTTCCCTCCCTCTACAATTCCTGTTTGTCTCACTCCCCCAGCACAATAAATAGTTAAACCACTTACCCTGGTGGTCTATTGTTACTGACTACTGGGAGCAGCATCACATTTTCCTTCCCTCCAGAAGAGAGAAGCTTCCTTCTTCAGTAGCTTCCTGATGTATTGCAGTGTAACAGAGCTTGCCAGTGCAGGCAGCCAAGTACATACCAGCACCTTCACAGATATAACCTTTTACCATGCTTTCAACAATTGTTGCATGAACACCTGCAATATTATCTGATGCTCAGCACCTATGCTAGTGCATGATTTTCCTGCCCCAAACCTCCGGCAGTGTGAGAAGCACCTGGCTGCTAACGCTCCTTGCACCTCCTAATAGTGGGCAACTCTCTAGTGGTGGCCATCTGCTGTTTGCCCCATGCTACAGTCCCTGTTATCAGGCCCTGTTTAACAGGCACTGTTATCCAGTTAGGTGAGCTAGGCGTCCGGAAGACCCCAGTGAACATGAGGCAAAAGGCAGCTATCTAAATTACCCAATTAGAGAGCCACCTATGCTTCTCTGCTCTCCAACCTTAGTTCTCACCCCTTTCTTTCCTGTCCTTCTCAAGCAATTCCTTCCATAACCCGTGTCCCTATCTGAGTGGCCGCTACATCAACTCTCTTCCAATCTTACCATTGGCTTCCCATATCGTTCACATTCCAAGACTTTTATACATCTCTCATCAGCAACTATTCTCCCAATCCAAAAACAACTCTTTGACTCCACACTTCGGCCTACTGCTACCCCTGCTGACACCAATCTCACAGCCCAAGATTTTGCATGGTATATTATTAAACAAAATCAGGAAGAACATCTCTCATCCTTTCTCCTTCCCCTGCAACTTTACTTCAGCTATGAATCTTCTTCTTCCTTAAACATACCTTCTGTTACTGAACAGGAGGTTTCTGCACCTCTTTTGTCCTCATGGTTAACAACCAATCCCCTTGATCCTTCTATAACCCATTTCTTCAATTTCTCTATATCATCAGGAGTCTTTCTAGCTTTGCTAAAACATGCAATTGTCTGTCAAATGCTAGGGAATTCTTCTGCTGAACTTCTTCATCCCATATACCTACTTCACTTCACCTCTTCTTTTACTACGGTTCATGTACATCCATCTCACTAACTTTCTAAAGTCCAACTCCCTCCTTAACCAACTTCAATCTGGTTTCTGTTCTCTTCACTTTACCGAAGCAGCCCTTACTCATCTCCCCACTAATAATATACTAGATTGCCTACTTACAACAAGATGAGGATGATGATGGGCTGCAGTTTGGCTCCACTCCATTAGGTAAAGAGGGGAGGAGGAGAGGTGAAGATGGGGGAGAGTAAGTAAAGGAGGAGGGAGTAAGAAGAAGGGTGGTATGAAAAACGGGGGTAAGAAGAACAAGGGGGGGAGTGAGAAGAACACAAGGAGGAGGGGCTGGGCGGAGAGGGCGGAGGAGAGGTGGAGAAAGAGGAAGAGGGGGAGTGAGAGAGGGAAGAAGGGGGAGAGGAGAGGTGAAGAGGGGAGGAGAGGGGAAGGGGAGGAGAGGTGAACAGGGTGGAGAGGTGAAGAAGGGGAGAGGAGAGGTGAAGAGGGGAGGAGGGAAGGGTTGGTGGAGGGGTGAACAGGGGAGGAGAGGTGAAGGGGGGAGAGGAGAGGTGAAGAAGGGGAAAGGAGATGTGAAGAGGGGGGGAGGAGAGGGAAGGGGGAGGAGAGGTGAACAGGGGAGGAGAGGTGAAGAAGGGGGAGAGGAGAGGTGAAGAGGGGGGGGAGGAGAGGGAAGGGTTGGTGGAGAGGTGAACAGGGAGGAGAGGTGAAGGGGAGAGGAGAGGTGAAGAAGGGGGGAGAGGAGAGGTGAAGAAGGGGAGAGGAGATGTGAAGAGGGGGGAGGAGAGGTGAAGAAGGGGGGGAGAGGAGAGATGAAGAAGGGGGGAGAGGAGAGGTGAAGAGGGGGGAGGAGAGGGGAAGGGGGGAGGAGAGGTGAACAGGGGAGAAGAGGTGAAGAAGGGGGGGAGAGGAGAGATCACCTGCACAAACTAGTATCCCTATACACTACATACCATAAGCACACATATTAGATCCTCTACAATAACACATAACACATCCCCTACACACTCCACTCCCTGTGAACGAACTCATGGGTGGGTGGAACATATAAGTGGACTTATGAGTAGGCCTTGTGGGCATACTCACTGTCAGGCCCTGGGGCCCAGAACTTGAGCTGTGTAAGGGGCCCCCAAAAAATGGAGCTGCTTCCAATTCTCCCAGAACATTGAATTTTGTGACTACAGTTGCAAACAGCCTCCAGAGATCCTGTTCTACACCAGACCAGTGGAGCCAAACTGCAGCCCATCATCATCCTCATCTTGTTGTAAGTAGGCAATCTAGTATATTATTAGTGACTCTAATCTATAATTTACCTCACATTAAAGGGACACTATAGTCCACAGAACGACTGCAGCTTAATGAAGTGGTTCTGGTGTCTATAGCCAGTCCCTGCAGGCTTTTTAATGTAAACATACACTGTGGCAGCACTGGCGTTAGTTCATATGGCAGCTCATATAGGTGGGGCATTGTGATGTCACATGGGGGCGGCAAATACAGCTGTTCCCCATGCAGCCACAGGTGCCGCTGTGCTGGGAGATTGTGATTACTCTTCACTTCCTCCCAGCCTACAGAGCAGCGCATGGGAGAGAGAGAGGAGGAGGCATGATTTAATCTTACAACAAATCCAGTAAGCAAATCTTTATAAATTTTGGGGGATCAGCTCTGTTTCCACAGTTTATTGGTGTTTACTCTGATGTCTGTATTAATATTGAGGGATTTCTAAGTAGTAACATCAGTGTGTGTCAGCAGGGCCAGCCGTTGGGGTGTGCACGCTGTGCGGTCACGCAGGGTGCCATCACAATAGAGGACATCCCCTACACACTCCACCCCCTGTGAACAAACTCATTGGTGGAACATGAAGGTGGACCCTGGGACCCAGACCTTGAGCTGTGTAAAGGACCCCCCAAAAAATGGAGCTTCTTCCCGTTCTCCCAGAACATTGATTTTTGTGACCACAGTTACAAACCGCCTCCAGAGAGCCTGTTCTGCACCAGACCAGTGGAGCCAGACTGCAGCTAGAGCCCATCATCATCATCATCTGGTTGTAAGTAGGCAATCGAGTATATTATTCGTGGCACTAAGCTCTAATTTACCTCACATTAAAGAAACACTATAGTCCCCAGAACCACTTCAGCTTAATGTAGTGGTTCTGGTGTCTATAGCCTGTCCCTGCAGGCCTTTTAATGTAAACACGGTGGCACTGCAGCACTGGCGTTAGTTAACATGGCAAATCATATGGGTGGGACATTGTGATGTCACATGGGGGGGGCGGCAAACTTTACTTTTGCCTAGGGCGGCAAAAATCCTTGCACCGGCCCTGGCTGGAGGGGGCTGGGTGAGCTGTGGCCGCACAGTGTCCCATGGTAGTTAGGGTGCCGTGCGGCCAGTACAGCTCACACAAGCAAACAGCTGATAAACTGGCCGCACGGAGGAAATGTGTATGTGTGACTGTGTGTGACTGTCTGCCTGTAACTGAGTGTGTGACTGTCTGTCTGTAACTGAGTGTCTGCCTGTAAATGTGTGTGTGGGGCTGCAGGGATTTTGTAGAAGGGGGCGGGGGTTTTGTATTGGGACAGGAGTCTTTATAAGGGGGGATAAGCAGGGGATTTGTGGAAGGGGGTTGCGGGGGTTTTGTAGACGGGGCAGTACAGGATTTGTAGAAGGGGCAGAACAGAGGTTTTGTAGGAGGGGCGGGGCAGGACAAGGGTTTTGTAGGAGGGGCTGACAGCGGTTTTGCAAAGTTTACAAATTGTAAAAAAAAGAAAGAAAACCTTTAAAAAATTTTACAGGTTTTTTTTTTTTGGGGGGGGGGTGCCAAGCACAGGATCCGCCCCGGGTGCCAAATGCTCTAGGTACGCCCCTGTGCCTACCCCATGCCCAGAGTGGATGAGCTGCTAGATCGCATAGCCAGGGGGAACTACCTAACTACCATTGACCTCTGTAAGGGTTACTGGCAAATCCCCCTGGCAAGGGAGGCTGTCCCCAAGTCGGCCTTCGTCACCCCATTCGGTCTGTACCACTTCAAGGTCATGCCGTTCGGGATGAAGAACGCCCCCGCTACCTTCAAACGCTTGGTGGACAGACTCCTTGATGGCTTCCAGGAGTTTGCCTGCGCATATCTGGACGACATAGCGATCCACAGTGAATCCTGGGAAGAACACTTGGCTCATGTGGGAATAGTCCTAGACCAGATTCGAGCCGCCGGCCTGACGCTAAAGCCCGAAAAATGTCACTTTGGGATGGCTGAGGTTCAGTACCTGGGTCACCGGGTAGGCTGTGGGAAGCAACGACCGGAGCCAGCTAAAATAGAAGCGGTCGCCAACTGGCCCACTCCCCACACTAAGACCCAAGTGCTAGCCTTTCTGGGCACCGCTGGGTACTACAGAAAATTTGTACCGGAGTATAGCGCCATTGACCGACCTGACAAAGAAAAACCTTCCCCGACAGGTCCTGTGGTCTCCCCACTGTGAAACGGCTTTCCAAGCCCTCAAAACTGCGTTGATTAATGCTCCTGTCTTGGCTGCCCCAGCCCCTAATCGACGTTTTATTGTCCATACAGACGCTTCCATGTTCGGGCTGGGAGCTGTCCTCAGCCAAGTAGGAGATGATGGGAAAGAACACCCGATTGCCTACATCAGTCGAAAACTCCTACCACGCGAAGTCAGCTATGCAGCGGTAGAAAAGGAGTGTTTGGCTCTGGTGTGGGCACTAAAGAAGTTAACCCCCTATTTGTATGGACAAGAGTTCACTCTAGTTACAGACCATAACCCGCTGGTGTGGCTCAACCGGGTCGCTGGGGACAATGGCAGATTGTTACACTGGAGCTTATCCCTGCAACCCTTTAATTTCACAATCACCTACCGACCTGGGAAGCAGAACGGCAACGCAGACGGATTATCCCGGCAAACAGATCTCAGCCCAGCATAACCCCACGAGTCTGGACAGCCTTAGTCTGCCCCGAAAAGGGGTCAGACAGTGTCTGCCAGAGTGTTCCACAAAGAGGGAGCATTGTTACAAAAGACTGGAAATCACTATGTTGCTGTTTTAACCCACCGATTGATACTGTTTGCCACTGCATAAGTTAAGCAGAAAACCACACGAATGGATTACGCGAACCCTTATGAAGGCTCCATTCGTGGTACGAACGGGGGACCCCCCAGAAACTGGAGTGTGCCGCCACTTAACCCCGTCACCCAAATTACCGGTCGACCACCCGGCCCGCGGAGTGTGGCAGCCATTAACCACCCAGGTGGCTGCGGTTTGCGGTTAACCACAACGTAATTGATATGCCTGGGGGCATCGACGTTCGCACCCAAAGTACCGAAGGGAAAATACCGAACTGTCCACCGAACGACGACCCCCTACAGCGGGTCGCGTGGCGCTCATTAACGGTGGTTTCTGCGGTTAACCGCAGGTCAAGTACCCTGCTCCCAGGTGGTCCTCATTCTCTTACCGAACGAGCCCACTACCAGACAGACAACGGGACTTCGCATGGACTGATACCGAGTTTAGTTCCACGAGTTAGACACGAAGTCCCGCTGCTCGCTAAACCAGCAGAAAACATGGCCGCCAACAAAGACTAACAATCTCAAAATGCCGAACTGACTTTATACGGCAGAAACAGTACATTCTGTTCGTGGGATTAGAGCGCCATTCGCCTGTTTTATCTATACGAACGCGAGCCTTCAGATGAATGGTAGAATGAATGGTTTTCCTGTAATAATGTACAAGTTATGGATTTGTATGTAGTTTTCTGGGACATAATAAAACGTGGTCTTTTGTGCGCTTGGAGATAATTAGATTGTAAAACTGTTGGCCTCATTACCTCCGAGCTGGGCGGGTACTAATTCAAATGATACAGTGTACTGTGATTGGTTACCTGTTTGTACTGTACCTGTATTCCATCAGGTCCACAGGGGGCTGTCCTTGGACCTGAGGAATCACATAAATTGCCATGCTATGTGCCAGTAAAGCCAGTTCGTTTTGACCCTCAACTTGCAGCCTCGACTCATGTTGTAGGGATCCGGGATATTGATGCTCATATCGTGCTTGGGGATATTCTACATTTGCAGCTTACTACCGAAAGACCTCCGTTCGACTCTCTGCAGCGGGAACCAGGACATCCTAGCGATCAACCCTCCTGCTAGACCGGGGGCAATCGTAACAGTGACAGATTAAAATCATACATATTGCTTCCTTCCCTTTAATAGAACAATTAATTAGTGCTGAGGAGGGACGATTAGAATTATTTCTCTTAACACGTCTCAGTTTGTTTATTTTTTAAATTAGTTCTCATTATGTTTTTATTTCTGTTAAAACAATGCTCTGTGCGCCATAACAAATTCTCAATCAAGTTGTTAAGGTGTCTGGAGTCCCCTGGCAACATCTTAAAGGAACACTCAAATCATGCTGTAGTGATTGTGGTGCCAGAAGTGCCCTGGCACCCCTTATTGTAAGTAGTCAAACAGTTTGACTGTTTACCTGGGGTCTGTTTCCCGTCTCTACAACGGGAGACGGGGAGAGCCAAAAAGGAACACTACAGCGTTAGGAATACAAACCTGTATTAACAATGCTATAGTGCCCTAGTATGTTGTAGGCTGAGGTTGTTACTTCAGGTTTCTAACTCTGCTGTATGAAAAACCCTGGTTAGGAGTAAATTATGGAAGAATAAGAAAAGGAAAAGAAGAAGAGAAAGAGAAGAGAAAGTTGTTGTAAAGTGCAGACGGAGCGGCCGCCATGCCCTCTTCGGCTCTAGTGCCTATGTCCCAGAACAGCCTGAACTGCCCTAGGGGTTGTCAACATTTGTCTCCCGTGGCTCCCACACTTTTGCAAATGTTTTCATGGTCACCCTGACCTAAGCTGTCAGTTTGTCCATCAAGTAGTTGTCCCTAGGTTTCAGGAGCACTGTTTCGATAGAAGGCACAGCCAGGTTCAGCCACGTTTGAGCCAATGCACTGCAGGCCGTTAGGATAAAACAGTAATATTTTATATTGGAGGGTTAAAACAACAAGGTCACTGCCCCAAGCCATTTCATCGAGATGAAATGGTCTGGGTTACATTAGTGGTCTTTTAAGCACAAGCTTCCGTTAGTTCTCCTGTGCTAAGCTTTGCAATGCAGGGCTGGCTCATTAGCTGAGAGCCTCAGCTGATTTCTCACTGAGATTAAAGAATAGAATTGTATGTATATTCACTTTATGATGGGTGAACTCTATCACTGGCAAATAACACTGGATAGCCGCCAAACATATCTTCCTCACGCACTAGGGTAACACTCAGGCTAAATAGCACCACGATAAGTACCACACCAGGGCCAGACATGAGTACCTGGCAACCACAACTGGGCGAAGGGACTCCCGAACGCTACACGAGCTCAGCCATAGGTAACAATCAAGGGAATACCAGTGTTCCGAACAATGAATACCAGTTATAAATGAAACAAAGCTCCCGTCTTTAATTGTTACACTTAGAACTGTACTGTCATACAAGAATTGGATATGCTTATCTCTCACTATGGGGTAAGAGATATACACCTCGGAAAGTCAATACGGACCTGCGTGTCCACTCATTTCGTAAAACAAGCAGACTCATAGGCCTGCAAGCTTGGTATGTTGTGGATTTATTTAAAAAAAAAAATTTTTCCCTTATCTTTCTTTTTCATGGATTACCAGTTTTTCCTACCCCTATTACACTTATAATGTATGCATATCTAGACCTGCGAGTCTTCAAACTGTTCTAACTGCTGATTCTCCAATTAACTGAATAAACATATTTCCCAAAAAAACAAACATACGATTTGTTGGATATTCCATAAGCGGTTTAGGTGTTGATATTTCATGCATCGGGATAATATGTATCCAGAGGTAAACAATGTTTTTGGACTATGTACATCTTTGGGAAAACAAACCTGACTGACTTTTTTTACCATGTCACAAGACAGTGTAGTGTTTTAATACAATAAAACAATCTAAGATGGAATTGAATCACACTTGTGCATTAAAATAAATTTGACAACCCTATGGATAACTATAGAGTGAAAACATTACAGAATCTCAGATCCCACGGAAGGGCCGGCACTGATGGAGGCACTGGGACTAACAAATCAATGCGCAACCACAACATCATGCCCTAGACAGGGAACAGCGGAGAGCAAAGAGGCCCCAGACCACAGGGGAACCCAAGATTGCACCTGACTCCACACCAACTACTATCAACTCCTGTTGAAAAACTGGGACACTTATAGTTCTACAGATGGTTTCCCTACTCGTCCCATTTAGTTCTACCCTTAGCCGTTAGACAAGTAACACATACTCCGGAGCTCTATCGCCCCCGGGTTATAATCACACTGCGCTCAACGGAGCTTCCTCACGACCCAAACAATTCCGTACGGACACACACACCACTTCAGAAATTGCCATAGTCAGTATGGACAGACCAACTTTATGACTCTGTTTTCCATAGACCCATCCTAGCTATGCCTTAATAAGCGAAGGCCCAAACTACACATCTAGACCACCCACAACTAGATTCAGAATAGCGAGCCAACGCACATAAATACCTGGCTTAGTCCTATACATGGGGAGTTCACCCCGGGAATAGCATCGGGACGTGGGCAACCATGAATACTAAATCAAACACATTAGACCCAGTACCCACTTCCCTCCACTAAAAACCAGGCCAAGACAGCGTTGTTAGCGACCTCAGAGTAACACACACTCCTAATAACATACGTCCACATATTGTTACAACCCACTAGCCCAGTCACAAACAAAAACATGTGCTAAATGTACTTTAACTATGCCTTCTATGTAACATGTTATGCTATTGAAAATATACCATGGCCATTGCAGCAATAAGTTTGTGTAAACCTTATATTTTGCACTGAAAATAAAGAATTTAAAAATAAAAAAAACCTCTATCACTGGCCACCCATTGCGATTAACAGATAGAACAGTATGTATATTTACTTGTGCTGTGCAAAATCGCTGTGACCCCCTTGCTGCTCTCTCTAATGCTGGGAACAGGAGAGCTGCAGACTGGGAACACATCAACAGATTAAAACTTAAAGGTAATATGACACAAGGTAACTCCAGGCACCATAACAACGTCATGGGAATCTCTTTAGGAGGCTGGTTTACCCTGAAGCATATTAGATACTGGGCCATGTTTCCATCTTTCCGACGGTCACTCTTCAGTTGTTAGATGTGACTGACAACCTTATTTTATAATGACATGGTTATTTAATGGTGGTGAATGGCAGTGGTAGAAGGGAACCAATATGTGATATCCCCCTTTTTCTATGGTATACTGTAGCATAATACAGCATTAGTAACAATATGAAACTACTCACAAAAAATGCAAATTATTGATTAAAGTGACTGTCACTTTTGGGATCTTTGAATATTTAGCAGAAACCCCAAAAGTTACAACCATGCTTTGTGTGCGGCGTCTGAGGTGTGACGCTAATACTCGCAGATACCTCCATTTTCTTTCTTCAGATCCTGGCTCATCGCTGCTGTACTCTTACGCGTACATGTGAGTATAATGCAGGGGTCTCAAACTCACACTACTAGCACTCACAGAGACTTGGCTTCCCCCCTCTGATAGCGCTACTGCTGCCTCTTTATGTTTTAGTGGGTTACAATTCTCCCACACTCCAAGACCCAACTGTAAAGGAGGTGGTGTAGATATCCTTCTCTCCCCTCAATGTACCTTTCAACCAATCTCACCTATCCTTTTCTTGTTTTGAAGTTCACACTGTCCACCCATTTAAACCCACTCCTTTAAGAATTGCTATCATCTAACGCACCCCCACTGGTCATCCTAGACTATTTATTGAGCACTTTCCTTCTTGGCCCCCTTGCTGCTCTCTCTAATGCTGGGAGTAGAACAGGAGAGCTGCAGCACTGGAAACACTTTCCTCTAGCACTCCTTCCCTCATACTTAGGGATTTCAATATCCGAATCAATAACCCCAACTGCACTGATGCCTCTCGTCTGCTCTCTGTAACCTCCTCTTTTGACCTCACACAATGGTCCAATTCAGGGACCCATACAGCAATTCAGAGACCCATCTCGCCTTCACCAACCTCTGTACCACCTCTAATCTCTCCAATATTCCTTTTCCTCTATCTGACCACCATCTTCTGACTTTTGACATCAGCATACCCAGGTCCAATTGACACCACCCTCGGCACACCAATATGTCTTCTTGACCTAGAGCACTTCTCCACTAACCTCAATACTCTCCTTTTAACTATCTCAAACTTCACCTGCCCTAGCTCTGCAATGTCCTTCTACAATTCCACCGTCGCCTCTCAACTAGACATCATGGCACCTCCTACACTTAAATGCAGCAAGCGCCCCCAATTATAACCTTGGCAAACCAAGCTGACTTGATACCATCAGAAATGCTCCAGAATTGCTGACTGCTGCTGGAGAAAGTCTCACTCCGCATCTGACTTTCTCCACTATAAATTTATGCTGCGCTCTTACAGCTTGGCTCTTTCCTCTGCAAAAGTAACTTAGTTCAATATCCTCATAACCACACTCTCCCACCAACGAAAACTACTATTTCACACTTTTAACTCTCTTCTTCGCCCTGTTGCTCCTCCTACCGACTTAACCACCACAAACTTTGCAACTTACTTCACTGACAAAATCTCTACATTTAGGGAAGAAATCTCTCATATTTCTCCTTCCCCTTACAATATTTCCCCCAACCTCACTCCCTCTGCTGTTCTATGTTCATTCACACCCGCTACAGCAGAAAAGGTTTCTGATCTGCTCCAGTCCTCCCACTCCACCACCTGCTCCCTTGATCCTATTCCCTCTCATCTTATCTGTACTCTGTCTCCTCTTGCATTGCCTCTCACTAAAATTCTCAATCTCTCCCTCTCTTCTGGCATATTTCCATTACCCTTCAAACATGTAACTGTAACCCCGATTCTAAAAATGCCCAACCTTGACCCTAACTTCCTGTCCAACTACCACCCTATCTCGCTACTGCATCCAAGATGTTTAAAAGACTTGTATATGTGAGATTGACAGACTTCCTCGAGTCCAATTCTCTGCTCGACCCACTTCAGTCTGGTTTCCGCGCTCAGCACTCTGTG
>OW240913.1:147693443-147709496 GCA_933207985.1 Pelobates cultripes | reverse complement strand
AGTGTTCTACCACCCCTGTCCCATAGTGATCCATAACACCCCCCCTCCCGTTCCATAGTGCCCCCATCCCTTAGTGCAACTCTCTCTCTCTCTATACTCCTTGGTCCCCTCTCCCTGGTGTGTCTCCTGGTAGCGTGGCTGAGCGGAGCAGTGCACACCGTGGAACCCGACCGGACTGACAGGAAGTGCTCTCTCAGTGAGCACTTCCTTGCAGTCTAGCTGGGCACAGGAAACATAAGTTCCTGTACTGCGGTACTCACTGCTCCACTCGGCCATGCTACACAGAGTGCCTGACAGGAGGGAACACTGTGCACCCACCTCCTGCCGATCACTCCAATCTATCGCCCCCCCGCGAGCCGGTGCACCATAAGGCGGCCGCTTGTGCTGCCTTATGGACACGCCGGCCCACCCATTCATTATTGTTATTGCCAGTGATTATTGCCTGATACCGATATTTACAAAAAAAATAAAAATCGGAATATCGGCCGATAGAAAGACTCCCCTTCTATCATTAAGAATGAAGCACCCCTAACAGCAATCAACTGGCCAATAAGTCACATTAAATCATTTTATTGGCCTGCTGTTTGGGATGCTTCTTGGTTGTTAGCTGTCAGGACCAGTAGTTCTTGGCTCTTTAACACCTCTCCTGTCACGCTGGAACTTCTACAGAACCAATGGTACTAATAGTTGTAGTAATAGCAGCTATGCTGCCTGTCCTTTGCCTTTCTGCCTCTTCAATTGTAATGACTGCAAAGGAGATAGTTCATCCCAGCACTGGTGACCCAACTGTGACGGTCACCCCTGGGTAGTAGGGGTATTTACCACTTAGATGTCCTTTTCCCTGACCTGTAAGGCGCTGTGGAGTCCCAATACAACATCCCAGTGTATCACAGTGGTAAGAGAGTTCCCTAAAGCTCTGAGAAGAGCTAGTGATCACACCAGGTATAGCATTTCCCTACAACACGAGACGAGGCTGTGAGTTGAGGGTAAGAAGATCCGAAGGTTTATTGGTACAGGCTGGATTTATATACAATTCCTCAGGCCAGATGAACAACCCGTGGACCTGATGGGGCACAGAAATAGAAAATGTACAGACCAATAAAAACAATGTAACAATGTCTGACACTCCCACATACAGCACACAATCCCTTCTCTCTGCTTGGGAGATAATTGAGCAAGATACTGTAAGTAACTTAATTATCCCCCAGCAGAAAAAACACATTTTACACAAAGTATAGAAAACACCCCAAAACACAATGTATCCCCACAATTGTTACATCCCCTGATAGCCCTGATCTGGGTGACCAACATATCCAAAAATCACCCAGTTTAAAGCAGGGGTTCAGAAAATTCCTGGAAGTCTCTTTTACCGACCTCATGCATGGCTTCATGCCTAAAATTGTTCCAGAGAATTAGGCTGTGCGGCCTGTCTATTTCCAATGATTAAAGTGTACTTCGAATAGTTGAACGGGACTCTTCGTGCACAAAGTCAGGGTTGAAGTGTGTTCATTAGATTACCTCTACCAAACGGCGCTCTGTTCGTGGGGATTTAGTCAAACTTAGCTGGAGGTAGAAGTCCTAGCAGTGTTCGTGCCGTCAAGTGTCTGATTTTCGTTCCATGAACTCGATGGTGAAACACCGCTGACCGCGTTCGACTCAACAAGATGGCCACCGCCACGTGTTCAGCTATACGAACGGCAACCACCCAGCCGTTCATTAATTAAGCTGCGGTTAACCACAACCTCTGGGAGGTTAACAAGCAGCACACTTCCAATTATGGGTGGTATGTTCTTTTGACATATATTTCGGTACCCGAACAACATGGGGAAATGGCTTCATGTTTGGATTCAGTAGAAAAGTGGAAATAATATAACCACTGGGCAAAACAGAGGGCTCTTGTTACACCAAAACTCTCCCCCTGCTAATTTACTTCCCACAATTCTGAATTTTTCAAAGCTCCCATCTCCAGTACTTTCAAAGTGGTTCCAAACTTTGGTGCAGCACAAAACATTGGCCTCTATCCTTGCTGTGGGTGTGAGCACCAGCAGGAGCATGACCACTTGGAGCTGGCACAGTAGCATCTGCACTGCTACTGTGTCCAGTAGTACCAGTGGTGATGGTGATTGATGGCACATTTACACTGGTGGTGAGAACTGTGCCACTGCTTAGTGGAACTGGTAGTGGGTATAGTTCTACCTCTAACAGATTTTGAAGGCAAAGAGCTTGGCCTCCTAGGCAGTGATTCAGACACTTCAAGCAGTGATCAAAGGGCAGCAAAAAGGTTAAAATTAGGTTAATGGGGACAAAATGACTTTAAAATTCACTGATACAATTTATTCTCTTCTAACACACAAAGTAACTCTGATTGTCTCTTTCCACATTACAACTCACAACACGGTGGAGGGAGGTGGACCATATGTCCTTATGGGTAGAGAAATTTCCATCTTGCATCGCAGTGGGGTTAAGCGCTCCTATTGACATACTAAAAAAATCACTAAAATACTATATTGGGCAGCTTACTCCTAATAAAATACACTAAAAAAAGTTTCCGGCAAATCCATATTAGGTTACAGTTGCTAACACAGAGAGTAATTTACTGTTCAAAGGAATTAACCACCACTGCATGGAGAAATCACACTGCGCATGCGCGGAAAAAAAAACAAAACAAGGAGGGAGCAAGCAGCGCTACCAGCTCCCTCCTTGTAATAATATTAATTCCTACCCCTCCCCCACATTAAAACCTATGGGGGTCACTCTGACCCCCATATTAATAAAAGGGAGCTTAAATCATCCCGCATGCCCCTAAATAATGGGGGGGGGACCTAATGTCCACCCCAGGTCCCCACCAATGAGCGGCGGGTGGGGACACTAAATAAATAAAAAAATGGGGTGGACCTAATGTCTCCCCCGTCCCCACCCATAAATCCAGGATTTAACCTCCCTTTTATTAATATGGGGGTCATGGTGATCCTCATACTGATTTATATTTAGTTTTAAATGACAGCGAGCAGCGACTGACTGCTCACTGCTTAGGCGACATGCCTAATATGGTGCTATTATAAAACTGTATTTAAAAGCTGTTGAATTGGAGTGAAGCAAGCAAACTATTCAGCTGACACCCTAGCCCAAGGCTGACCAAAAGGTAGATCCCAAGATGTTGTAGTACTACAACTCCAATGATGCTTTGCGTCCCTTTAGAATGCTTTAGAATGACAAAGCATCATGGAAACTGTAGTTTTAAAACATCTGGGGATCTACATTTTGGACACCCCTATCACCACTGCAACATATGTGAAGACTATAAGAGAGGAGGACAGATCAGGGCTTATGGGGATCTCCACTTATGGTTCAACACTTAATGGTAAGAAGGTGCCAGCGTACTCTGGGGACCATAACTACTTAATTGATAAGTGGTCCTTCAAATTTTACAACATCCTAGTTTTTGTTTACACCATATGCTTGCCATAATTTTTACTTTAATTCTTGATGATACAGCAGAGCTTTCACACATTGTTTTAGAATCCTCAAATGCACATTGGGATATGGCAAAAAAGTATTGGAAATGCTCTACATTTCTTTCTTTCTGTTGCTCACTGTTGCTTATACAACAGTTTACTGGCTGAAAACTCATTCATGAATTCTGGATTGTCATTGTGTTGAAAGCACTCACATAATACCTACAGAAATTCAGAAAACAATTTAGATCACATGACTTTTCACATGACAACATTCCCATTGTGTTTCTATTAATGGTTTGTATGGGATGTACACAATAGGAATACTACGTGGAACCTGTTAAAGCTACAGCACATTATGGACTTCAGGTAGATCATAATGTAGCATCAGTATCTAATCTGTACTGTATTCCGCATTTCTGTAGGTATTGTGAGTACTTTCAACACATTAAAAAATAATGAACTCATTTTTCAACCAGTAATACTTCTGAATAAGAGCAACAGAAAAAAATGCAACAGGAATGAAGTCCTATTTATTACATCAAGACACCAACAGGAACACTGGTTGATTAATAGTGATGGTGGTTTGATTAAGATCATCCATTGGTGCAAACATTGCTGCTGATGGCTTAATGTAATAGAGGAGACTTAATTTCACCCAGAGTGCTGCAATACAGTGATACAGTATGCTATAATACAGTGTGATGCAGTATGCTATAAGGTGTAATACAGTATGCTATATAATACAGTGTGATACATAGTGATACAGTATGCTATAAAGAGTGTGATACAGTATGCTATAATACAGTGTGATATATAGTGATACAGAGTGCTATAATACAGTGTGATACAGTATGCTATTTTAAATCCTTATGTCCTATACATTTTTGATGAAGATTATTGAAATGTTTTTCCCTATTTTATTAACTTTACCTCTAATTGTCTCTTTTTTCTTAACATCCATGTGTAATACATAAAATGTTTTTATTATTAATTTATGATTTCTTTTGCATATTTATGTTATGATTTTAGCATATTATATATGCAACTGCTGTTTATAATGGACTTTCAAATATGGCGGTTTAAAAACTTCATGACGTCATGACGCAAGGATGCAGAATACAGGCGCCGGACGTGCAATGATGACGTAAGCAATCCATTAAGAAAGGCGACAAAATTTCCATTTATAAGCAGAATTGCGGAACAGAACTGTCACTTTTGAGAAAGGCTCCATGCCGAAACGCGTCAAGTGGCAAGCAAGCAGTGGACTTATCCTGTTTTTATACAATTTGAAATCTTTATGTTATATAAATAAAATGTGTTTTTTACCTTGAACCTGCATCTTGGATTTTCTAAGGTAACCATTGTTGACACGACCGGGAGACATCCTGACTAGAGTTGAGCAGACACCTGGATATTCGGGTATGGCGGGTTCAGCCGAACTTTGAAAAAAAGTCCGGGTTCGGGCTCGAACTTGACCCCGAACCCCAATGAAGTCAATTGGGACCCAAACTTTTGGGCACATAAATGGCTCTAAAAACTCCTGGAAAGAGCTAGAGGGCTGCAAAAGGAAGTAAAATGGGGGTAAGAGTAGGACAAGTGCCCTGCAAACAAATGTGGATAAGGAAATCACTTAAAAATAACAAAATAAGCAGCCGCTTAGTAGATAACTCCCTAATTCCCACGGTATTAGGGAGATATCTACCAAATGGCTAAAAGACCTAAATTGGTCTTTCAGCCACATTTACTAATACTAAGTAAAGATTACTTAGTATCAGTAAATTCAGCCAGTGGCTGCTCACTGTAAAAAAACAAACAAAAAAACCTATTGCCCCCCACCCTTGTGTGACAGGTGAGGGCCCTAAATAAGAATGTGGAGGGGGCACCTACTGTCCTCCCCCCTGGCCCCCACCCCTGAGCGGCGGGTGGGGGCCCTAAATAACAATAAGGGGGGGGCTACTGTCCTCCCCCCGGCCCCCACCCCTGAGCGGTGGGTGTGAGCCATAAAAAAAATTGTGTGGGGGGGGGGACCTAATGTCCTCTCCTCCGGCCCCCACCCCTGCGCGTTGGGTGGGGGCCCTAAATAAAAATTGGGGCGGGGGACTGTGACGGACCTGCTGGCACTCCGACCGAGTACCTCCTCCAATCGATGCTCCTAG
This sequence comes from Pelobates cultripes, assembly GCA_933207985.1. NCBI lineage: Eukaryota > Metazoa > Chordata > Amphibia > Anura > Pelobatidae > Pelobates > Pelobates cultripes. Next base: position 147,703,882 of record OW240913.1, on the reverse strand, counting down.
TGCTTGCCGAGGACTCCAATCACTCCAACCGACACCATCAGCACTGCAGACTTATCCCATCCCCTATGCATGAGCCAAGCCTTCAAGAAAGGGTCAAGCAGGTCTGTTTAATGAGCACACAAAAGCAACAGCACTCATGCAGCAAAACAACTCCTCCTCAGAGAAAAACAAAATGACGTTTAAGGACAGACAATGTTTGAATATATGACAGTTAAATGGTCAGACAGAGTTTGAATATTTGAAAGTTATAAGGGTTTAACTGGTGTTCTAGAAGAGGGGAGGGGGGGGGGGGAATAAAACAGGGTTTTCTTCACAATTTAAAGCTGCACACTGCTCCAATATAATTTAAAGGGGCAGACAGAGTACAATAAAAATCCAATATGCCCAAATAACATTTTTAAAGGCCAAAATCTTCCAGGGGCCATAGTCGCAGGGCAGGAGGCTGGCAATTAGTCCTCTCCAGGCACAAGTGGTGAAGGGCACTTCGTCACAGGGACCTAATGTCCTCCCCCCGGCCCTCACCCCTGCGCGGCGGGTGGGGGTCCTAAACAACACTTCTCAGGGGTGGGGGCCGAGTGGGACAATAGGACTCCCCCCTTATTGTTATTTAGGGTCCCCACCAACCGCTCAGAGGTGGGGGCCGGGGGGGCAATAGATCGGGGGGGGCAATAGATTTTTTATTTTTTTAACAGTGAGCAGCCACAGGCTGCTAACTGTTTAATAGACACGCCCCTACTCGTGGTATAGCGAGTAGGGGCATAATTTACTAATACTAAGTGACCAGCTTCTATAGAGGCTGGGTCACTTGCTGCACTGGCCAATCACAGCCATGCCATTAGTAGGCATGGCTGTGATGGCTTGTAAGGGCACACGAGTCAAACGCTTGTTGAGTGGCTGCCCTGCAGCCTTTCAAAACTCACCATTAAATCGCCAAACACCGAACTCTGGACCCGAACACGGACATATCACTCTATGTTCGGGTCCAGAGTCCAAAAGACGTAATGTTCGGTACAAACCCGAACTTTTCACTTCAGGTTCGCTCAACTCTAATCCTGACTACAACAGGAACCCACTGCATTTGCTGTTTTCTCTGCTTTATACTTGTAGTCTCAGCCAGCTTCTTCTAAGTGGCTCAGAAACCTGTGAGTTGGACCAATAATATGTTGTTTTAATTTATATGTAAACTGTATTACCCTATGGTCTCTAGTTCTATTTTTTAGGATTGTATCCATATATACTATTGGTAACTTTATACCCATTGAGTGCTCTCACTATTTTATTATTTTATACAATGTATTAAAGCGGCACTGTCATGCCGAATCCTGTTTTTTTTTTAACCCCCCTCCCGCCTCCACTACATCTAACTGACCCCCTAGTCACCCCCAAATGCCCCTAAGCCCCCCACATTACCTATTTTATCTTTATTTTCTGCCCCGATCTTTATTCAGGGCGCCGCCATCTTTGTGTGGGTAGATGAAGTCCCTGTGGGACACATCATCTGCCCACACTAGATAGCACTGAGATTCCCTCACTTGCCCAGTGAAACACCTGGACATGAGAACGGGAATTTAATCTATTCATTCATTCATCAGACAGACGAATGAATAGAAAAATCAGACGAACAAACTAACACTGAATATCAGTGTTAGTTTGTTCGTTCAGTTTATTACAAGGAGGGAGCTACTGGCATGCAGCTCCCTCCTTGTAATATGTAACTATAGAAGCGGCAGGGAGCAGTGCTCCCTGCCACTTCATAAGCCCCCCACGTCCCCCCTCACTCTATGGGGGTCAATATGACCCCCGTAATAGCATAAGGGAGCATGTATGGGCATGTGCCCATCCAATCACAGTGCTCTGTGTCATTTTACATAGCGTGGGAAAATTCCAAAGAACTTTCCCACGCTGTGTAAAATGACAAAGAGCACTCTGATTGGCTTGAACCCACCAATCAGAGTGTTCTTAGCCTAATTGCAGGGCGGGGCAAGGCTTTATAAGCCTTCCTCCGCCCTGCGGAGCTCAGTCTGTGCGGAGCCCTCCATGGGTGAAGATGGATTATTTTTTTGCGCTCGGGTTTTTTCTTTTTCGTCAGGTTTTTTTTGCGCTCTGGATTTTTATTTTATTTTAAGTTCGACGGTTATGATGGTTTTTTTATTTGGCCTTTTTTGGGGCTGAAAAAGGAAGATTTGAGAAAAAAGAAGACGTAGAATGGTAAGTTTAATTTTACTTTACAGGTTAGTTATTTTATTCCCCCATCACTATTTTTTAGGGTGAGGTGGTAGGTAGGGGACTTTTTATTTGGGTCGAGGGGTAGGTGACTAGGGGCTTGGGGACCCCTAGTCACCTTTGATGGGGATGGGTGAATTTGACTTAGGGACCCCACCCGCCACCCAGGGGTGGGGGCCGGGGGGGGAGGACAGTAGGTCCCCCCCTCATTATCTTTATGGCCCCCCCATTATCATTTGGCCCCCACCCACCAGCCAGGGGTGGGGGCCGGGGGGGAGGACAGTAGGTCCCCCCTCATTATCATTATGGCCCCCACCCACCACCCAGGGGTGGGGGCCGGGGGGTAGGACAGTAGGTCCCCCCCCCTCATTATCATTATGGCCCCACCCGCCGCCCAGGGGTGGGGGCCAGGGGGACAACAATAGGTCTCCCCCCTTATTTTACTATAGGGCCCCCACCCCAATAGGTTTTTATTTTTTTTACTTTACTTAATAACGAGTAGGGGCAGCATTTACTAATACTAAGTAATTTTTACTTAGTATTAGTAAATGTGGCTGAAAGACCAATTTAGGTCTTTCAGCCTTTTAGTAGATAACTCCCTGATACCGTGGGAATTAGGAGTTATCTACTAAGCGGCTGCAAGATGCAGCCACAGCACGAATAGGATTGGAGTTTCATTCATTCGAATGAAATTGCGATCCGAACAAAGTCCCGAATTGCGTTCTAAAAGAAACGAACATACTGTTCTCATTCAGTTAGAACGCAATTCGGCAGTTTTGTGTAAAATGGCAGGAAGCATCGCGGGAACACTGAGGAAAGGTAAGAATTATGGGAAAATTTCTCTGACCAGCGGAAATAAAGCACACTTTGCTCCTCCGCTGGTCAGAGTTGGTCAAGCGGAGGAATCCTCCATAAGGCAAAGAGTCCCTACTTTGTCTTATGATTTTAAAGAAAACTAAAGAAGACAGGAAGAAAAGAAGAACAGATCCTGAGAGAGGGAGAGAAGAGGAAGAGATTGAGGAAAGGTAAGTTCGGCATGACAGTGCCGCTTTAAGCTTATTTAGGTGAGTTTGCCGTTCAGGTGCATATACTACATCCCCATAATTAATTATTGGCATCAGCATTTGCTGTACAATCATTTCCTTTACTGTAGGGCTTAGGCAGGATTTGTTTCTGTACAGGGTACCTAGTTTTGGATAAAGTTTTGATGCAAGTTTTTCTATGTGGAGGCCAAAAGATAGATTGGGGTCTAGCAACATACCCAAGTATTTGAAAGAGTGAACTACGGTCAGCGTACTATTTGATTTTGCTATGATGCATAGATGGGAATTTAGTAATTTAGGTACTGTTCCAAAAGTATCGTGACAGTTTTGTCAGTGTTTAGGAAGAGTTTGTTTTTTGTGATCCACTTTTCTACCTCTGTAAACTAGTCTTGTAGCACAACCTCAAGCTGTGGTAGATCGGATTAGCTTGCATGCATTACTGTGTCGTCTGCGTACATGTTTGTACATTTGAGGATTTGCAGACATTAGGCAGAACATTTATAAATAATGTGAATAGTAGGGGACCGAGAATTGAACTTTTGGGAACACAAGACGTGACTGGGAGAGGGAGGGAGTTGCTGTCAGAAATGGACACATATTGTGATCGATATATATACAATTTTTTATTTTAATATAGCTAATATATTTAATTTAATATCAGCTGATCATCTGCAATAAGCAAAGCCTGATTTTCAAACTATCAAGCCCCAATATTGCTGTAAGAAACTCAATGCTCCATCAGCTGATCGTCTGCAATAAGCAAAGGTAGCCTTTTGGAAGACCACACTAAGACTCTGTCCTGCACAGCATCATTTATATTTAATTTAACTACCCTGTACATTTATTTTATTTTATATATCCTGTGTGCATTGTATATTTTCTTGCCTTTATATCTTGTCTGTTATGCTAAAGTGTAGTTTTGCTAATCCTGTATGTAATTGTTTTATTCACCTATATGCATTCCTCTATTTCCCCACTGATTTCTGACTGACCTCCAGGGGCAGGCTGGGCCGTGGGGGCAGGGAGGCAATTGCCCCCCAGGCCGCCCTAAATTCTTTTAAGACCGGCCGCTGCAGGGCCGGTCCTAATGCTGCAGCCGCCTTAGCGCTCTGTAAAGAGCCTCAGGCGGCTGCAGTGCTGCTTTTCCCCTCCCCTATAGCGTGGCCGAGCTCCTGTCCGGTCCACGGTGCCCGGCCAGAGTGATAGGAAGGTGCACAGTCAGTGTGCACTTCCTGTCAGTCAGGCCGGTTACAGGAAACAGAAACTCAGCGCGGAACAGGAGTTTCTGTTTCCTGTAACCGGACTGACAGGAAGTGCACACTGAGTGTGCACCTTCCTATCACTCCGGCCGGGCACCGTGGACCGGAGAGGAGCTCAGCCACGCTACAAGGGAGGGGAGGTGAGGGGGGTTAAGAAGAAGGGGAGGGGTAAGAAGAAGGGGAGGGGTAAGAAGAAGGGGGGTTAAGAAGAAGGAGAGAGGTTAAGAAGAATAAGAGGGGGTAAGAAGGGAGCAGCAAGAAGAAGACGGGGGAAAGAAGAAGAGGGGGTAAGAAGGAAAAGGGGGTATGAAGAAGAAGAAGGGTGGAGTAAGAAGAAGGGGGAGTAAGAAGAACAAGGAGGGGTAAGAAGAAGAGGGAGTAAGAAGAAGGGTTGGGGTAAGAAGAAGAGGGTGGTAAGAAGAAGAAAGGGGTAAGAAGAAGAAGGGTGGAGTAAGAAGAAGGGGGGAGTAAGAAGAACAAGGAGGGGTAAGAAGAACATGTGGGGGGAGTAAGAAGAACAGGTGGGGGAGTAAGAAGAACAAGGGAGGTAAGAAGAATGGGGGTAAGAAGAAGGGGGCAAGAAGAACAGGTGGGGAGTAAGAACAACAAGGGGGTAAGAAGAACGGGGTAAGAAGAACAGGGGAAGTAAGAAGAACAAGGGAGTGAGGGGGGGGGAGAGTAAGGGGTGAGAAGAAGAGGAGATGAGGAGGGGGAGAGTAAGGGTAAGGAGAAGGGGGAGATGAGGAGAACGGGGGAGAAATGAGAAGGCACAGGGAGGGTGGGTGGTGAGGAGAACACAGGGAGGAGAGGGGGTAAGAAGAACACAGGGAGGGGGGTGAGGAGAAGGGGAGATGAGAACACAAGGAGGGGGGAGGTGAGAAGAACACAGGTAGGGGGGAGGTGAGAAGAACACAGGGGGGTGAGGAGAACACATGGAGGCGGGGAATGAGAAGAACACAGGGAGGATGGAGGGGGGGATTAGAAGAGCACAGGGAGGGTAGGAGAGTGTGAGAAGAAACCGCTAGGGGAGGGTGGGGGAGAGCTCTAAGGGACAGAACGGACAGCTCTATAGGACAGGGGGCAAGACACTATGCGCACACGCACACACAATGCATCCCTATACACAGGGACGTATTAGCCGCGAGGCAAACAAGGCATTTGCCTTGGGCGGCATTTTTCAAGGGGCGGCAAAAAACGCCGCCCCCAAATGCCCAGGGCAAATGTCTTGTTAGCCTCGCGGCTAACAGACATCACGAGCAGACGGGTGGCTGGCGAGGGAGCTCTTCCTCTGAGCTGTCTGCTCAGCTCCCTCGCGCGCCGCACAGTGAGGCTGGGAGCCGGAAGATGACGTCATATTCCGGCTTCCAGCCTCACTCTGCGGCGCGCGAGGGAGCTGAACAGTCAGCTCAGAGGAAGTGCTCCCTCGCCGGCGCTGCCCAGCCCGACCAGCAGCCACTGGACCACCAGGGAGAGAGAGACCCCCCCCCAGCACTCCCAAAGTTAAGGAGGCTGGGGGGATTAAAAAAAAAGTTAATGTGAGTGATTGTGTGTGTGTGTCTGACTGTGTGTGTGTGTATCTGACTGTGTGTGTGTGTTTGTGTCTGACTGTGTGTTTCAGGTTCGACTGTGTGTGTGTGTTTGTGTCTGACTGTGTGTGTGTGTTTGACTGTGTGTGTGTGTGTGTGTTTGACTGTGTGTGTGTGTCTGACTGTGTGTGTGTGTTTGTGTCCGACTGTGTGTGTGTTTGTGTCTGTTTGTGTCTGACTGTGTGTGTTTGTGTCTGACTGTGTGTTTGTGTCTTTGTGACTTTGTGTGTTTGTGACTGTGTGTATGTTTGTTTGTGTCTGACTGTGTTTGTGTCTGTGTATGTGTCTGACTGTGTGTGTGTTTGTGTCTGACTGTGTGTGTGTCTGTGTATGTGTCTGACTGTGTTTGTATGTGTCTGTGTGGGTGTGTTTGTGTCTGACTCTGTGTGTGTGTGTCTGACTGTGTGTGTGTGTATTTAGAAGGTGGGGCGGCGGGAAGGGTTGGGTGGGGGTGGCACGGGGGGAGGGGGTGCCTGAGTTTTGTCCTGCCTAGGGCAGCACAAAACCAGGATACACCACTGCCTATACATACACAGAAACACACAATGCATCCCTACACACACAGAAACACAACATGCTTCCCTTATACACAGAGAAACGTACAATGCATCCATTCCACACACACAATGCAACCCTTACACACAAAGACAATGCATCGTTTGCACACATACACAGAAACACACAATGCAAACCCTTACACACACATGCAAACACACACACTGCTTTTCTTACATACACACATAAACACACTGCATCTCTTACACACATTCAATGCACACACATACAGACACACACCTTGCATCCCTTATGCACAGAGGAGGGCTGGCAGCCTTAGGCCTGGGGGGCAAAACCAGTCAAGTGGCCCATTGCACCACCAAATCAGTGCAATGGTGCCCACCTTTTCCTGGTTTTACAACGGATATTGATGTTATGCTAATCAGTAGCTCTTTGCAGGGGCGTACCTAGAGTTTTTGGCACCCGGGGCGGATCTTGTGCTTAGCACCCCCCCACCCCAAAAAAAAAAAAAAACCTGTAAAAAAATGTTAAACTTTGCAAAACCACTGTCAGCCCCTTCTACAAAACCCTTGTCCTGCCCCGCCCCTCCTACAAAACCTCTGTTCTGCCCCTTCTACAAATCCTGTACTGCCCCGTCTACAAAACCCCCGCAACCCCCTTCCACAAATCCCCTGCTTATCCCCCCTTATAAAGACTCCTGTCCCAATACAAAAACCCCACCCCCTTCTACAAAATCCCTGCAGCCCTACACACACATTTACAGGCAGACAGTCACACACTCAGTTGCAGACAGACAGTCACACACTCAGTTACAGACAGACAGTCACACATACACATTTCCTCCGTGCGTCCAGTTTATCAGCTGTTTGCTTGAGTGAGCTGTACTGGCCGCACGGCACCCTAACTACCATGGGACACTGTGCGGCCACAGCTCACACAGCCCCCTCCAGCCAGGGCCGGTACAAGGATTTTTGCCGCCAAAGGCAAAAGTAAAGTTTGCCGTCCCCCATGTGACATCACAATGTCCCAGCCATATGATTTGCCATGTTAACTAACGCCAGTGCTGCAGTGCCGCCGTGTTTACATTAAAAGGCCTGCAGGGACAGGCTATAGACACCAGAACCACTACATTAAGCTGAAGTGGTTCTGGGGACTATAGTGTTTCTTTAATGTGAGGTAAATTAGAGCTTAGTGCCACGAATAATATACTAGATTGCCTACTTACAACCAGATGATGATGATGATGGGCTCTAGCTGCAGTCTGGCTCCACTGGTCTGGTGCAGAACAGGCTCTCTGGAGGCGGTTTGTAACTGTGGTCACAAAAATCAATGTTCTGGGAGAACGGGAAGCAGCTCCATTTTTGGGGGTCCTTTACACAGCTCAAGGTCTGGGTCCCAGGGTCCACCTTCATGTTCCACCAATGAGTTTGTTCACAGGGGGTGGAGTGTGTAGGGGATGTCCTCTATTGTGATGGCACCCTGCGTGACCGCACAGCGTGCACACCCCAACGGCTGGCCCTGCTGACACACACTGATGTTACTACTTAGAAATCCCTCAATATTAATACAGACATCAGAGTAAACACCAATAAACTGTGGAAACAGAGCTGATCCCCCAAAATTTATAAAGATTTGCTTACTGGATTTGTTGTAAGATTAAATCATGCCTCCTCCTCTCTCTCCCATGCGCTGCTCTGTAGGCTGGGAGGAAGTGAAGAGTAATCACAATCTCCCAGCACAGCGGCACCTGTGGCTGCATGGGGAACAGCTGTATTTGCCGCCCCCATGTGACATCACAATGCCCCACCTATATGAGCTGCCATATGAACTAACGCCAGTGCTGCCACAGTGTATGTTTACATTAAAAAGCCTGCAGGGACTGGCTATAGACACCAGAACCACTTCATTAAGCTGCAGTCGTTCTGTGGACTATAGTGTCCCTTTAATGTGAGGTAAATTATAGATTAGAGTCACTAATAATATACTAGATTGCCTACTTACAACAAGATGAGGATGATGATGGGCTGCAGTTTGGCTCCACTGGTCTGGTGTAGAACAGGATCTCTGGAGGCTGTTTACAACTGTGGTCACAAAATTCAATGTTCTGGGAGAATTGGAAGCAGCTCCATTTTTTGGGGGCCCCTTACACAGCTCAAGTTCTGGGCCCCAGGGCCTGACAGTGAGTATGCCCACAAGGCCTACTCATAAGTCCACTTATATGTTCCACCCACCCATGAGTTCGTTCACAGGGAGTGGAGTGTGTAGGGGATGTGTTATGTGTTATTGTAGAGGATCTAATATGTGTGCTTATGGTATGTAGTGTATAGGGATACTAGTTTGTGCAGGTGATCTCTCCTCTCCCCCCCTTCTTCACCTCTTCTCCCCTGTTCACCTCTCCTCCCCCCTTCCCCTCTCCTCCCCCCTCTTCACCTCTCCTCTCCCCCCTTCTTCATCTCTCCTCTCCCCCCCTTCTTCACCTCTCCTCTCCCCCCCCTTCACCTCTCCTCCCCTCCCCTGTAGCGTGGCCGAGCTGCTCTGCTGTCCGCAGTGCCCGGCCGGACTGATAGGAAGGAGTGTGCACTTCCTGTCAGTCCGTCCGGTTACAGGAAACAGAAACTCAGCGCGGAACAGGAGTTTCTGTTTCCTGTAACCGGTCGGACTGACAGGAAGTGCACACTCCTTCCTATCAGTCCGGCCGGGCACCGCGGACAGCAGAGCAGCTCGGCCACGCTACAGGGGAGGGCAAGGGAGGAGAGGAGCAGCCGCAGCCGCCTGAAGCTCTTCACAGAGCGCTCAGACGGCTGCAGCATTTAAAGGGCCGGCCCTGCAGCGGCCGGTCCTAACAGAATTTAGGGCGGCCTGGGGGGCAATTGCCTCCCTGCCCCCCCGGCCCAGCCCGCCCCTGGCTGTTGCTGCAGATGGTGGCCTCCTCCTTCCCCAGCGGCTTGGCGGTGAGGTTCCCCTCCCCAGTGGTCTGGCTCTCTCTGGGCACCCTGCCTGTGTCTCCCTCCCTATGTCTCCCTCCCTCGGGCTCTGTACTCTCCTCCTTGGGTACAGGAGCTGCAGCCCGGGCCCAAGGCTTCAACTGTGCCGCGCACCTGGTCCACGTGGCATGCGGCCTGCTCCGTGTCTGGTCCTGGTGTCCAGGCGGCGGCATCTGAGGTGGACCGTGCCCCCCCTGGAGGTAGTGGGGGGGGCGGAGGCACGGCAATCGACCCGGGTGTCGTGTGGGATGCCGCCGGGGGTCCTCCCCTCTCGGCCGGCAGTGGTAAGTGGGACACGCGGGGTGGCTCTCGGCCACTGCCGCCGGGTGGGGAGGGGTTCTGTATCCCCCTCATGGGCTCTGAAGGGGGTCTGCCTGTCTCGGCCCTCCCCTCCCTCTTTTGACCTGGCAGGGTCCGTGGGCAGTGTGGGCTCCCCTCCCCCCACCCCCTGTTGTTGTGTCCCCCTTTTTCATTGTTGTCCCCCCCCTTTCAGTGTGGTGTCTCCATCTGCTATTTGTCCTCCCCCCTCTTTCTCTATTGTCCCCCCCTCCTCCTTGCTGTCCTTTTCTTTGCTCCCCCTCTCTCTCTCCCCCCCACCACTCCCTCTACCCCCCCTTGCCCCCCACCCTCCCTCTCCTTACCTGTCTCGGCAGCCTCCTGTCCAGGAGCGTTGGCTCTTCCTCTCTCCACTGCTGCTTCAGGCTTTGGGTGCAGTTGCCGGATCCGTCCAGCAGGTGGCGTCTGAAGCTCCAGTTGCCATGGGTACTGCGCTGCAGGTGATGGACTCCTCTTTTCAAACTGCTGTCTCTTCTATGGTGCCGCCAGCAG